>OZ012735.1:834522816-834546342 GCA_963859935.3 Lathyrus sativus
GAACTTATAGCGATAGAAGCACATCTTTTAGAAATCCTTCAAGGCTTAATAACAAAGTCTTAATAAGAAGCTTTAGTACAAACATTCTTCAGAACCGTCGTATTAAAAAACATTTCTGAATATTGACTTTAACTTATACACATCATATGTTTTCTTCTAAAGTGTTTAGATCAGAGTATGATGACCTCGCTCGCCTTTATATGAAATTTAGATCCAGTTTTGCAATAACTACACACTAGACAGAAACCATAAAGTACTTAATTGTTCTTTAAGATAATATGTGTAGTTATCATCAAAACTTAAGTCCAAATGCAGAACCACTATTGTTTTTACAGACAAGTCTAGCTTTGAATTTTTCAATGGTACCATTAACTTTCATTTTTCTTTTAAAGATCCATTTACAATCTATTGCTTTTGATTCTAATGGGAGATTTAATAGTTTCCAAGTTTTATTATCCATAATTGAGTTCATTTCTTCTTAGATGACTTCTTTCCAAAAGGTAGAATCTTGAGATTTTATTGCCTCTTCAAATGTTTCTGGATCATTCTCTAGGTTATAGCAAATTGGTCTATAACGATTTATTGAATCATTATTTCCTTCTACAAGGAACATGAAGAAGTCTAATCCATAGTTTTTCACTTTTCAGATTCTTTTACTTCTTCTAGGTTATGAATATGTCAACATATTATTATTAGATACATTACTTTCTAATCTTTGAACATCATAATGAACATTGCCTTTGGGATTTTTTAATTGAGGTGAATCTACTCTCTTGAAAAATTGCATCTCTTGACTCAATCACAATATTAAAGGATACGAGTCATTGGATTCAATAACCATGAATCTATATGCTTTTTTTATTTTCACCATATCCTAGAAATACACATTCAATTCCTCTTTCTCCCAATTTCTTTCTCCTTGGTTCAGACACCTTTACAATTTCTCTACAACCCAAACTTTTAAATAATTAAGATTGAGTTTTCTTTTCTTCTAGAGTTCATATGGGGTTATCTTATTCTCTTTATTGGGAACTCTATTCAATATATAACATTCAGTTAGCATGACTTCACCTCAATATCCTTTAGATAAACCAGAATATGATAACATGACATTTACCATTTTTCCGACACCCTATTTTTCCTTTCTACTATCCCATTTTTTTTGTGGGAAATATGGTGTCATTATTTTATATAAAATATCAGTGGACTCAAAATAATTTGGATTATAGAACTCCCCCTCTCTATCACTCATAAAACATTTAATGAAGGTTTCATGTTGAAGTTCTACTTGTGCTTTAATTTTTTTTTAATTTTTCTATGACTTCATGCTTAAAATGCATTAAATAAACGTAACAAAATCTAGTGCAATCATTAATGAAAGGGACAAAGTACTTTTTACCACCTATTGTGGGTCAACCATGTAAATCACATACATCTGAATAAATTAAACCTAACACTTTAGGACTTGTTTCAACTATTTTAAAAGGTTGTCTTATGATTTTAGTTAACATGCAAGTAGTACATGAATTTGAATTTTGGTCAAGTGTTGGAATTAAATTTGATTTTATCATATCATTTAATTTTCTAAAATTAACATGTCCTAGTCGCATATGCCATAAATCACAAGACTCAACAATATAAGCAGAATCACGTTATTATTATTATTGTTATTAACAATATTACATATGAAAATATTCTCACAAAAATAACTTTTCCCTACGAATATTCCCCCTTTAGAGAGAATAAATTTATCTCCCTCAAATACAGATTTAAAACCATACTTATTAAGTAAAGGTACATAAATCAAGTTCTTCATAACTTCAGGAACATAAAATATATCTGTAAGAGTGAGTATTTTTTGAGACGTGAATTCAATCTCTATTGATCCTTTTCCTTTGACTTGGACATTATTTCCCATGTACAAAACACTACTATCTTCTTCATTAATGGTCTTGAATAGTTATTTATTTTTGCACACATGACGGGTAACACCAAAGTCTATCCACTAAGAATTAATATCTTCTACCACGTTGATTTCAGAGATGACAACAACAAAATTGTCTTTAGTTGCTTTTGAATTCTTTTCTTTGTTCTCTCTTTTCAAGAACCTACACTTATTTTTAAAGTGTCCTGGTTTTCCACAATGATAACAACTTCCTTTATTTTTCTTTCTATAGTTGTTATTACCTTTACCATTATGATTTTCATGATATTTTCCGAAATCTCGTTTCCTTTTCATGGAAGTTTTACTTGACTTTCCTTCCTCAATCACACGGACCTTCTCTTGAGTAAATTGACTTTTAGTATTATCTTGTTTTCGATACTCTTCTTCTAAACAAAGACGATTACCCAATTGTTCAAGATAAATATCCTCCTTCTTATGCTTCATGTTTTTTTTTAAAATGTTTCCAAGAAGAAGGAATTTTATCTATTATGAGGATACAATTATAGTTTCATCCATGTGCATATTATGTTGTTTGTAATTATTTAGAAAATTTTCAATTTCGTGCATTTATTCCATAACAGACCTACCATCTATCATTTTGTAATTATTAAATTGAGAAACAAGAAACTTCTTACTTGTAGCGTCTTCTTGCATGTATCTTGATTCTAGTTTCTCCCATAATTCTTTTGCGAAGTGACTACTTTGATAAATGTCGAACAACGAATCGAACATACCGTTGAGGATGTGCCCCATGCATATATAATCATCATTGTCCCATTTTTGTCTCTCTCTATTTCAGTAATTGTTTCATCTTCTCTTTCCATTAGTCTTGGAATATTAAAGACATACACCACTTTCAATGTTGTGAGAAGGAATTTCATTTTTTCCCGCCAACAAATAAAATTGGCTCCATCAAACTTCTCTAATCTCACAAAGTCAGAAGTCAGCTTTTTTAGTGAAACAACTATTGAATAAGATGAACTGTTCCTTAAGAATGCTAGATATTTCATTTTGGGGATGCTATAATACTAAGAATAAATGGAGATGAAAATTGAGAAATAAATTTGCTCGATAAATTTCCAAAGCGTGTGTTTCCACAGTAAGCTTAAGGAATAATTCGCCTCCATAAATCTTTGTACTTTAGATGCAAAAGGGTTTATTGATGAATTTCCTGTAAGATACTTTGGAATCCTTAATGAGAATTGCACAATCTCTTTAAGCGTATCTTTTGATAGTATTTTACAGAAGAATGTTTCTTTTACTTTCTCTTATGCATTAGAGAATAGAAAGATGGTTTAGAATGAGGGGACTGGTGGCTTGTCCCAAGCTTAAAACAGGGGGATTGAAGCTCATAAGAGGGGGCTGGTCGAACTGCAGTATAGCGGCAAGAAGCAAAAGATTTGGAAGAATTCCCTTTAGGTTTTTATCGTTCTCTACAAAGATCGGTGCAAGGGAAAGAATGTCGTTCAAAAATCTATACGTTTCTAAGCTTGGTTTGAATGATTTTAAAGAGTAAAAAGCGGAAAGTAAAACATGTGAACAAGTAAAGAATACATTCTTTAGAGAGGAGAGAACTTGTCAGGAATTGAATTTCATCTACCCTATCAAATACTTAAATCTGCTGATCAATTATACACAACCTAAATCACTCATCAATATTATCACGTATCGCTCACATCAGTGTTCATGTCTGAAGCTTCGACGAGAGTTCTACTGTATTGTCTCATCGATGATGTCTCACGCAACTAAACAACATAAAGTATTAAACATTGATACCCACAGTGAATATTAGCTTTAAATTTATTTCTAGAGTTCAAAACCTAATAGATGTTCATCTTAGATCGAGTTTGAACCTTATATGTCAATAGCAATCCAAACCCATTAAGATAAATATTAAAATCAAAGATAATATCGATAAAGATTTGTAAAAGAGATTGTATACAACAACCATGATCAATAAATATTCACATAATCAATGTAAACTTACAAACAAAATCCTAACAATAGAGGGTACAAAGAGAAGAGAGAAGATGAACAAGAATATCTCAGTTTGTCAATGCTGATTGAAGCAAATTCAATACCAGATCATCAAGATATACACTCTAATGTTGTTTCTAAGCCTCTCTATCCAAAGGAATGTTTTGATAGAGTTAGGTGCAAAAATACCCAAAACCATAACCCTAACAATGTGTTATAAATGAATATATAAAATTTCAAAACCGAGAGCTCGCTAAGCATGTGCATAGTGGGCTAAGGACACGAGTGTTTCCTCTCATCCGACTAAAGTATTTGCACACAACTATAGATAAAGAAAAGGGTTTCTGCTTTCCAATTTTGGAAAACCTCTAATCTAAAAAAAAAGGTTTACTTTTTACTCAAGTTATCAATAAATACCAAGCAACATTTCATTGATACATTTTTTTTCCTGAATTTTTTATCCAATTCGAAATTAGGACAAAAATAAAATGTAAAATTCTTGAGTAGTCTACCTCCCTTCGAACGAGGAATCCTCTAAAATGAATTTCTTAATAAAAAAGGAATATCCTCGAATTCATATAGCAAGCTCAAAAAAACAGAGAAAAATCAGAATTTGTTTTTGCTATAACTTGAGAACCGTAACTCAATTTGTTATAAGAGGGACGAATAATTGTCATAAGATTTGAATGCTACAAATGGTGGCAAAGAAAAATAAAAAAGAGGAACAAGATTGTATGTGAACTATATATTATAAAAGTTAGTAGAACTTTTTAAATTTAATGATCATCAATAGTGGTCCACCATGGACCATATATTTTCCTTTTCTACAATAGAATTTGTCTATTTTATGTGTTATATTTAGTAAATGATTTTTGTTGTTCAACCATATATCGAATATTTGAGTTTAAACAATTGTACTAAAAAAAATTAAGAAGGTAAAGAGAGACAAATTTGAATCACTTGCGATCCAACAACTTTACAATCGTGATTTTATGAATGCGAAAAGAGAAATTAAAAATTAAAAATGAGGCAATGTTGTAAGAGAGAGAAAATGTTCAGAGTTAGGTAAATAAACATAATATATATAAAAAAAGGTTGTTAAAAAAATTATTATATTAAATTCGAATTTAAGAAAGATCGTGTTAAGATAGATGGAAAGAAGAGTAAAAAAAAGAAAAAAAAAGGAAAAAAAGAAAATAATATATATAAAATATTTTAATATAAAAAATTGTATAAAAGATCCATATACATTAATCAATATCCATAAAAAGTATTGACATTGCTTTCAAATTATGCATCTAGAATCAAACCTATTATAACTTCCTCTTATTATATTCAATTTTAATGTTATAAGCAAACAAAATAACCACTTGCAAGATACAACTATCAAAAAAGAACAAAAAGCATGAACAAGAGAAGTTAAGCTAAGTAAGATACAGCTGTAGTTAAAAAAAAAACTTGTAAGATAAAAAATCTCATAAAATCACATAGAGAATTTAGAGATGGTAATTATTTAATAAGAAAACAAAAATAAAAAATAAAAAAACTTTATGATGACGTGTTAAAGATTTTCTATTCTATATGGGCCCATAATCTTTAATGTTTTTCACCTTCTTCTCTATTTTCTCCTTCTATTCCTCGTTTTTATTACCTTGTTTCGATCTTTACTTACTTCAATCTCTTCAATCTTCATCTAACCTTCTTCCTCCTCTCAGTGATGGGTTTCACAGGTACGGTTTTTTTCTCTTAATTTTTGAACAATTTTTTTAAACCCTTTTGTTCATTTTTTAATGTTTTTTTTTGGAATCTCATACCCCATTTGTGATTTTTATTCAATTTTTGATTTTTATGTGTTTACATGATTTTTTAGCTTAATCCTTTTACTGGGTCAATCTCAATTTTTCGATTTTGAATCTTTCCCTATTTTGACTATTTTAACAGTGTATTGACTATATTCTATGTCTGTAATTGTTTTTAGAGGGTTTTGTTGTTGGAATATAATAACATTCGATTTTGTAGTGTATCTTTTGTTTAATGGATGTGAAAAAATAATGAAAGATTTGTTTTTTGGGTTTGAAAAACTTGTGGGGTTTGTAAATTTGTAGGTAAAAATGGATTTTTTTTTGTTGTTTTGGTTTTTGAGATGTGTGTTTAGAGAAACTTTAGGGCAAAATGCAATTGAATCTCAGTGTTTTTGAATTGATTGTGAGTTTGTGAATGTATGTATTTAGATCATGTAGTGATTTGCTAATATAGAGTTGTGAATTGTGATGAATTGTTATTGGTTTTTTTGGTTGTTGAATAGGCCCATAAATTAGATTACCTGTGAAGGAACATCTGCAACTATTCAGATTCATTACAGTTGGTTTGATTCTGAGACTAAAATACTGTTGTTATCCAATTGTATATCCAGTCACTATTGCAATCGATAAGGTGATTACAACGTGTTCTGAATCCGGGGCATTGTTCTGAGTAGATAAGCTTATTATCACGCACACGGTTACAAGATGCCATATTATGTACAGAGACTGTATAGGCTATGCAGGACGTCTTTTTCACCCAATGGACCCGTGTCTGAAGAAGCCATTTCAAAAGTTTGCGAGAAGTTAGGTATATTAATTGTTTTACTTATTTGTATTTTTCGTTTAGTTATACATGCATATTTTTATCTTCAACTCCGTAGTTTTGTATTCCGAGTATGTGAAACATTTAGTTTCGATAATTACGTGTATAACATGTAAATAGACTTTTTCCTTGTGATCCCATTGACTGAGCATTATTTACTTTATATTTGTCGAATCTAGTTTGTTTTGCAACAGATAGGTTTGGTTCATAAGGTGTGGCACCAATCGGATGAGTAAAAATTGCAAGCACATATTGATACTTGATAGGTCTAACTGAAAGATTGCTCTCTAGCACGAAATATTAGCAAAAACGGTATTTGAAAAGTGGATGTATGTGGTCTAAAATTGAGACCACATACATCATCTTTTTAAATACCGTTTTTGCTAATATTTCATTTCGGAGGGTCAACGTTTTAGTACCTTTTTGCTAAAAATTGAGACCACATATCGATTTGATACATATTAATTGCTTCTTTAATGTTCAAATGAAATTTCTCTAATAACCTTTAACATAATGTTCCAGAAAAAATGAAGCCTTCCGATGTAGGTCTTGAGCAGGAGGCACAAGTGGTTCGTAATTGGAACGGTCAAATGCCCGAGACCAATGGGAACCATCAACCACCGCCAATCAAATACTTACATTTGCATGAATGTGACAGCTTCTCTGTAAGTATCAATTTTCAGAACTCTACATCATTTTTATCCAGTGATAGTTCTTAAAATTCTGTTTTTTTTTTTTAATATCGGGAACCATGGTTTTAAATTGCAATTGCAGTTGCGCCTGTTGCGATGCGAATTGCAGCAGTTGGGGCGTAAATATATTTTTTAATAAAATAAACTATTATACTTTAATACTTATCTTATGTCTCGAATATCTTCTATTTCCTCTCATAGTTTCACATCTATCTCATTATTAACTCTTCACCACTTTAAATATCTATGGTTCTTTTAAAATATCTCTTAAAAATCTATGATATAAATATGAAGGAAGCTAGAAAAATAATTTTTGCGAGCACGGCATAGTTTATTGCAGCCTGATGTGGCTGTTGGAGCATTACAATGCGGTCATTGCAGCATTACTATGCTGTTTTTAATATCATTTGCAATCACACTGCAATCGCGGTCTGATGCAGTTGCGAACACTACCCTAACATGTTACGCGGTCTGCAATTTGGGACTATGGTTTTAAATTGCGGTTGCACCAGAATCCCTTATATTGTGGGAAAATGTGGCTGAGGCTGTCAAAATTACTGTTGTAATGTTGTTGCAGAGACCTCAAAATCCTTTATTTTACGGCTGCAATTGTGGTTGCGAACCGCAGTTTGAAACCATACTGGGAGCAACTACTAAAATTTATTATTAATTTTTATCTTTATCAGATTGGAATTTTTTGCATGCCCCCTTCATCTGTCATTCCTCTCCACAATCATCCTGGAATGACGGTCCTAAGCAAGCTCATATATGGTACAGTGCATGTTAAATCCTATGACTGGATTGATTTCCCTGGCCCAAATGATCCAACTGAAGGTTTGTTCTTTATAGTTTTTTTTTTTTCCGTACTTTTATGACGTTTTATCCAGTTTTTAGTCCCCTGCGTCTGAATCAGAATGCATCAAGTGTTGAATACGGTGTGTCATGCCTTATTTTTCCTTCTTAAGAAAAAAACACTATTTTATTACAATCATTCTCTAAAACAGTTCTAGTGTCTAACTAAAGAGGGAAATCGAGGACCCCTGTTTGAAAGTCAATGGTTGATGGTTGGCGTTTTGTGGATTTTATTTAGTGCATGATGTTAGCGCTGTTGTCCAATTTCCTTCCAACACAGTATTGTAAAATAGAGAATTTTGTGTGAGCTGCCATAGGCTGCAACATCAGATTTATATGGCAGATATTTAGCTGACCGCCATAATCCGCCATTGATAACACTGGATCTCGGCGTAGTTAAAATGGATAATTCTTAGTTGATTGTTTGGATTCTTGCTCTGATTCTCTCTGGTTAAAGCCTTAAAGAAAGGCTTTTTTCCTTTTAAAATCTTAAGCTAGTTAGTTAAACACGAAAGATTGAAACATTCATGTCTTTACATGATTTTTAGGATTTTATCATATGCTTTAGTTCTTTTGTCACGAAACTGCGCAAGGGGGTGGGTGTGAGTTTGTGTTACTCTTATTTACTTTTGCACCTGAATTTTGCAATCAAGAGGCGCGGTTGGTAATTTTTACATCTAAACTTTGCAAGAGGTTAGGGCTGAGTTTTTCTTATTTACACCCACATGTACCCAAGTTTAGTGATCACTATATTAAATGATCAGGTGGAACCTTATCCCTAATAATATGCTATCTAACTTTAGATTGGGGAGATTGTACATTTTTGGGTTGGGATTGGTCTCGACGCGTATCTGTTAACATTGATACCGTATTAGGGTACAATAAAGTGAGGAGAACCGGTTTTTAATAATTTGGAAAATATAATTTGTTTCTCGTTCTACTTGTATCACACGGTCTTTTCTAGGCATCTATTTCCAGGGCTTAACAGTCACTCACGCCTGAAACACCTCCCTTCCTTCTTCCTTCAAATAAACTCTTGATAAGGCAATTGCCTGGTGCCCCGAGCCCTGTGCCGTGAACAAGCTCCTTTCTCCCGCGTTACTCCTTACACCCGTACTCGCTGTGGCAGTAGTCTTGCTACTGCCTTGTCCATTCTTCTCACTGCCCTTGCGACTGATGTATGGGTAAAGAAGATGGTGCCACTGCTTACTAACCCTCTGTCCTTGCCACCAAGCCTCCCCTAACAAAACTATGAATCTTTACTTCTATATTTTTGGTCATGCCAATGGCCTTGTTAACTTGTGTATAAATACTACATTTAAGCTCTGGTTTCAGACCCCTAAGGAATATCCCAGAAATCGATATTCTGAGAGATATTATGAGATTCCAGTGGCTTGAGCCACCGTGGATGACTTCCAGAGAGTTGCAAGCAGATCTTACACACTTTCCTCCACATGGTCTTCTAACCTCCTAATTAACATTGTCGTAAAGTTGTGCAATATACGGTCACGGCCTTCATCCTCCAAAATTTGTATCCTGAACTTGTTGCACGTCAAGTAATTTCTAAGCTCTTGCTATCTACCTGTCCCCAATGTGCCCCTCACAAACACAGGAATTTCCACCCATTTTTGTATGACATCAAGATTCTCCTGAATTGTCATTCTACCCTCGATCTTGTTACCGGTCATGAACTGGTTGTTGTTGTTCAGTTGGCATTTAAAAATCATACATCTTTGCTAGATACTTCTTGCCATCATCATCCCAATTTAACCCTTTCTTGTGCATTCAACTTGAGAGTTCAATTTTCATAAGTTATGAGTGCCTTTTCCCTCTAAGGCCACCTCTATTCATTTCTACAATTTCAACTGACAAACTAATCTAACTAATTGACTATCTAGAAGCTATCCTTATTCAACTTAGATCTTAAAATTTGAATCGAGCCTAACTCAATCCTAAAAATAAGCCATTGGCTATTGAAATAAAATATGCAGAGCCAAAGAAAATCGTACTTTGCCTTTATATAATTGAGAAATGCAGTCATTTAGCTTGGTACTCTGCCATGTCTTATGATAGTAGATTTGGATCCCACATGTGAGGATCCAAATTTTGAAGTATAAGGAGATTCAAATTCAGTCATCAAAGATACCGAGACATAGTCAATGTATTGCAGCATTTTGGTTTCTTGCTGGGCATAATTATAACGTGCATAGAAACCTATTCTAAGGCCAAAATGAATCTGTTAGTTATTCTTAAAATTAGTGTTTAGGTCTAACTTATTCCTACAAAACTGACTTGTAAGGTGAAGATAGCAGGTGGCCGAATGAATTTTAAACTAGGCTCTGATATCATCTTAGAATGTGGGTTGGGTCTAACTCAACTTTACAAAGCCGGCTTGTAAGATGAGAATTGTCTCCACTTATAATCACAACATATGTTATATCTAAGCAATGTGGAACTAAATCCACTCCTTCAAACCCAACATAATATAGGCGTTGGAGGTTGCAAGGAAGGCATGCCAAATGCCATAATTAGGTGACTAGGGGCACACTACAATGAGGCAGAATTTCCAATAGTTATCAACCTTTTGATTTATTTTTTTAAAAATTTATTTAGTTGTTTAATCCTACAATGGATGTCTTTATCATAGAATAGAACACTTGTTTGTCTGTGATCTTTTTTTCCATTACATATTTGTAAATGTTACGTGAAGTACTGACATGTAGACATCAATAACAATTTGGAAAAAATAGAAGTGATAGAATGTGTCGGTGTTGTGTCTTGTGTCTGACACCAACACATGTCGGACACCAATACATGTCGGACACCAAACACACCTCCAATATGTAGTGTTGATGCTACATCTATATGCCTGTCTTATTTTTGTCCTTGTTCAACTTCTCATCTCTTTTTTCTTCATCATTTAAGAGTTGATTATGATTGATAAATCTGGTTTATTGGTCTTAAACCAATTCGTTATTGACAGCTAGAGCTGCAAAGCTTGTGAAAGATAAAGACATGACAGCACCGACTTCAACAACAGTTCTTTATCCTACCGTTGGCGGAAACATTCATTGTTTTAAGGCCATTACTCCTTGTGCAATCTTTGACATATTATCTCCGCCATATTCTCCAGAACACGAAAGACACTGCAGTTACTTCCAACAATCCCAAAGGAAAGATCTTCCAGGTAATCTCATTTTGTTTCTTTTGCCGAAATTTCACTTGTAAATGTCGTGTTCTATTTTGAGCGCGTTTGTTACGGAATCATGTATTGAAATTGCAGGTAATGTTGAGGTGGATGGAGTTACATTTTCTGATGTCACTTGGCTAGAAGAATTTCAACCGTCGGATGAGTTTGCAATAAGAAGAGGACTGTACAAGGGTCCAGTTATTAGAACATATTAACAAGTTTCTAGTTTTTCTATATATTTACTTCATTTGAGAAGAAGTCATGAAAATTGTGGAAGAAGTCATGAAAAGGCAATGCAATAATTTTATTATTATTTTTGGTCATGTTAGTTATTATTATATTATTAGTATTTGGGTTGTACATAACAATGCCTATTGCTCTTTGATTAATCCATTTAGAGTAGTTTGGGGATTTTCTTAAATAGACCTCAATCATCATGATGAGTTTGGCTTATTAAATTTTGTTTGCTTATGTTGTTGGGAATAAGAAACTACGTCATTTTTGTTTCTTTGTTTGCATCTGTGTTCACGAGTTGATAACATAAAATCATAATGAAATTATGATTTATATTACTAACGAGTGAGTAATTTCTATTGCTAATGGGCGAGTTCTGGTGCATGACAGAAGATCAACAACCCCCAACTTGGAATATCCTGAAAAACTCAAACCACAAAATGAAAATAACGACTGCGTGAAGTGCAATTGCACGCTCGTGAAATGGATTTAACAGAGTTACCGTTGAACTTTATTTATTCTTAAAGAGAAAAATGAAAAATATCGGTAAAATTCATAAATAAAAGGATAAGATTTAGTCATTGCAACTAATGTCGAGTTCGGAAGTTGATTACGCAATGGAAAAATATTAACATTTCTACGTCCGTGATACTAAATCAGAACCATTTGGTTAGTGTTTGTTTAAAAATATTAGGCTTCTTGAATTATTGAAGAGGAAGAGAAAGGACAACAAAATTTATTATTAGGGTGTCTGACGAGACTTTGAATCTCACTCCTACGTATCTCTAGATGCAATAGAGAATTCAAGGTTACATATTTATGGGTAGAAAATATTTGTTTGTTGGTCGATTTTAGCGAAAGATATTTAGTCGTATTCGGCAGATAACATTATTTTATCAAAAACAGGTGAGGAGCGGACGTTTGCATCACATTGAATGGATTTCCACATATCAACATTCACGAGAATAAAACCACACATATTAACTCAAATAGTTGTGGATGAAACAATGTTTTGCGTCGTCTGAAAACACAATATCTTACGTTTATGAAAAAAGTTTGAAGATTGCACGATGACGAGAAAAAGAGTTTGATTTGTTTGATGTATTTTGAATGATGGTGAGAACTTGGATGAGCGAGATAAGCATCTTGAATCTTAACCTCAGGAGTCGTGGTAAGCACCATGTTCCTTTTCTGTCTTATTTGCAAAACTGTTTAATATGGTTAGATGTTTTTGAGGTTTTGGTTGAGAAAAGGTTTGAGAAAGTCGCATTGAAAATTTTATAGATAATGAGAGTTTGGATGAGCGAGATAAGCATCTCGAATCTTAACTTCTGAAGCTCGTGGTAAGCACCATATTCCTTTTCCATCTTTGTTGAAAAATATTTAATAAGAATTAAGTGTTTTGAATTTGATTGGTAAAAAGGCTTGACGTTAGATCAAACATTTGATTATCGTTTATGAAAGTGTTTGTGAGAGTTTGAAAAATGGTTTGAAGTGTATCGAAGTTGATAATGAAAATGATTGAGTTTGGTTTAAAATGATATAAGGTGCTTATTAAAGAAAAAGACTTATTGTGATTTTGAAAAATATACTTATGTTGATGAAACACATTTGATTTTAGTATCTTTGAAAGGTTAATTTTAAAGATCATTTTATCTATTTGAATTAGCAATCATGTATCAACTAAAATAAAGCAATAATAATAAACGAAATAATAAAAGGGTTAAAAAATTAAAAAATTAAAAAATTAAATGAAATAAAAAATATATAAAAATAAATAAATAAAACAATAATAAGAAAATAATAAATAAAAAATATACAAAAGACAAAAAACATGTTGAAAATTGGGGGTGTAATTAGGAAAATCCTCTAAGTCCAAAGGAAGGGATCCCACAAGGGAGTGTGTTGATCAATTAGGGGGTGTGAGAAGACTTCATCTTCCTCAACCTCACATTTGATTACTATTTTCGTAACAACAAAAATGAAAAAAAAGATTCCAACGAAAACGTAAAAATATTATAACTTTATCAAATTTTCACAAAATTAAGCAAATAAATAATAAAAATTTATCTAATTGATCTCACAAACACAATGGTATGTTTAGAATCAACAAATAAACAACAATTTTTTTCAAAATCAACAAAATGCAGCGGTACATATTTGCCTGATTCAGCCTTTTTAACCATCATTATGACAAACGAATAATGAATTCATACTCGGAGTGTTCTTAGAAAGTTATTGGATACATTATTTATGTAAAACAAGCATCACTTTATATTTTACCCTTTTTGTTCATAGAGTTCAAGAACATATTAAACTCTTGATTTTGAATCAACGGAGTTTCCATGCAAAATAGTTGTGCTTAATATACTAATTAGGTGCAACAAGAATAATAATGTAAAAGAAATTAAATAAACGAAAATTAAATCATATTTTATCACTTTTTCTCATGGAGATTAAAGAACACTTTAAATTCTTCATTTTGAATCAATGGAGTTTCCATGCAAAATGGTGATGATTAAGGTACTAAATAAACAAAGTAAAAATAAAAATGCAATAGAATTAAATAAAGAATAATCTTAAGAGCCACTAAACAACAACAAATCAATTTTGCTTATGGAGGTTCAAGAACACTTTTCAACTCTTGATTTAAAATCAATTGAGTTTCCATGCAAAATGATGATGATGATTAAGGTACTAAATAAATAAAGCAAGAGTAAAAATGTAATAGAATTAAATAAAAAACAAGTATAAGAGCCTACCTATTCAATAAAAAAAAGAAATGACTTGAAAGAAAATGAAGAGGGTTGCTTAGTTTAGTGAATGATTGTCAGTGAGATTTGCGAATGATAATGATTTTATTTATAGGCTCTAAAAAGGATAATTTAGGAATTATAAAATAAAGTGAGAGTGCGAGTGCCTTCTAAAAACTTATTTAATTAAATATTGAATAATGACGTAGTATATGCATGTAATAATGATGTAATATATGCATGAAATAATGATATCATAAATGAAAGATATTTTGGACATTATAAAACATTGATTTTTGGTTTATGATCCATGAGAATGATTAATAAAATTTAAATGAATATTTTGATGATAAATCAAACGATCACAAATTTATTGTTAGTTTCTTCAACATGTAAAATGTTGACTTTTTTTTTATTATAATGCATATATGCATGATTATGGTGACTTTATTTGATGATAAAAATGCATATGGTTAAAAATGAAAACTTGACAAATGGACATGTATTAGATGAATTTAAAATCCCCGGACAAAATTGAGGTATGACAGTCAAAGCAAAATTTTCTCGTTAAAGTAGAGAAGGATTCAGATGATTACACATTATGTTTTCATGTTTGGGTATTTGATTTGATCTTTTATGAAAACCAAATATCTTAAAAAGAGGTCTTACCTTGTAAAACATTGACTTCGAACATGATTACTTATTGATACTTTTCAAAAGGAGTCGTTTACGAGGACGTGAAGTTGGTCAGTTTTTCGTGGTTTACATGAAGATATATTTTTATGTAAGGAGTGTTTATACCTTGATTTGACATTTGTATTCTCTTTTTAGGTAGATTATAGGATTTTTGAGGGTCTATAACCTTCTTGTGTATGATAGCAATCCATTTCAACATGTTTTAGGTTATATTTTGTTCTTTCATCTGATGACCCTCATATCATTTTTTTTTGAATCAGGTGTTTTTCTTGGGAAAATCTATGCGTTCCCGATGTTCTAGAACCTTTGTTTGGTCCATAACAAATGGACTAATACCTTTATGGGATGTCATTCACTTGACGTCATTATGACGTCTTCATCTTATGATCCGACGACCATGTGACCATCACTAATAAGTAATGTGCTTGATATGCTTGTTATGGTTTGGGCGTGTTATTAGGCCATTAAATGTATCTTCGACCCAAGCGAGAATAATTTTCGCTAAGCCAAGCCTAACTTGATAGGGATGTGGCTTTTGATCTTAGCACTTCTTTGCTTCCACCTTCATGGTCTTTATACATTTAAGCCTTTGGAGGATTTTTTGATTATGATTTGTCATTTGAGTTTGATTTTTTCTTGGTTATTATCCTTCTTCTCTATCGAGTTTCAAAAGAACATTCATTTATATTGAATTTTAGGACATCGATCTATTTATTTGGTACGTCTTGATTGTGATCTGGATGTCATGAATTTGTTACGACCTTTAATGTTGGGCTCCACTTGTTAAATATTGGGTGTATTTCGAACCTTTCAGATCTCGACCCATGTTGATCTGTTAGTTGAAGATCTTTACGTAAGTTAAGGTTATTTTTGGTTATTCTTTTTTAACTCTTGACATTTAGTATAACATAATGTATCCTCTAGGTTTTCCCCTAAGGATTCTAGGTAGAGGTGTAATTAATGGACATCATCTTCCCTATACTTAGGTATGATCATTGCGGCATGAGAAAACATATATATAATTATCCTTTCAAGTTTGGGGTTCTTCTACAAATAAGGTTTTCTTTCCTTTCAAACTTTTCACTTTTCTAGAATTTTGCAGTTATGCTCTTCCTACAACTTTTAACTGGCTTGATTTCTCTGAGATTGTTACATGTGACATATCATATTTATTTCATTTGGTGAGTTCCACTGCTTCACTACTTATGCCATAGTTTAGTGTTTTTGGTAGTTTGTGTGTGTGTGTGCGTGTGTGTTTTGGCTTTTTGTAACGTTGGCGATTCCTGTTTAAGATGTTCGATTATTTATTTATGGCAGAAGTTCCCTTTTCTTGTAGTTTCAATTTCAATTGTTTTTATGGGAGAATTTTGGGGAATGTGTAAGGTTTTCTAAGGAGGTATTTTTCTAATACACCCCTTTTATACAGGTAATTATGAGTGACTCTCAAGGGTTTCTTTCTGATGGGTTTATCATCTTGGAAGAATTAATACATTTAAAGGTTTGTTTAAATAATGTTTATCTAGATTACTCCAGTTATTCGGTTTAGATGGTTTACAGCTTCTTGAATCTTAGAAGACATTTATGATGCCCGAGGAATGTGTTGAGGTCCTCCCTGGTGTTAACGATCGAGTTTGCAGGAGTTATCCTCCCTGGTTTACAGGTTTGGTTATGTTCACATTAAGTTATCGTGTTTTCAAACCCTTGTCCGGACTGACTGAAAACATCCATTGTTGCTTCATAATTCTCTACCATGTATCTAAAGTTTCTCAAGAAACGATATGCTTTTTCGGTAAATCTTGTAAATCACGTTTTTTCCACTATTGGTTGAATGATCACTTTAAAGCGATCTTGAAGAAGCTGCGCATTGGCACCGAAAGACTAAAAAAAAGAATGTTGAATCTTATAAGATAAAAAAAGAGTTATGCCAATCCTTTGAAAGGGCGAGTCCTACCATGTCTCATATACTCCACGACTCTTCTTTCTTCTGCTCAATATGGAATTTTGATTGTTTCAGGTGTGTTATATCATTTAGTCTGTAATGCTTTGTATTTTCTTGGTATTTACTCTTTCTCTTTATACTATTTTGAAGTTGGTATGAATGGTGGAAATATTCTCAGAAGAATAATGGGGTGTAAAGTTGGTTATTCAAGTTCTTGTCCTGCTATATCATGCCCTAAATCGCTTTGTTTTTCTACAAAAAGGGAGAGCATGTCAGACGATGCCAAGGATGGGGGAAATTCTCCGCATTCGAAACAAGTTTAAGTCAAAGATGATCTTGCTAGCCAAGGACAATCTTGAAGCTGTTATATATGATAATGAGAGTGATTCTCGATTACTTTCTCTGGAAATGACTCATTTTCCTTTAGATCCAACAAAGATTCGATAATTTATTTCAAAGGTTGATGCGATTTGGGTGGCTAATTAGGGTCCCTTTTGTCGTTAATTTTCACTTGTGAAGTGTATTCCTTAAATGGCAAAGTTGATGGCTAATTAGGGTCCCAGATCTGTTTTAGCGTTTATACTTACTTCTATCGAAATTCTACATTCATGTATTCTTTTAATGTTGTTAAAGAGAGTGTAATCTCGACATCAAGATGGTGGTATTCCTGTATTCTCTCAAACCAATCGAGTGTCCTTATTGAATTCACTTTTTCTCTTTGTACCCTACTTTGCGTCCTCAATTACCCTTTTACATGCCTCAACCATCTCTAAATCTTCTTATTATATTGCCTTGCTCACAACCATTTTTTCTTTGTATTGAATTTACTTTTAATCTCTCACCAACAAGCTTTTAAAATTCTTTCGGGCCCTTATCCCGATACTTTCTGCAAACTTAGACTCTGGTTGGAGTTCGATACTCAACAAATACTTTTTCATTCCATTGTAAACACTTTTGAATAGGTCAGTTTCTCGATTGAACCTTTTAATCTATGACCATATGGATTCATCCTATCCTGCTTGAATGAGTCAACGCTTTCCACTAGCTTGGGATGCCTTAGAGATTTTGTAAATTGAGTGGAAAATATCTTATGGATTTATACCCAAGAACTTATTCACTCGTTTCTTAAATCTCTAAACCAAGCCACGACCCCTCAATTTAGTGTGAGAGCGACTAACTTGCATTTCTCCAACCCATAGCTCCTCTAAAGTTTAGCAGGACGTCAACGATTTTCGCGTGCTCACTAGGGCCATTCGTACCGTCTTAGATTCCCATCCCTAGTGATTTTTTTCAGCTCCATACATATAAGATATTTTTTTCATTCTCATACTAAAAATGTTTCTAAAGGTGATTTTGCCGTCTCTATTGGAAATGTCAGAGAACAAGGAACGTGAGACGCGGAGGCTCCGATGATGGCAACTCCTCTAATGGTAATGCTCGAATTCTAATCTTGATGAAGAATTCCTTCTTGAGAAAGAGTAACACGTTCTTCGCTTACGGTGACCTCGGGGTCAATGACGTCAGGAAGACTCTACAAGACCATCGTTGTAGTTTGTCACTACGTTATCTTGCAGTCTAGGTGTTAGGAAACGACTGGAGTAAGTGGTTTTTGACCCTACGAAGTTTCTCATTTTGGTGTTCCAAAGCCATAGATTGTATGTTGACCACCATCAATAAATCTCTTAGTAAGGTGAAGTTTCGATGTTCATCATTGGCGTTATTGGAAAGTTGAGTTGGGGTGAGGCATTGTTTCCTTGTGGAGGCTGAGGTGGTGGGAAGACTTCTTCAAATTTGATGAGTATTTCTAAAGGTGGCAAAATTTTGTTGTTTGGTGGTGGGACAAAGATGGCCTCAATCGCTGGTAGGGGTTGGATCAGACCCCCTTGGTGTGAAGAGGATGTCATAAGTCCATCTTTTGGATTATTGTTTTCCCTCACGATCTTGCTGATGACAAATTGAGCGAGCCTAGGGGGGAGGATGGTTAGAAGTTTACACATGCCTTCTCTCGCAGTTCACCATTATGAAGTTTAAATGAAAGTGTTTGAACATTGATGACTGTTCCCACATACGATGCCAATAATCCTTGTGAAAAGGAGTTATTCACGGGGGGTGTGAAATTGGTCAGTTTTGGTTGGTTTTTTGGGAAGACATGATGAGCTTCAAGTGTGGTATGACGCCTTGAAAACGGGTGACCCGTGCAAGCACTCATACGCTCAATTATGTTTCTATCACAATCATGAAGTATTTATTATGTAAAGAGTGTGTGTACCTTAATTAGATGCATGCCTTTCTTTTTATAAGTAGATTCTAGAGGTTTTGAGGGCTTAGAAATTTCTTGGATAGAATAATTGTCAAAGTGGATAAGTGTTAGTGTAAAATTTATTTTGTCATTTGACGGTTCTCCTTCATTCGTTTGTCTAAATCAAGTGTTATTTTAAGAAAGATTTATGATTGCTCCCAAGGTATTAAAACCTTCCTTGGATCTATAGATGATGGAATGACACCTTTATTAGATGTCGTAAAGTCATTATAGAGTCTTTATCTTATGATGAGACGACCTTTTTACCTTTGCTTGTGCGTACTGTGCTTGATATGATTAGATGCGTTATTGAGCCATTGTATCTTTGACCTAGAAACACTTATGCTAGAAGAATAAATGTTAATTTCATCTAAATAAAATCAAGTGAAGTAAAATTTATCTTTTCCTAGTTCCAATTTATTTGTTACTTAATCTATTTTGTGTTCATTTTCTTACCCATCTAGATTGTTACATCATTGTTATGCGTTCAATACAGTGAGGAATGCCCTACATTCACCAATTTGTCAAGCTCAACCAACCAATCAAGACCACACAATCTCAACCTAGCTAGCTGCTAATTGCATCAACGTAAGGGACTTTTGATTGCAAGGACAAAAAATGCAGGGAAACATGAATGTTGCCCAAACCCAAATGTTCCAAAGGAATGATAAAACAATTGAAGAAGCAAGTAAAAGTAAAAAAAAAAAAAACATATCAACATATAAAACAAAAAAGTAACAATAAAACCAAATGAAAATATAATTAACTAAAGAAGTAAACTTCCAAGAAATGTCTCAAAATCACCAATGTCGGATAAAGTAACATGCAACCTCTGCAGATCCAATCCAAACTGTAAAAATACTACGTTAAATTTTGTCCTCTCTCAATTATTATTATTTTTCACAAATAAGACAGAATTTCTTGAGATTCTAACCACTAATAAAAAACTACCATGCAAAGTTAAACTAAAAAAAGAAAAAACCCTCCGCAAAACATGGGGACATGTGATGAAAATTATGAATGGTATAGTTGAACTACACAGCATAGCATGGCATGGCATATAAGATTAATTGAAGGTTTTATATTTGGTTTTGCGAAAGAATCGCCGCAAAGGTAGGCATTAACCCACGCATTTGGACCTTCAAGAGACCTATAGAATCTTTTCCATATTATTATTTTATCAAAATTCCAATCTCAAAGATTAGTACCAGCCAAAATTCTGAAACACTGTGTGTGATTATCAGATATACTTCATCTAGAACGTGGAAAAGATTGCAAAAATATAAATATTATTAAGTTAGATAGAAGGGATCAAGTCTCCACAAGGTCTATTCATTTGAATATTTTCTTGTTTATTCTTACTTGGTGTATACAACTTTGGTTAAGTCTCTTTCGCCATTTCAAGCTGCCAATAAATTAAGATGCAAGAAATTTCATTACATTAGCGTGGTTCACAAAATCTTTATAATGGTTTTTATGATTTAATATTGAATCATATGAAAGGAACTATAGTGTAGTTTATTTATATTGATGTGATAAATGACCTAATTAGTTTTCAAGAAGTCTATGTGAGCGCAGAAAACAGATTTTAAAATGAAATCCAATCCTTTGTCAAATATAAATAAATAATGAAATTCAATGCTTTTTTATTTTGACAGAAAAATGGGAACCAATTATGGACTTACTAAAGTTTTAGAGCATATAGAGTACGGTAAAGTCCTTTAATTATAAAGTTGGACTGATAGCAAAATTGGTTATATATATATATATATATATATATATATATATATATATATATATATATATATATATATATATATATATATATATAATATATATATATATATATATATATATATATATATAATATATATATATATATATATATTATATATATATATATATATATATATATATATATATATATATATATATATATATATATATTATATATATATATATATATATATATATATATATTATATATATATATATATATATATATATATATATATATATATATATATATATATATATTATATATATATATATATATATATATATATATATATATATATATATATATATATATATATATATATATATATTATATATATATATATATATATATATATATATATATATATATATATATATATTATATATATATATATATCAATTATATATATATATATATATATATATATATATATATATATATATGAGATCAACTTACTCCACATCATAGTTTTTAAATTGAATCTAATTTAGTAGTTAAATTAACATTTTTACTTATAACGATTCGATTAAATTTAATTTAAGGGTTATGATTACAGTACTAAAAATAAGACATTTGGTTAAATAATTTTAAATCATATTTTAAGATATATAATGTGAAAAATATTTGTCAAAGGATTTTACATCATATTTATTAACAATATGATGTGAAAAATATTTGATTTAAGAATTTTACATCAGACATATATTTCCACTGATGTGAAAATAACGTAGTGGTAGTTTCGTAAATAATAATTTTTTTTATTATAAATGATTTTACATTAGGCCATTTATCCCAACCGATGTAAAAAATTTTCAATAAAAAAAATAAATAAAATGGATTAAACATTTCACATGAGTGAGTTCTGTACAACCAATGTAAAAGGTCTCGTGAAGGATTTTACATCGGTTCTTTAATTACAATCGATGTAAAATGTGCCAGGCCTTTAATGGATTTCACATCGGTTCATTAACAGGAACCGATGTAAAATATTTTATGTGAAAGGATTTTACATCGGCTCACTTGCCAACCGTTGTAAAATCTTCCTTAAAATCCCAAACCTTACCCGAAAACATAACATTCTCAAAAATCCCAAAAATCCAACATTCTTCTTCTTTGCTTCATTCCCTCAAACGTCGTCTTGTATCTTCTTGCTTCCATCATCAGACATTTTTCTCCCAAACCCTTAAACCGCCGCCGTCTTGTATCTTCTTCTTCCACCGTCGCCATCAACCTTCCCCATTTGCCATAGATTGTGGTTCTCCCTCCGTCACCATCAACTCCCTCCGCCATTTGCCGTCACCTTCGGTTCTTCCTCCGCCATTTTCGTTCACGCATCGAAACCCCCTCCTTCGTAGAAGATTAGTCGTAGCGTTTTTTTCACGGTTCCAGAACTCACCTCCGGCGAGACAGAGACCTTCATTTCTTTTTTTTGCATAACTTCTTCATCTTGCTGCCGGTGATAACAACGATCTATAAGGTATCTTTAACAGTACATGATTTTACTATTTTTATTAATATCTTTTTGTAATAATATGATTGATTGCTTAAATCAGAATGCTTCCATAAATAATTTCTTGTTTGCTCATGCTTTTTCTACTTTCCAGTACTCTGCCAGTGATAACAACGATCTATAAGGTATCTTTAACAATACATGATTTTATGTTTTTAATAATAGCTTTTTGTAAAAATGATTGAAATATTTTGATGTCAATTTGGTTCTATTTGGGTTAAAATTGAAGATAAAAATGTCAAAAAATAATTTTGATGTTAGTTTGGTTCTATTTGGGTTAAAATTGAGTAATAAATCTTTTTATGATAATACCATTTTGTTAGGAATAATTTTTTATGACTTAATTTAATGCCACATATTTGCACGTATAGACTTTTGTTCTCTCTAATGTGTCCGAAAGATGTACTATTGTAGGCGTCACAATAATTTAACTCTGTATGTGTTAATTTCGGAGCATAAGTATGGATCGTAGTTGGATGAAAGCTAATCGATTAAGTACTAAGTACGAACATGGAGTGATGAAATTTATACAGTTTGCTGAAAGTAATGCTAAAAAACATCTTCCTCCTCCTAAAAGTAATGCTGAAAAAAGTCATCATGTTTTTTTTCTCTGTCCATGTGTTTGTTGTGCAAATCAAGAACCAAAACTTAATAAGAAATAAATTATAGATCATCTAATTTGTGAAGGGATTTGTCAAAGTTATACACAATGGATATGTCACGATGAAGTAGTAGAGCAAAGTCAAATGTGTCCCAAAGAGATAATGTTAGTGTAGAAATGGATGATCGCCTGGAAGACATGATGCGTGATATTGGATAAGATTTGTTTAAGAGGGAACAATCATATGATACTTTTATGCAGTGACAAAGATAAACCTTTGTACCAAGGATGCACAAATTTTACAAGTTTATCAGCCGTGTTAAAATTGTTTAATTTGAAGGTAAATAATGGATGGACTGTCAAGTGTGGGAAATGACTTATAAATGGTTGAATATTTTTGTATGTTTTTACTGGTTTTTTTGTTGTATTAGTT
>OZ012735.1:834546842-834891842 GCA_963859935.3 Lathyrus sativus
GAGGCGTGAAGAAACAAGACTTATATACTCTTGAGGCTGAGGTCGTAAGTGGTTTAGAAGATGTGGCATCCATAAAACCTGTGTCGAAGAATGGGCTATGGCATAAGATACTTGACCATGTCAGTGAAAGAGGCATGGTTAAATTGTCGAAACAAAATTTGTTGTGTGATGACAAGGTTGAAAAACTGGAGTTTTGTGAACCTTGTGTATTTGGTAAATCATGTAGAATGAAGTTTAACAAAGGTAAATGAAGAACGCATGAATCCCTTTACATTCATGCTAATCTTTAAGGGTCTGAAAGGAGTCCTTCACACTCAGGTGCGAAGTATTTCCTATCCATAGTTAATGATTATTCCAGAAAGTTATGGGTATTCATCCATAATACTAAGGATGAAACTTTTGAAAATTTCAAAATTTGGAAGACTATATTCGAAAACTAAACTGGCAGGAAGGTCAAGAGGTTGAGGATCGCCAATGGTCTTGAATTTTGTAATGAGGCTTTCAACAGATATTGTATTGCGTATGGTATTGCAAGGCACAAAACTACTGACAAGACTTCCCAATAAAATGGTTTTCTTGAAAGGTTTAATTGAACCATTATGGAAAGGGTGAAGTGCATGTTGAAAAGTGCGGGATTGAAGAAGGTATTTTGGGCAGAAGCTATTGTGACTGCAACATACTTGATAAATAGGTGTCCTTCGACAGTCTTGGGAATAAAGATATCTGAAAAATTCTAGTCAGGATATCCACCTAGTATTAACAGACTAAGAGTATTTAGTTGTTTAGCCTATGCACATATTAGGTAAGACAAGGTCGAACCTAGAGCTCTGAGATGTATGTTGCTTGGATACCCAAAAGGAGTCAAATCTTATAGGTTGTGGTGCCTAGATTCAGGTCACAAGAGATGTATCACAAGTCGAGGTGTATTTTTTAATGAAGTTAAGATGACTTTCAAGAAACTGATGATATTGGTCGAAGTTCGAAGATCTCTGAAGAAGAGCTAGAACAGGAAGAGATTCCTGTTGATGCGGAGCATAGTGATGCTGAATTGTATAACCCAGATGAAGTCAAAGAAGAATCTCTAGTTGCTGATGAAGATGAGGAAACTCATAATGACTATCTGCTAACAAGAGACAAGTCGAGAAGAGTCATCAAGCCATCTCAATGACTTGGTTATGTAGATCTCATATATTACGCCTTAATCTCTGCAAGTGAGGTTCTCGACAAAGAACCTGAACCTAGAGACTATAAAGATGTTATAAGGAGTCGACATAAGTCTGAATGACTGAAAGCCATGAATGATGTGATGAAAGCTAGTTTGTTTCTTTGTTTGTGTAGAGTTTTTTCCAAGGTGGATATTTAAGGTATTTGGATCTAACTCTAGTGTCGACAAGGGTGGCTTCATCGTTTGAAAGGAGTTGTGTATGTTGTAGTCGAATTTTGTTCAAGCATACTGTCGAAATGTGTTAACTTGTAATTTAAGTTAGTATGTCGAGTTGGACCTTGCTTGTAAGCTCAATTGTTTAAGGTTGCTTTCTATTCAATTTAGCTTAGTATTTATAAATAGGCTAGTTCTCTCAGGTTGTTGAGGAAGGTTAGTTGTTGACATTCACTTGTAATCTTTGAACCCTTATTGATAAAGTGAATAGTAAAACAATTTTAACTAATTCTTATTTTTCTTCTTCCTTCTTCTCTATCTTTTGTAAAATCTAATAGAGTTTCTTTTATTTTTTTTCAAGAAACTCAATCTTTTTCTCATATTTTAGTTTGTTCTTAATGACATCAATTCACAACAAGTTCTAATCTACCTACTCTTTTATGGTGTAGTGACATTAACTTTTTTTTCATTATACCGGTGTTCTTTCATGCTTTTTGAGATTTTACTTTATCGATTATTTTTTGTCTTTTAAAAACATATTTTCATCTAATTAGCTTAATATCTCTAATGCCTATTGTGAGATCCTTAGGACATTATGATAAGTAAAATCCGTCTCTAAAACATAAGTATTTTGTCATTGAACTTGTTAGAGACGAAATTCGAGATAAATTAACATCCATATTACCAAGTTTGTCGCAAATTCATCAGAGACAAAAATATTGTCACGTCTATGACACGAGACAAATATATTCCATCGAAGACTATTAAATAATATATGAAGATATACTATAACCTTCTCTGAGTCACATGATTCTGTGTCTGATATTCTGTCTCAAACACAAACAATTTTATCTCTATTCAAATTAAATATTAAAAAAATTCTATCTCAAAAATTCGTCTTTGGAACTTTCAGAATAATTTTTTATATACATACTTAATTAAAGATGTTAAAAAGTCAAATTTCATTCAACATTACCATATTGTCCTTACAAATTATTATATGATCTTAAACTTCAATCGTGTCCAAAAAATTTAAAAAAATCATATATATATATATATATATATATATATATATATATATATATATATATATATATATATATATATATATATATATATATATATATATATATATATATATATATATATATATATATATATATATATATATATATATATATATATATATATATATATATATATATATATATATAAACACAAATACACATTAAAAATAATAAAGAACATAAAGAAATTTTGCTCCTTGCTTTTCTATGCATTACAGATAATACATTAAATAATTTTTAATAATATTTATTCTATTAATCGAACAATATAGTGAAATGAATAAAATTAAAAGTGTACAAGGAACACTGTCTACGCTCTCTTTTCTATTGCAATATTCTTTCTCTTTGAAAAAAAAAAATTAATACAAATACTATATTCAGTAGTATGTAAAAGAAATTTTATAATTTGGAGCATGTTATTGACAACAAAGTGTTAACAACCTTTATTCTGAAGAAGCATAAAACATAATAAAAATGGAAGAGAAGTAATAGATATAACTAATGTCATAGATGTCAATATAACAATTCACAACTATCTTATATTACTTTTCCTTTTTTCTCCCATTTATTTTTACTCAAGGAGTGGACTTCCAATATATTTCTCTCTTATAAATTATACATTTTATGATAGTTAAAGTGAAACATAATTAATTAGTTATACTTAAATTTAATATTTGTCCGTTCATTATAGAAATTTTATATTGGCTATTATATATTCTAGTTATTAAAAAGTTAAAAAATATTAAAATGAAATTTTATATTGGCGATTATATATTCTAGTTATTAAAAAGTTAAAAAATATTATTAAATATTAAAATGATTAGAAATGAGGAAGAATATGACTTCACTATTAAAAATATAGTGTCGCTGTACATAAAATGGCTGGAATAGACCAGCAAATTGAATGCAAATTATATAATCAAATTAATTAAAAAATTACAATATAGTACGTATAGTAGACCATTGCCAACGGGCAAAATATATTATTAATCAAAATGATATAATAATAAAAACTACAATTCTGGAAAAGATTCTTTGGTTCTCTGCAAGTGTTCCTAAATTAATCAACATGTCAACTCCCATGCAAAGAAAATGACAAACAACAAAAGATTTTCTATATGTTGCTACGTAGAGCTATAGAATTCTCTTGATATTTTCTTTGGAAAAATTCGCATGAGAATGGATTTTTCTCTCATGTGTAACCTTTCCAATCCAATTCATTTGTTTAATCCTTAGAATATTTGTCTTTATTTACTTTCTCTCTCCCAATGCAAGCTTGCATAAATTTCTAGTCAAATTTGGGTGTCTTGTAGCCAAAACCTAATCTTGAAAATGATTCCTCGTTGGGACCTACATTCTAGCTGCAAGGATTGTTGAATCATATTTTAATTATGATAATGTTCATGATCTCATGACAAATGGCTTGAATTCTCTTTAAGATGCTCGAGAAAGTTAATTCTTGGACAATAGGGAAAACCATCCACTAAATGAGACATTTTGAGGGAATATCAAAGTATGACCAAACAAAAGTCTGTCTTATTTACCATGCATGCATAGGAAATTTCATGCTGGATGTAAGAGTTGGAATAGGGCAGATTTAGTTTTGTTTAAATATGTTAAATTTATTTAAACAAGTTAAAGCTTCGGTCACATTTATTATTAGTCAAAAATTTTATTTTAAATCTTATTTTCATCTTTTAAATATTTGATATGATTGACTAATGTTGCGGTGAAATTTGGATGTCAAGCTATTGATTAACTTGAATCTTAATTCATTTACAACCGGTCTTTGATTTATCCGAAGGAAAGGTTAAAGAAAGGAAAAACCTAAAAGGGAGAGATCTAAGGTTCGGGGGTTGGTTAAATTTAGGGAAGGTATTAGCACCCTAAACTTCCGTAGTACTCTACGGGAACCTTTTATTTATTTTTTTATTTATTTCATTAATTATTTTGCTTTAGGGTATATACAAAGGATTGAAAATTAAAAAGACCTAGGGTTAATTCTAAGTTTACTCGGCAAGACATCGCATCTTGTGCCTACATATCCTTACGGGAATGGAATCAGAGTAACTGTAGTTCCCCTCAAAAGGGAGGTTAGAGACTTCTTGACTGTGGTCAAGGTCTCAAGGGGAATAAACGCATCTTAAGGACACGCTTACATGGAGTCTTAAACTCCGATCTCTATGTTATAAATTGTTAAGTGCATTAGGATTAGGTTAGGGATTCCACGGCGGGAAACCCTAAAATGAGTGTGGCGACTCTTTGACCTAAAGCTAGGGGTAGTTTTGTAATTTTGTCCACGGCGAGACATTTGTGAAAAGTTAGGGTTTGTAAGGGTTTGAAGTTTTGAGGACTATTGGCGTGGCGGCCAAACGGCTAGACCTAATCCTTCGGAGGAATGCAATGGGACAAATTAACGATGCAAATGCGCGAATTTAAACCATACAAACAGCAGAAATTAAAGTGCGGAAAGGTAAACGCGATAATTTGTTCGCGAAGTTACAAATGAGAAACAGATACAATTATAATACAACTTGAATTGAAAAACACATTAAAATAGCTAATAGCAACGTAACAAGCTGCACATTGAATACACAACGTTAGTAGACAGAGTCAGACAGTAATCAGACGAGTTATGAAACGGAAGTGCGAAAGTTATAGATATTCTTTGTTGTTTATTTGTGATATATAAAAAAGCTTTTGATTTAAGTTAAAAAAGAGGTTTTAATATTATTAAAAAAACTTTTCAAAAATAGTCTTAATTTAATTATCTAACAAAAAGGTTTTATTTTAAAAAAAAGGTTTAATGTTATTATTATATATTTTTTTAAAAAAACGGTTCTAGTTATTATTTTAAAAAAAGATTTTAGTTATTATTTTAAATTTATCTAAAAAAAGTTTTTCTTAAAAATAATAGGTTTTCATATTAATTTGGAAAAGATGTTAATGTTATTTATTTTAAAAAACAGATTTTTATATTATAACAAGTTTTAATAAATTAATGATAATAATAATAATAATAGTAATAATAATAATAATGATAATAATAATAAATAATGATAATAATAATACTAATAATAATAATAATAATAATAATAATAATAATAATAATAATAATAATAATAATAATAATAATAATAATAATAATAATAATAATAATAAAGCAATAATGAATTTTAAATGTGCCAAATAACCCAACAATGTTGCTAACGCAGAAATGCGCTCAGCGCAACCAGATCTAAATCGGACGAAACAAAATTTATCGCAAAGAAAAAGAAATTAAGCAAAAAAACAGTATTATTGCTCACTCAAAAATGCGATCATCGCAACCAGATCGAACTAACACAAATGTCACGCGTCATGCACACAAATGTGCAAACATCGTATCGATATAATTCGATCAAAAATTAATCTTATATATATATATAAACTCTAACAATTTAAAAATTATAAATATATAAACGTAACAGTAATAGATAAAGAAAAAGAAATAACGGTAATAGATGAAGAAAAAGAAATAACGGTAAAAGATGAAGAAAAAGAAACAACAGTAATAGATGAAGGAAAAGAAATAACGGTAAACGATGAGGAAAAAGAAACAACAGTAATAGATGAAGAAAAAGAAATAACGATAATAGATGAAGAAAAAGAAATAACGGTAAAAGATGAAGAAAAAGAAACAACGGTAAACGGCACTCACTCCTCTTAGGTTTTTTTTCATTCTCCTCTTTTTTCAACAAGGCAACACATGTATATATAGGGAACAAATTAGGGTTAACACCAAATTGTCAATAATGTCCCTAAAGCCCAAACTAAATAATTAGTTAAGAAAAAAATAAAATTTAAATAATTTAAAATAATTAAAATAAACTTAAAATAAAAACTAATAATCCTATTGATTCCTAAAATCAAAAATATTATAAAAAGAACAAAATTTTTTTCAATATTTTTTATTTTATGATTTTTTGGATATTTTTGTGAATAATTTAGAAAAAAGTGAAAAAAAATAATATTTTAAAAAATGATTTAATTAAAATACAAAAATAATAATTAAATAATAATAAAAAACTATTTTTGTTATTTTTTAATGAAAGATAGAAAAATTTAGAGTAAAAATAAAAAACAAAAAAAAAGTGACAAAGGTGAGATTCGAACTCTCAACCTCTCACAATCACAACTCCTTACACATGTCCTCCTGCCAATTGTGTCAGTTTTACTTTTTAGAAAAAAAATGCATGCCATATGATATTTACCTGCAAAAAGTCAAACGACTACACAAATTTGTTAGTAATTGATTAAATGCAATAAAAATGCAATGAAATGCGACGACAAATCTTAGGGCAAAATTTGGGGTATTACAGTTGCCCCTATTTAAATAACTTCACCGAGTGATTTGAGCAACGGAGACTCGAGAAATCGTGGTGGAGGGATTTAAATACAGATAACCGAAAATTTTGCCTTTAGACACAGTGCTATGCAATGATATGGACAAAACAAAACGAACTATAATGCTAAATATGATATGAATCTGATATGATGCGTATGATGAAAATGACAAATGCACGGATACAGACGAAACAACGTCACAGGGGACGACCCATCGAAGAATTGCACTAGGGAAGAAGACATGTCATATCTGGAAGAACGTCAGATAGACACGACACAGAATTGTTGATAGGTGCCAAGTAAATTAGAAATTGTCCGCAAGGTAAGACGCGGGTAAAACACGAGCTCAGGAGAAAAACGCAAATGGGGATAAAACACCCATGATGCCAAGTAAATAAATTTTGCCCACAAGGTAAGACGCGAGTAAAACACGACCTCAGGAAAAAAAAAGTAAATGGGGGTAAAACACCATGATGTTAGGTAAACCCAGGAATATCTGGTGAACGGGGAATAAAACACCCGGGATAAAGGTACATGGGGGATAAAACACCCAAGGATAGAAGGTAAATGGGGAGTAAAGCACCCAAGATAGAAATGTAAATGGGGAGTAAAGCACCCAAGATAAAAATGTAAATGGGGAGTAAAACACCCAAGATAAAAATGTAAATGGGGAGTAAAGCACCCAAGCTAGAAATGTAAATGGGGAGTAAAGCACCCAAGATAGAGAGGTAAATGGGGAATAAAGCACCCAAGATAGAAATGTAAATGGGGAGTAAAGCACCCAAGATAGAAATGTAAATGGGGAATAAAGCACCCAAGATATGCACATGTATAGGAATTATGCTATGACATATGATCAAATGCAAATGCAGACGTCGACGACAAGGCTCGACTCTTTCGGTGAGATGACAAAACTGGAGGACTGATTCCTCAACACGGAGATCACTGTCATTCTGTTAAACTGTATCAAGTTGATAGTCACTGTAGGAATGATGAATAACTGCTTAGGGATTATGCAAGTAAACTACCCCAGGTCAAATGAACTGATAATTGCTTCAGCTGTCTAATTCGTGGAATCGACTGTTTTGCTGTATCCTCGGAGGGCTTGCCCCAGTCTGAGTCTTGAACAATTCTCTGGATAAACCAAATCTGAGAAGATATTTCCTTGAACAAATCTTGAACTGATTCTTTGACAGGATGTAAAAGGAACTTGCCCCTGATAAGATCACTTGACCAAGTTTCTTATTGTTTGAAAATTCCTTAGAGGAAAGCCAGTTTGCAAACAAAAACATTCATACAAACATGGTAATGCAAAGTTTATGCGACTTTTGAAATAAAAATTATTTTTGAAAAATGAAAAATAAGTCGTTGGTTAGAACACGGTGGTTCAAGACGCTCAAAATTTAAAACAAAAGTGTATTACCAAAATAAATGATTCACAAAGATCTTTTGGAGTCAGGTTACGCAACCTTGTTGTAGTATACTTTCAAAATAACCTTGCTTCAATTAGGTCTTTTGAGGGTTGTAACGTGGTCTGGTTCACGGTTTATGAAACAAAGGATAAAGGCTCAAAATTTATTTATACCCACCCCATCTACATGATGATCTCCAGTCCTATGCTCAGTTAACTCCTATTATGCATTCAGGTTCCTATAGGTTAGGAATTGCACTGATGGTAGCAATGATGGTTCAGAAGTCAATGGACCTATGAAAAGCAGCCACTACTTCCTTATGATATTTAGTCATTTTGACATTGAGGATTTTCAGGGTAAAGATTTAAAACTCCTCTTTGTATTATCCCTAAATTTTGCCTGAACTGTTTTACAGTCAGCGGGATGCCCCAGTTTTGCCTAAGTCTCCTTCATAGGTTTTGACTTAGCGGGCCTTTTCTTTTGATTTTTTTTTGAAACATGACTGCCTGGTTTAATGATTACGGTGAACCATCATCGATTTTTTTTTTGCTTAAAGATAATCTTCGACACTTGTTTGTTGTGTGTGAAGGAAAATTGTAAGTGCGACCTTTATATGAAAGGTATATTGCATGAACACATAACCGAGTTAATTGAGAACTACCCATCCCAAGGTTAAAATTGTGGGTTTTTTGTAACGAAAGAAACTCCAACTTCTAGGCTCGAAGGGGGTAATGAGGGATTAACTTCCTTATTTCTCCAGTGTTTGGGAATTGAAACAATACCTTACATCGTCAACAAGGTTTGATTGAAAGCATACTGACAGCAATTATGGGTATAACGTTTTCATCATCCTCCCTCCAATCTTAGCATATCAAAATTTTGGACAAGAAGTAAACATTTGAAAAATAAAGCATAAAGATGCAAATAAATGGACGGAAATGAATTGAATCAAAAGTCGCAATGCTTATTTCATTAATGAAAGTACAAACATAATTAAAAGCAAACAACTTAAACAAAATAAGGAAAGTGCAAACAACGAGAAACAAAAGGCCTAGTGACAAAACTTCATTTCTGATGTACTGGCAAGGGATTTTTCTGAACATCCGGATGACTGTCTGTAAAATCAAGTATTCCAGTTCTAACCAATTCACATACTCTAGCCTTCAATGCAAAACAATGCTCCAAGTCATGGCCTGGGGCACCCTCATGGGAAGCACAATGGAGATCAGCCCTAAATCCAGCCGGAGGATTAAGAGGAGGTGGTAAAGCCTTTGTAGTAATCAGTCCTTGCCGGACTAAGTCAGGATATAGCTCTGTGTAAGTCATGAGAATAGGATCAAAGTGACTCCTGTTCCGTTTCTGGTCTGATATCTGTGTCGAGGAATCAGCTTGACGACTCAAAGGTACACTAGAAGACGATAGGACCAAGAAGGAGAAACTGGGGGACAAATGCAATGCAAAAATGTGATGCTAATGCCATGTAATGGTTCCAAGAATTTCAACGGTCGATTGCAAATATTCCCTTTTAGGAAAGTTGGAAAGATTTTTTTTTTTACTCTAAAATATAGGACCTTTTTGAATTTGCAAAGGACTGTTGAATTCCTTGAAACTGGAAATGATATGATGCTTTATGGATGCAAAGCACAAATACACACACAAAGGTCCTAGGTTAGAGGACAACGAATGAAGTTAAGGTCTACCCTTCCCAAAAGGTAAGTACTATAGGTTAATTGTACCTGCAAAACAAGGGTTCTAAATCAGTGCCCAAAGTCATCAGTCCATCCTTCGGATATTATCAACTTTCCAACTAACTCGGAGGTCGATAATATTCTCGAGAGAACCTCTTTTGAGTGTAGTATCGCGTAGCAACTATTGTAGGACTACTCCCACATAGTTCCCGCACTACATCCTATATAAGGTCAAGATGGTGTTAAGGTACTACGACCCCTAGTATCACAGACTCCAATCGACAATAGTAAAAGTTTTCACGATTACTCGTTCAACCGAACCATTTTCGAAAGGGTCTCAACTGAGCGGTGATTCTCAAGTCAGCTTGGTCGGGATTCAACTCCCTATAAGCCTCGTCGAATATATCAGCCATCCTATCATAAGGTCGCTCAAGTCCGGGTGTAGGACTTATCTCACAACACAGTAACTCCAAGTAAGGTACCCCAATATATACATACAAGTGAGCAAAATATATAATAAAACAAATATATAAAGAAAAATAAACAAAATAGGGATAACCCTCAATAGTTAGGATGTCCCCAGTGAAGTCGCCATTTTCTGTTGCGGTGAAATTTGGATGTCAAGCTATTGATTAACTTGAATCTTAATTCATTTACAACCGGTCTTTGATTTATCCGAAGGAAAGGTTAAAGAAAGGAAAAACCTAAAAGGGAGAGATCTAAGGTTCGGGGGTTGGTTAAATTTAGGGAAGGTATTAGCACCCTAAACTTCCGTAGTACTCTACGGGAACCTTTTATTTATTTTTTTATTTATTTCATTAATTATTTTGCTTTAGGGTATATACAAAGGATTGAAAATTAAAAAGACCTAGGGTTAATTCTAAGTTTACTCGGCAAGACATCGCATCTTGTGCCTACATATCCTTACGGGAATGGAATCAGAGTAACTGTAGTTCCCCTCAAAAGGGAGGTTAGAGACTTCTTGACTGTGGTCAAGGTCTCAAGGGGAATAAACGCATCTTAAGGACACGCTTACATGGAGTCTTAAACTCCGATCTCTATGTTATAAATTGTTAAGTGCATTAGGATTAGGTTAGGGATTCCACGGCGGGAAACCCTAAAATGAGTGTGGCGACTCTTTGACCTAAAGCTAGGGGTAGTTTTGTAATTTTGTCCACGGCGAGACATTTGTGAAAAGTTAGGGTTTGTAAGGGTTTGAAGTTTTGAGGACTATTGGCGTGGCGGCCAAACGGCTAGACCTAATCCTTCGGAGGAATGCAATGGGACAAATTAACGATGCAAATGCGCGAATTTAAACCATACAAACAACAGAAATTAAAGTGCGGAAAGGTAAACGCGATAATTTGTTCGCGAAGTTACAAATGAGAAACAGATACAATTATAATACAACTTGAATTGAAAAACACATTAAAATAGCTAATAGCAACGTAACAAGCTGCACATTGAATACACAACGTTAGTAGACAGAGTCAGACAGTAATCAGACGAGTTATGAAACGGAAGTGCGAAAGTTATAGATATTCTTTGTTGTTTATTTGTGATATATAAAAAAGCTTTTGATTTAAGTTAAAAAAGAGGTTTTAATATTATTAAAAAAACTTTTCAAAAATAGTCTTAATTTAATTATCTAACAAAAAGGTTTTATTTTAAAAAAAAGGTTTAATGTTATTATTATATATTTTTTTAAAAAAACGGTTCTAGTTATTATTTTAAAAAAAGATTTTAGTTATTATTTTAAATTTATCTAAAAAAAGTTTTTCTTAAAAATAATAGGTTTTCATATTAATTTGGAAAAGATGTTAATGTTATTTATTTAAAAAAATAGATTTTTATATTATAACAAGTTTTAATAAATTAATGATAATAATAATAATAATAGTAATAATAATAATAATAATGATAATAATAATAAATAATGATAATAATAATAATAATAATAATAATAATAATAATAATAATAATAATAATAATAATAATAATAATAATAATAATAATAGTAATAATAAAGCAATAATGAATTTTAAATGTGCCAAATAACCCAACAATGTTGCTAACGCAGAAATGCGCTCAGCGCAACCAGATCTAAATCGGACGAAACAAAATTTATCGCAAAGAAAAAGAAATTAAGCAAAAAAACAGTATTATTGCTCACACAAAAATGCGATCATCGCAACCAGATCGAACTAACACAAATGTCACGCGTCATGCATACAAATGTGCAAACATCGTATCGATATAATTCGATCAAAAATTAATCTTATATATATATAAACTCTAACAATTTAAAAATTATAAATATATAAACGTAACAGTAATAGATAAAGAAAAAGAAATAACGGTAATAGATGAAGAAAAAGAAATAACGGTAAAAGATGAAGAAAAAGAAACAACAGTAATAGATGAAGGAAAAGAAATAACGGTAAACGATGAGGAAAAAGAAACAACAGTAATAGATGAAGAAAAAGAAATAACGGTAATAGATGAAGAAAAAGAAATAACGGTAAAAGATGAAGAAAAAGAAACAACGGTAAACGACACTCACTCCTCTTAGGTTTTTTTTCATTCTCCTCTTTTTTCAACAAGGCAACACATGTATATATAGGGAACAAATTAGGGTTAACACCAAATTGTCAATAATGTCCCTAAAGCCCATTTTAAAGCCCAAACTAAATAATTAGTTAAGAAAAAAAATAAAATTTAAATAATTTAAAATAATTAAAATAAACTTAAAATAAAAACTAATAATCTTATTGATTCCTAAAATTAAAAATATTATAAAAAGAACAAAATTTTTTTCAATATTTTTTATTTTATGATTTTTTGGATATTTTTGTGAATAATTTAGAAAAAAGTGAAAAAAAAATAATATTTTAAAAAATGATTTAATTAAAATACGAAAATAATAATTAAATAATAATAAAAAACTATTTTTGTTATTTTTTAATGAAAGATAGAAAAATTTAGAGTAAAAATAAAAAACAAAAAAAAAGTGACAAAGGTGAGATTCAAACTCTCAACCTCTCACACTCACAACTCCTTACACATGTCCTCCTGCCAATTGTGCCAGTTTTACTTTTTAGAAAAAAAATGCATGCCATATGATATTTACCTGCAAAAAGTCAAACGACTACACAAATTTGTTAGTAATTGATTAAATGCAATAAAAATGCAATGAAATGCGACGACAAATCTTAGGGCAAAATTTGGGGTATTACAACTAACATTTTAAAAATTTTGTTTGGTTCGGGAATTAGAAAATGATGCAATTGAAAAATTGATAATCTTAAATGGTGACTCCGATCTCCTTTACGGTGATAGCGGGATGGACTTGTATGATTAGCATTATAACGTCCAAGTCAGTTCAAGATTCATGATGAGCGTGTTTATCGTAAAAATTAGTAAACAACTGTTGGTCTTTCAAATCCAAAAAAAATTTGGTTACTTGCAGAATCGACCATACTAATCCTAGGATATATGCTAGCAAATCTTAAAATAAAGTTTGGAAAATGGTGAATACTTAGAAAGTATTCATGATCTAACAGTTAACAACTTTAAAAATTCAAAGAAAGTAAATTGCAGGAACTTAATCAAGAAAAAACAAGTAAATGCGTCGAAAATAACTTGGGCAATAAAGAAGATAAACTTGTGGTATAAAGATAAAACTTGAATTAAAGTGTAAAGATATGGCGTTTTGTCAAACGTACATTTTCTCGACACACACTTTTCTCTGCACACGGATACTTTGAGTAATTCTAGAGATTTTGTACAACTTTGAACACACCAATCTTAACGCTAGGACTTCCTATTTATAATGATAGAAAATAACTGCCCCTAACGACCTTCCTACAAAAATAAGACAAGTGGCACTCGACATATCTTTTTTCCTTGAAAATGCTTCACGTGTCTCCTTCACAAATCTGGATAAGAACGAAGTTCCCTTCTTCATTTGAATTCAAATCTTATGTCGAAAACACCATCAACAATTCTCTGTCAAACCAACTTCCAAGACTTAGAATATTTTTCAAATAAGTTCAGCATTCCTCCTTGTACAAAAATATGGCTTCGACCAAAACAAACAAGTTTCACAATTTTGTCGAAGTTTCTCACAACTTCATATAAATTGTTTTTCTTTATTGTTTCCATTAATCAAAACTAGGCGTCGAATTTGGGAGCTAACAAATTGCCCCCCCCCCCAAATGTCATTTTCGATAGAACTGAAGAAAAAGACATTTTTTGATAGTCTTATTCGACGCCTCTAATCATCCATGTGCGATTCGACATCTCTGATGAATCAATGTTATAAAACAGTTCTCATTCTTTAACACGCCGATGATGTCATGGTCATGATTACGCTTTTCTAAAACGACTCCCCAACCCATGTGAGAATCTTTGTCATCATCACGCATCCTAGACCCTAGGAGATCATGGGGCTAGGCATTAACTGCCACCGTTTCATCAAGGATAACGGGAAGAACATGTGCCCCACTTCAATTTTAACCATTAATGCTATTTTTAGAACAGCTTCCACTTTTATCCTTATAAATACCCCCTTTCTCATTTCTTTCCACTTTTTATGTTTTTTGAACTCTCATCTTCACAATTTTCTTCTTCTTCAAAGAATCCAGTTATTCCAACAATGGCTTCATCAACCCGATCCACAAAAGATGTCACCAAAGCTACTAAGGAATCCACTAAGCCTGTGAAGGTTACTAAAAAGATTTCTCAGCTTCCTCTATTTGACACGATCACTGGTCCAACTATGGTGAGAAATCAATAATATCTGCATAAACCACTTGCTGAGGAGAAGAGAAGAATTTATGACTCACAGTTACTCATTCCTCTCATTGTTGATGGTAAGCCTTTGACTTTATTTGGTCTTTAATCTGATGTTAATACTGATCCTAGCAAACTTAAATATTTTTTTCCAACTTACCATAAATACAAACCCATAGGTCATGCTAAAAAACCTAAGGCTGGCAATGGGAACGCCAATCCCGCTAATCAGAGCAATCCTCCGATTGAAGAGGCAATTGAACTTAGGTACATGAATAATTTTAGGGTATTTCGAGCAAACCCATCTTTTAAGGATCCCTCTGATTATCTAGGGTGGCTAGAGAAATTAGAGAAAATAAAGTCCCAAGTCTGGAAAGACATGGGCTTTTTTGATTTGATCATGATGTCGAAAGTAGGCTCTGACTATAGTTCGAACATGCTTTTCTCTTCCTTGTACTTTTGGGACAACACCCATTACACTCTCCATCTTCCTTGTAGAATGATGACCCCCACCTTATTCGATGTAGCCGCTATCACAAGGCTCAAACCGACTGGTAACACATATGACCCTGACTACATGTCTGAGGATATCATAAACTTTGTAACTTCTAGGGAAGCATATTCTACCCACATAGCATATTACCATGACAAATATGTAGATGAGGTATCTAATGTAGAGCACATAACCTTCTTAGCATTATGGCTGTCTTGCTGCGTCTTCTGTTCGAAGTCGCTTCAAGTAGCCAGGAAATTCTTAACCTTGGCGAACCAACTCCACTCCGGCCATAATTATGTTTAAGCAAACTGATCTTGGCCAGCCTTTATGAATCTATGAGCGAAGGTGTTACCCAACTTAAAATCCTAGGGGACAAAGGGAATCTCCTTCTCTATGGGCCTTTTTGGCTTCTGCAACTCTGGATGAATGCTTCATTCGAAGCTTGCCTTTCTTACAAAAACATGATCAATGAAGATGCTGACTAAGTGAAGAACAGGAGAGTCGAAGGCCCACGCTTGGCCAAATTAACTCCTAGCGATGAAGGTCGGCCTATTCAACAAACCTTCACTAGCTATATCATGATGTTTGCCAAATGCTATGACTTCTCATCCAACATGACCCCCTTTGTTGTAAGGAAATATGGTCCTGAATGGTTTACCAGGCCATTTCCAGCTTCGTCGAAAGCCCAAAAAATGGAGTCCATTGCAATCAGGGAAGCTTTCCTAACTCTTAGGGTTTTAACCCTCAGATTCAATCTTTCAAAGAGTCTAGTTACCTTGATCGCTTATCAGCTCAATCTTGTCGCTCGACAGTTTGGCTTAGTTCAAGTATTAACCAAACCTCTTTACGAGAAGAAAAACCTCCTTCTCCTATATAATGCATCCCACGCTGAAGCTGCGACTATTAAAAAAATTCCTCGGTACGTTGGTCGAACAAAACTTTTTCCTGTTGCTTTCAAAGCAAGTTTCCTCTATACCCAACAATTCGATGAATGGTGGAAAGCTTATTATGCTGAAGAATTTTTTGACGTGACTGCTTTTACTCAACATATTAATAAGGCTTTCCTCTCTGTGTAGGAAAAGGTCAAGAAAGGTACTTCGACGCATATCAAGGAAATCCAATCATTCTAGATATACTTTGAAAATGCTTATAGGCCTAATGATATTGGTAGAACTGTCCGAGATGCGGCTGTTACTTTAAAGGAATTGTTTTAAAGAAAATGGAGAATCTAAAGATCCCTTCGTACGTTCCTCCCGAGAAATGATATGAAACATCTTTTTAACATGTATCCTCCTAAATTCCCTCGACTGCCCAGTGCTGACTTTGGGGTGGCCCTCATCCCTCCATTTCCATAATGGTTTGTTTGTGGGGGTTTTATAAAAATCCTTCGATAAGGATCACAAAAGCGTGCTCAGTGGGTGGTTGCGACTAAGCACACATTTGACAGTTTCAAAGGTCACTTTCATATTGGAATCGAAGATGTTCACATTGAGTCCAAAATATATGAAGGTGTGGGATGGGGAAGATTTCGACCAAACAATTTCTATTACCCATTCTCTTTTACTTGTAATAATTGTTTCTGTTTTACTTTAGCCGTGAAGATTCCACCGAAGAGATCAACATCCAATAAACCAGTCGAAGTGAAAGAGGAAGGAAAAACTAAGATAACAAGAATAATAAAGGTATTTTATATGCTCCATTATATTTCTAAAGTTTCTTGTTAAGGGTGCTCGAAAACTACCCTAAACACCCCAAAAAAGGAAATCCAAAGATATTGAAGTCTTGGCGATTGAATCGGACGATGAAGACCTGTCTCCGACTACTGAATAGCCCCTCATAAAAAGAAGAAGGCAACTCAAGATGGCTGAGGATTTGGCCTAACCACAAGCAAAAGGTGTGAAGGTCTCGACCATGAAACCTACTTCCTTCATAATACTGGAGCCAACTCCTGAGGAATTATCAAAGAAAGTTGCGGATCAGCCCGAAAGGGACAACTCCAGCCCTGAGGCTGATGTTCCCAAAGTAACAAATCTTACCTCTTAGCCTTTAATTTTTTTTTGACATACTGACCATCGATCGCCCTTTTCAGGATGGTGCAAGTATTTGTACCCAACCAAATACCAAGTCAACTGATACCATAATTCTCAATAGCAAGGGCGAACCTGTGTATCATCATACTTCTACCAAAGATTCTAAGAAAAGCGCTATAAGCAAAATTAATCAGAAGGTCGAGGAACAACACGAAACTTCTCCGCCCAAAACTACAACTCAAAATTCCCACACTAGTGGGTCTGAGTATGAAGGTGACCTAGACAAGGAAACCCAGACAGAGACAACTAAGGATGATATGAAGGCGGAGCACACTGAAATTCGTGTCAAAGATGAAGCTGAGGATGGCTCCCTAAGAGCCGAAAACATAGATGCCATCCTGCAATATCAAGACGTTAATATGGAAGAAGTGGATGATCGCTCCTTGTTCTAAAACTATTCCATGCCTCCTATTGAAGAGTTTGAGGATGCAGAAAATAGTGCTGAGGAAGGCGAAGGCAGAGACGAAGAAGAAAAAGAGGAAAATCAGGATGGCACAACCAACTAACCAACCAACCTCTGCTCCTGCTGTGGAAAATGTAAAGGATTCAAATAGAACCACTGCATCCTTTTCTACAGAAGAACTGGCTGGTCTAAAAGAGAGCAACCCTCGTGAATACCTGAAAACTCTGATCAGTTCTAGAGGGAGTTCATCTGAGAAAAGTATTAGTTCTTCCTAAGTATCAGGCGGCCAATCCTCAAATAATCCTACGAATGAAATAATTTCGAAAATCAAGGAAATTTTTTTTAAAGATGACCTGTTTCGACTTCTGGAGCCCGACTTTACTTCTCTAATTTCTTTAAAAGGTCTTCTTAAAAAGGTTGATATTCTGACACTTCTCTTGAAGTTTTGAACGTCATCTTGGAATTGAGTGCCCTGATCGAGCAGGCTAGTGCTAATATTCACCAACTAACACAAGTTTCGAAAGAGATTGAGAGTAAGGTTGGTTCTGCAGCAACTACATGGGACTTCGCCTCTGAGTCAACTAACCGATTGGCAGATTTAGAGAAAGCTCAGGAAAAAAAGAAGGCTGAGATCAAAAGTAATAATCGAGATATCTCCTCTTGAGAGGAACAAATAAAAGAGCTACAAATCAAAATCTCAAAGGCCAAGAAGCGAAATGCTGAACTTCTGAAATTAAACAATTCTAAAGTTACCGAAGAGCTCGATGTTGGGTTGAAATATGTTGATGAAGCCCAAAAATTAGAAACCGAGTTAGAGACACCGAGGTCAACCAAATTTTTTTTGTGCCAAGCGGTTAGAGCTTCTGAGGGAGAAGTATTTCAAGATGAAGGCTAGTCTTCCCTTTTATCCCTAGTCCTCTTTTTATTTTATCATAACTCTGGATTTTATTATGCAATGGTTTTGAGTCCTTCGTGGTTCTTTTTAATGTAACGGATTTAGCCATTCTGGAAAAATTTCATTTACCATATTGGTTTCGACTATTTCATATATGATTATTCTTTTGCTATTTTTATATCTTGGAGTGAGGCTTGTATTTTTTCAAATACTTTCCATTTACTCTCCAGATTCTTTTATCCTTGCTTAACTCTTCGGTCTCATATGCGTCGTTAGAGAATACTTGAATTATTTGAAAAGGACCTTCCTATTTTGGAGACCATTTTCCTAAAGTCCTATCATTTCGACCCATAGGAAGGATTACTTTCCAAACCAAGTCTTCAGGAAAGAATGTTTTAACTTTAACTTTCTTATTATAAGACTTTTCTACTCTCTTTTTCTATCTTTTTAATAATTCCAAAGCATTGAGTCTCTCTTCGTCCAAATCAACTAATTTGTCCAACATCATATTCCAATATATTACTGATGGAGTTTCATGATGTCTTTGAATTCTTGTCGATTATAAATAAATTTCCAGCGGTAAGACTGCATCATGACCAAATATCAATCGAAATGGAGTCATATTAATGGCCTCCTTAGGGGATGTTTGACATGCCCAGAGGACTTGGTCTAAAGTCTTATGCCAGTTCCTAGGCTTCTTCCCTACATGTTTCTTAATCAAACCAATGACAACTTTATTTGCTGCTTCAACTTGGCCATTAGCTTGGGCGTAGTAGGGTGTAGATGTTAATAATTTGAAACCCGTTTCCTTAGCAAATTCTTGCATCTTTGGACCAGTAAAGACCGATCTTTGGTCTGTTGTAATATTTTATGGAATTCCAAACCTGTAAATGATCTACTTTTTAATGAATTCGATCACATCCTCTTGGTCAACATTCACCAATGGTACAACTTAAATCCATTTTGTAAAATAATCAATATCGACCAAGATGTACCTTTGGCTTTTGGATCATGCTGGTCGAATCTCTCCAACAAGATCTAAAGCCCAACCTTTAAATGGCCATGGTTTGACTATAAAATGCAATTCACTTGCAGGAACATGCTATACGCCTGCATGCACTTGGCATTCTTGACACCTTTTGGCAAACACAATACAATCTTTCAACATGGTAGGCCAATACATTCCTTGTCGAAATAACAACCACTTCATATTATGGCCCACCTGATGTGCCCCACATGCCTCACTATGAACACTCGACAGGGATAAATACGCCTCAAATTCACTAAGACATATAAGCAAAACTCTCTCATGAGTCTTTTTAAATAATTCATTTTGCAAAAGAGCGTAACTTAAAGCTCGATACCTAATTTTTTGTTCACTAGACATCGTTGGGTTTTGCAAATATTATACTATTGGTTTTCTCTAATCTTTGCCCGTCAAGCTGTCTATTGCTAGTATCTCGAAGTTCTCTTTGTCAGCATTTCCTAGTTTTGTTGTTTCTAAATCTGATGGGGATAATCTGGCCGACACAACCCTCCCTCTGACTTCGACCACTTCTTACAAATTTTCTTTCAAAATTTTATATCCAGAGGCAATTTGAGCTAAATCGTTAGCTACTTGATTTTCCATTCGAGGGATGTGTCGAATGCTAACCAACTCAAATCTTTTTAAAAGTCGATTGGCTATCACGAAGTACATGATGAGATTTTCTTTCACACATTTGTACTCCTTTGTGATCTGTTTTATGACCAACTCTGAGTCACCCATTATTTCTACTCTAGTTGCCCCTAATTCCTACAATATTTCAAGTCCGGCTATAAGAGCCTTGCATTCAGCCTCATTATTCGAACAAATACCTTCGACTTTATACTTGAATTTTGTTAGGATAAATAACCAAAACTCCTACGCCTGTCCCATCTTTATGACTCGAACCATCAAAGTAGAACTTCCATGTTTCTAGTTCTAGGTAATTTAATGATTCCTCATTTATAGAGTGGTCGACTATAAAGTCCGCCATTACTTGTCCCTTAACAGCTTTTAAAGGCATATAAGTTAAAGAATATTCAGTTAAAGCTAGTGCCCATTTGCCAATTCGACTATGTATAATTGATTTCGACAACATATGCTTTATAACATCAAAATGTGAGGAAACAAAAATGTCAATAGGCTTTATATAATGCTAAGTTTTACACATGAGAAATATAACCACAAGCATAGTTTTTCGACTGTACCATACCTAGTTTCTGCATCGTTTAAGATCCTACTAAGATAGTAAATGGCTCTTTCAACACCATCTTCATCTTCTTGAGCTAACATGCTCCCTAAAGTCTTATCAAACGCAGATATGTACCACATCATACTCCTATTTCTACAAGGTGGAATCAGAATTGGAAGGTGGCTTAAGTACTCCTTGATTTTATCAAAAGCCTCTTGTTGAGCTTACCCCCATTCAAATCCTTATTTCTTGAGTCGAAGCAGAGGTGAAAAGGCTTGAGTTTTCCCGCTATGGTTCGAGATAAACCTTATCAAGAAATTAATCTTTCCCAGCAATGACTGCAACTCCTTCTTCGTCGATGGAGCTTTCGCCTCCATTATGGCCTTGGTATTGTTTTGGTTTATTTTGATTCCTTTTTTGTGGACCATAAAGCCTAAGAAATTCCCCGCCTGCACAAAAAAAGCACATTTAAGAGGATTCATTTTCAAACCATGTCTCCTCATCCTTTCGAAGGATTGTCGAAGATGGTCTATGTGACTTTTCCCAGAAATTGACTTTATAATAATTTCATCAATATAAATCTGAATAAAAGTCTCAAGGAAATCATGAAAAATCAAATTCATTTCCCTTTGGTATGTTGCCCCAGCATTTTTTAAGACGAAAGGCATCACCACCCATTCATAAGTGCCTAATGCTCCAGGACATCAAAATGCTGTTTTTGGGACATCCTCTTCAGAAATGAATATCTGATTATATTCTGAATATCCATCGAGCACACTAAGGTATCCGTGTCCCGCGGCAAAATCGATTATTTCCGCCACTGGCATCAAATACTCATCCTTTGGGCTTGCATCATTTAAATCTCTAAAATTTATGCAAATCCTCAAAGTACCATTTTTCTTAATAACTGGCACAATATTTGAAAGACATTCGACATACCTGGTTGTACAGATGAATTTACATCGCAGAAGTCTTTCGACCTCCTCTTTAATTTTAGAGAGAAATACAGGTGCAAACCGCTTCGAATTCTGCTTAATGGGCTTCTTCCCAGGCTTGATTAGCAACTTTAATTCAACCAGTTCTCTGTTCAAACCAGAAATTTCGTCATAATCCCATGCGAAACCGTCTTTGATCTCCTTTAGAAATATGATCACTTCAACTTTGAGTTAAAGGTTGATGTTGGCACTGACGTTCGTTGGCCTTTTTGTTGACCCGTCTTCCAAGTCGATCTCTTCGAGTAGATCTTGCGCCAGAATTTTGATGTTGGTTTCCAGCGGATCTTTCTCGAACCCCAAAGCCTCGTCATCGCAAATGGCATCGAGCCTCTAGCGTTGCACTTAATCCCGAACCTTATTAGAAGGTTCTGGGTCGAAATCCTTACTAGGACTTTCCTTATATGGCTCCTTCCTGGCTTCGATAGCCATGCATTTTACTTCGGCCTCCAAAGCCGCTTTTAATTTGTTTTCGGTTATATAAGCCAAAATTCTTTCGAGCGCTGGCAACTCAGTCATTGTCTCCAAACTCGCTCCCCCAACCTGTTGGGTCGATTCCAGATGTCCCAATGTATGCAAGGCCATCTTCGCCCACAACCTTTCGGTCCCACTGAAAACCATTAGTTGGGTGCAAATACAAAGAGCAATATGCATTGTCATCCGGAGCAAATGCGAAACTGGCCAGATTGCAAGGAGCAATATTAGCCAAATGTTTTTCGAAGCTACGTTTATCGACATGATTGACTGAAGCCGTAAAAAAGCTCTGATCGACTTTAATATTTTCCACAATACCATCCGTTTTCCAGATGGTAATTCTTTGATGCATTGATGATGATACGACTCCTATGTCGTGAATCCATTCACACCCTAAAAATAAGTTGTAGTTAGCCTTAGTCTCCACAACCATGAACATGGTTGGTCTAGTAATGGTTCCTACCATCAAATCGACTTGAATCACCCATAATGTGGTGCCGATTTTCCCTTCATAGTTGGATAACACCATATTGTGAGGCTTTGTGTCCATGTCGAACTTCCCTATCTTCTTTAGCATGAAATGCGACATCAGGTTTGCTGCTGCACCGCTATCCACCAGGATCTTTTTGACTGGTACATCTTCGATTTTTGCTATAACAAAGAGAGGCTTTAAGTAACTTTTCATAGCCTCATCCGATCTCTCGAAGAACAAATTTTCCTCTTCCACGCAACTGTTTTTCATAACATAGTAACAAACTTGCATGTGGGTGGCCATCTCTATGTTGGGATTATCCTTCAGCTTTTCGACCTCAGTAACTTGGTCGAACTCCCTTGGAAGCCAAAATACCACATTAACGATGATGTCCAAAGATGCTATTGAGTTTGTATCGAAGTCATCAATGAACATTTCATCTTCAGTGATTGAATGATCATGCTCCTTTTTAGCCTCTCCTTCTTGAATGGAAAATACCATTCCCTCTATAGGCTTCTTTTCGATGGGTTTCAACTCCTTTTTCTCACCTTTTCAGCAGGTACATTGGTGCTTGATTCAACTTTGTGATTCTCCCTGGCCTCCCTTTCTGCCTTCCTTCTCCTTTGCTCCTTTCTACATTGAGATCTGGTCATTAGATTCATGCCTTGTTGTTCTCAGAGATATAAGCTGACTTCTTGGTGGTATGGAACTCCCTACGATTCCTAATCGAGGAACCTCTGCTTACCTCGAAGTTCTGCCACTTTTGTTGGCCTCGCTCTCTGTGCTCGACTTGCTTTACCCACTTTCCCTTTGAAGCCTTTGCAGTTGACTTGAAAGTGGTAGGTTTGGCACTTGGGGATCTTTGCTTCGCTTGATCCTGCCCCCCGTGTGGCCTTTTCTTGTTGAAAACTTGGTGACTACTGAAGTCTTTCCAATTTTTTCTGGCCTTCGCCAATCAAACTCCCTCCATATTTTGGGCCGCTTTCTTGTCGAACACGGCGCTACACCTTGGGCAGAGTGTAACCTCCAACTTTTTCTTCTGAAATCTATGTAGAAAATTGACCAGACTCTCTTCTTCAAGCTATTTTGTTGCATTCCTCTTGTCATCGCTCTTCGTCAGTTTCCATCAAAGTTTCTTGAGAAAGTTCAACCATTAGTAGCCTTATCCATCCACACAAATACGTCAACAATTTCTTTTGTTACCATGACCAGATTGGAATCCTCAGTGATCCCTGCAGTATTGAAACCATTAGCAGTTTCGTTGTTACAGCCTTTGATGGTTCCTTTAGTGAGGCCATCAGTAACCTTACATATGCAATCTTTCATAACCTTCTCGTCAAGATCCTCAGTGATCTTAACCATGACAACATCATTGACGAAGTCGCTACTTACATCGATCATGTTAACATTGTGAGCGAAGTCGTGAGTAACTTCGATCATATTGACAACAACTGGTTTAGTGAAATTAGCATTAGTCACTTTTAAAGGATCAGTATCGATTTTCATGCGAGTCTTCACTTTCTCTCCAAACCTTAGTCTCCCATCCTTGATGGCATTTTGAACAAGATCCCTGAAAAGAAAACATTGAGATGTTTTATGACCCAAAAAATTATGATACTTACAAAAACCTCTCTTCTTCCTTTGCTCTAAAGGAGACATTTTAGCACTGGGAGGCACTACCATTTGACCATCCTTAGCTAACAAGTCTAAAATTTCGTCACACTTAGTAACGTCGAAGGTGTAAGTTTTCTTAAGGAATCTATCGTTCCTGTCTGTTTTGAGTGGGTTTTTCCCATTTAAGAGGCTAAGACTTTACAGGAATAAGGGAGTCTTTGCTTTAACTCAGCAAGATGAATCTCACTTTCGTCGAAGTTTGAAGGCTCATTATATTTTCCCTCGTTGTCTTCATTAAATTCGACGTAGGCCACCCTATTGTTTTTGTTTGCTCTAGCCTTTTCCTCCTTCAAGCGTTCTAATTTTCGAACCTTATCAGCTAATTGAGTCATATCTCTCAAGTACTGGGTATCTAGTTTCTTTCTAATAGAATAGTCTAGACCTCCAGCGGCCATTTCGACCAATTCGTATTCTGGAACTTGTGTAAAACACCAGGCTTTAAGTAGACGAAATCTATTCAAGTAATCATATATTGGCTCAGTAAAATTTCGTTTGATACTGGTCAATTCCTTCAAGATAATCTTGGTTTTTCCCATATAAAATTGTTCATGGAACAATCTTTCTAACTGAGTCCAATTATGGATCGAATTTGGTGGCAAGATTGTGAACCATGTAAAAGCATTTTTCGTGAGAGAGCTTGGAAAATATTTTACTCTAAGATTTTCATTATTCGAAATCTCTCCAACCTCTATCAAATACCTAGCCACATGTTCGACCGTGGATTCAGTGGTATCCCCAAAAAACTTAGTGAACTTAAGAACTTTCCATCTAGGAGGTAAGACTGATTGTAAAATATACTTTGATAATGGCGAAGTATAGTTTGTTCTTCGAAGACCAAAGTTTACCCCATTTTGCGTCATTATCTTTTTGACCATGGATGCTAGATTGTTATATGCAGCCATATCATCACGTTGAATCTGCTGTACAACGTTATCAACATTTTGATTCCTATCCACCATTACTACCTTTGGTCTATCCTCAATGGGAATTTAAGTTTAGGCTCTGGGAGGTTCGATTCCAGGCTGTTCGACCGCTACTCTTGCATTGGCTAGATTTACACGGGGCGGGTCTCTTTGGTTTGGTTGAACTTGAATAATGGTAGAGTCTTCTTTGAGGACTACTCCCTGATTCGCCAATATGTATTCTCTCTATGGATGTCGAGGAGGTTGTTATACTCCAAACAAATCTGCAAGGCATGTCATTTGTGCTCTCATTTGTTGGTTGGAATTAGTGGTGCTTTGAATTAGGGGATTAAAAATCGTCCCCATTGTTTGGGACAATATTTGGATCATTTCTTGGTTACTCTCATCTATTTGTTGCCTAATATCCGCTTCAGAATTATTAGTCAAATTTGGTATTTGGGTGGAATAACCAATTCCTAAGGGTTGGCTACTTCAACCCATGTTTATCCCATATCCTGAACCTTGTAATGGCGAAGTAACATTCATTATTGGTTCTGAGAATATTGAGATGGCGTTATGCAAATTCGCCATCATAAATGTTGGCATTCCATAAGGTTGATCATGAATGCCTAAGGACATAGAGAAACCCGGGGGCATGAAAAGCCTACCCGAAGCATTCCCCATTGGTGGACCCCTTGGCCCAATATAATTTAGAATGGGCTCACTATGGGTAATAGACTGCGTGGGCATCGAACTTGCCATGGATGGAATTAGTTTAGACATATGCCCTGGAATCATTGTTCCCTCGATCGAAGATACTAGGGGTGGTTCTCCATTGTTACTTGATGAACTTTGAGGAACCGGAATATTTGGCTGATTTGAATTCTCCATTCTCCTAGTATATCTTCTCCTTGGTATATCTTTGTTAATGGTGGCTACTTTACCACTTCTTAATAACCTACAACGAAGTTTTCAAAGAGAATAGTAACAAAAAAAAGTTTTAAAACTACTAGCACGGTCCCACCGGGTGTGCTAATTTATTTACCGTGAAAATTAGTAAACAATTGCTGGTCTTCCAAATCGAAAAAGAATTTGGTTACTTGTGAGGTCAACCATACTAATCCTAGAATATGTACTAGAAAATCTTAAAATAAAGTTTGGAAAATGGTGAATACTTCGACAGTATTCATGATCTAATAGTTAACAACTTTAAAAATTCAAAGAAAGTAAATTGCAGAAACTTAATCAAGAAAAAACAAGTAAATGCGTCAAAAATAACTTGGGCAATAAAGAAGATAAACTTATGGTAAAAAGATAAAACTTGAATTAAAGTGTAAAGATATGGTGTTTTGTCAAACGTACATTTTTTGACACTTTTTTCTCTGCACACGGGTACTTTGAGTAATTCTGGAGATTTTGTACAACTTTGAACACACCAATCCTAACGCTAGGACTTCCTATTTATAATGATTGAAAATAACTGCGCTAACGACCTTCCTACAAAAATAAGACAAGTGGCGCTCGACATGTCTTATTTCCTTGAAAATGCTTCACATGTCTCCTTCACAAATCTGGATAAGAACGGAGTTCCCTTCTTCATTTGAATTCAAATCTTATGTCAAAAACACCATCAACAATTCTCTATCGAACCAACTTCCAAGACTTAGAATATTTTCCAAATTCGTTCAACATATTCTCTTTGTACAAAATATGGCTTCGACCAAAACAAACATGTTTCACAATTTTGTCGAAGTTTCTCACAACTTCATATAAATTTTTTTCTTTATTGTTTCCATTAATCAAAACTAGGCGTCAAATTTGGGAGCTAACAAATTTCCCCCCAAAAATGTCATTTTCGATAGAACTGAGGAAAAAGACATTTTTTGATAGTCTTATTCGACGCCTCAAATGATCCATGTGCGATTCGAGATATATGATGAATCTATGTTATAAAACGGTTCTCCTTCTTTAGCACACTAATAATGTCATGGTCATGATTACGCTTTTCTAAAACGTCTCCTCAACCCACGTGATAATCTTTGTCATTATCAGCCGCTATTGCTTATAAATAGGGCGATTTATATTTATTTGAAGTTTTTTAAACCCTTACCATTCAAAATTACAATTACTTTCTCAAAAAACATCTTTGTTTCCTCTTTATTCAGAGTACTACTAGAACTGATTCTAATTCTTTGCTTAAAGCTTTCGCCTTTTTTCATATTCTTTTGCTTCATCAATCTTACGTAATCAGGTACCATCATAACTCAAGCTTTAATCTTCAACATTTCATATGCTTTAGTCAGGATGCATGATATCATGGTTGACCTAGTGAGGAATTCTGAAGTTGCAAGTTCAGCTGCCTCTATAATAGGGACATCCCTTGATTTTCGTCTCCCTCCTCTTAGTACCAATCACTTAGAACTAGAAATCATACCTCTATTTAACGATTGTGACTCAAAAAGGGTATTTGGGAATTCATTGGAGGAAGAAACCTCGTCACCTGGTTCATTACACACCCTTTTGTCAAATGTTAGTGGATGAATTAACTGCATCGAGGCACCTAAGCACCTCACATCTTAACAGAAGAGGAAATACAAGCCAATTTACAAAGGAGAGAATATGCTAAGTATTACATTCAGCTTCATATGCAGAACGATGGCTCTGAGCTCAATGACACTGATGTGGTAGCCTATTTGAATCTTCGAAGCCGACTAGTTGCGCTAGAACATGATTGGGTGGATACATAAGTAGAGGGAACTTCATCTGTTCTTTGCACTAGGGCTGCTATAGATGCGACTAAAATTGTGGTAGGAGATCCCCGAGAATGGTTAGTTCTCCCATTGGACCCAAAAAAGAGGATTTTCAATTCTTTTGATGACTGATTAATCTCGTTCTATGATTTCCTGTTCACAATAATATGATTGAGACTTCCTTTTTCTCACTTTGAGGTAGTCATCCTAAAATATCTAAAAATTTCTCCTTATCAACTCCAATCAAGGTCTTGGGCATACATGAGAGTGTTTCAGTTGTGCGCCAAATACAATTCTTGGAAGCCTTCCCTTATTTTTTGATCTTTTTCATTTGAGGTGCATATCTAAGGATAACTTCCAATATTAGTGGCTCATTTTCTTTCATCAGGTTAACTCTTGGTTCAACCCTTTTGTTATGGACTATGGCGACTTCTTGGGAACGTTTCTTACAAGTAAAATCCCTCACACCCGCGATTCATCTCATTTTTTGCTATCTCCATGCCGATTCTCCTTGCTTATGTCAGATTTTGAATCCAAAGTACTTATCTAAGATAAAATTTACTAGGATGCTCACTAGCATTCCTTAACAATAAATGAGGAAATCCAATCTTCATTTCAAGGGCTTCGGATTGAGAAAGGGTTCTGACCTGGTGAGGTGCCTCTACCGACGTAAGAAAATGGCAGATTGACACTCATGCTATTTTGAGTGTAGTTAACGGTGAGGAGATAAGAAATATTTTTGGTGAGAGCAGAGCCTCCATGTATTCTCTTACATGCGTGATTGCATCTTTGCAGGTAGCATGGAAAAGGTGAACAAGTTGAAGTTGTTCCACAACCATGCAAGTCCTCAAGGCATTCTCGCCGTGGCAAATACTAGAACTTCTACCTCTAACTCTTCTGGCGACCAATGTTCCTGCTCCGACTCCTTATCCTACCCTAGCTATAAATAATACTACTTATGCTCTAAAGGCAGATCAAGTTGTGGAAGATATGGATGCTATAATTTTAGAGGAGTTAATCTCGCCTCTAATTTCAACAAAGAGGGCCTAGGATGTGGAACAACAATCCCCATAGGATGAGGGTTCTCCAAAACAGACATGTGTCACTGAGGGTGGTGTTTTTTGGAAGGTAACTCCCTTCAAAAGGATTTCAAATGTCTTATCTTCCCGACTTTCCTGCACTCTTGAGGAGGTTGCTACTATTATTTTGACATTGGATTTATCTGTCGTTCAGAATCTCCCTGAGGGGGAGAAAAAGTTGCTTTTATGTTCTCCATTGTCTCTGCTGGTTGGGGAGACGTCTTGACTTTGGGTAATCCCACCAGGGAAAGGGAAATGTTACCTATGTAGCTAAGGTGCTATAATCTCCATAAAGAGCTTGTTATATGGCAGAAGGCGATTAAAGTGGCTAACTCTTTATAAGAAGAGGAAAAATACAAGGTTGTTCTTCTGCTATGGCTGTTTGGGTGACTAAGTAGGAGGTTTCCCTCAATGATGCAGAGAAGCGGTACCAAGATGCTTCGGATTCTGCTGCGGAGAAAACTCACCAAGTGGAAAAGCATTGGAAAACCCTTCATCATGGGGCCGAGGCCCATGCAAAGGCCTTGGAAAATATTCAAGATATATGAAGTAGACACTCTTTGATTCTTTTCAGTGGGCTATGTAGGTTATGCTCAAGGTGCATGAACGAGTTATGGAACATACGAGAAAGTTCTTCCCTGACGCCAAAATTTTGGCCGAGATGCTGGACCCGTTTCATTATGCTGTTGGGGTAACCCCAATACCTCAACTCCAAGAGCTTCAACTTGATTTTTTATTTTCTTCATATTACTTTATTTTATGTAATGCTTCCTAGGCTTTTTCCTTAGGTGTAACAAGAATTTATATTTATGAAAATGTTTTTACCTTGATAATTCAAGTGTTACTCACTTTAAAGCTTTGCATTTTTCTTTGCTTTATCATTGTCGTTGTTTACAAATTGTTATAACTCTGGAGCTTGATCTTTTTCTTTGCACATTTTATTTGTTTAGGTTAGACCACCAAAGTCTATTGTTTAGATTTCTTTATTATTTGTTTGGGGGTGCTCTAGCTATGTAGAATGTGTGTAGTATGCCTCAGATGATACGTCATGAGAGGTATGCGTTAAAATTGTATAATAATTGGAGAAATACGTAAAGTCTGTATCAGATACACATTTAGGCATGGATTGCATTTGCGATATAACAAAATTACAAAAATGGTTAAGTCTATATCAGATGCATAATCATGCAAGGAATGCGTGTAAGTCGTATCAGAATCACATAAATGTGTTAGTTTGTATCAGATACAAAGTTCTACATTTCATCTTTGATACCCTTATTTTGAGAATTCTAAAAGAAAGAGAGACAGAGAAACAAACAACCAAGGAAGACAGAGTATATATATATATATATATATATATATATATATATATATATATATATATATATATATATATATATATATATATATATATATATATATATATATATATATATATATATGTATATATATATATATATATATATATATATATATATATATATATATATATATATATATATATATATATATATATATCTGTGTGTGTGTGTGTGTGTGTGTATGTCTGCACGAGCGTGTGTGTGTGTTTTATGTTAATAATTAATTGAGTTCATTAAAAAGAAACAATGAAATAACTAGGTATATAAACCTTCAATTGCGACTCTGGTCTGGTCGGAGGTCGTCTAATTCTGCATATGCCCTTTTTGGAGTTCCGAGGTGTATTTCCATTCTTTAAGACATCTTCTTTGGTTGAATGGGGCACTGAGGTGCCCCGCTTTTTATCTTCTCAATGGCATATAGTTGGACAGTCGGCTTCTCCGAGGATGTAGTTTGACGATGACCGTTGGAGTCTTAGGACCCTAGGAGTACCTATGATAAATACCCTGATGAGGCTACAGACAACCGAAGATGTATCTATGGATGAACCAGCTTGGTGTCGGATGCAGAAGACATTGATTGGGATACCTGCCACTTTTGGAAGGAGGCTGGATAACCCTCCCTTTATAGTATTTACTTTGGGACAACGACGCTAGTCAGAAGTTTTGGATTATGACCAACCGGTCTCCTTGCAACCAAAGTCTAAGGAACCTCTCTTTTGAGCTCGTAATCGTTGAGCCCCATCCATTTTGCTAATTCTACCATGTTTGGGTCTGAACGCCTATTCTTCTTGATGCGCTACCCCTGAATGGTAATGACGTGGTATGTAGTTCATTAGTTGGTCGTCACTAGAATCAACTTTTATCCTGGGGGTAATAAACCCGAGCGATACAAAAAAGATGCAGTTGAATCGACCTGCTCCACTTCAGCCTACAAGATCTTGCTTGATGAGATTCTAGATGTAGGTATGAAATCCTTTGGTACCCACCTAGTAGTTATTCTGTGTCCGGTGTTACTATGAACTTTTAGTATATTTTAGGTTGCCATAACGAGTACCCTAGTAGCGATAGGAAGTGCAGGCGACTTTAGATTAAAGATGGGCTGCAAACCTCCGACATGACCTTCATGGAACTTTCCTTTCGACCCGGGTGTAAACCTAGATGTGGATATGATATTCTTCCTTTTTCCAATTCGGGGAGTTCTCTAGAGAATCATATATCTAGATTTTAAGGAATTGTAGCGAAAACAATGATTGATTAAATTGACTGCAATAGACACTACTACAAAATATACCTTTGGTAACACTAACTTACAACGGTTTGACAATTGAACATGGTAATACCTAATTTTTGGACGCATTTTGTTTTTTATATTTACGAAAAGACATTGCATTAAGGCCAAAATAATCAACCGTGATTATACATTCATTGAGTGACAGGGTTCAAGTCCCAACTCCAATAGTTTTCAACTTTTTTGTTACAATGAGTGTTGTCCTTATAATATGATATACATATTAAAATTAAAATACCTATCACCATGGTTGGTAATGTCAACTGTTGTGAAAGGCATTACATTTCATCACAGTTTTTGAATACGACCATGGTGAAATTTTTACCCACATATAAGCGAATTAGCTTTCACTTCTTGACAACATTGTCGTATCTCTCACAATAAAACCCTAACACACATTTTCTCTCTTCTTCTTCGTCATTAGCTTTTCTATTCTACAATATAGCCCCAAACTTGTTCTTTATATATAAAGGTGTTCTTCTTCTTCCTTATTCTCTCGTTTTTGTGTATGTTTTATGTTTCACATGATTTTCACATGATTTTCTTCTTGTTCGAGATTTTATGGGTTTTTTGTTGTTGTATGTTTCATATGATTTTCATGTTATATACTTTGTTTTCACATGTTCTGTTGTTGGTTTAGATATGCTTGAGGTTTAGGTTTTGAAAATGAGTTTTTCTTCCCTACGACCACTTTGACACCATCTATACCTATGCTACTCTTAGATTTCAAACCCTTATCTCAGATTTCAGATCATTCTCTCAAGACGAATCAAGATCAAGCTAGAGGGAGTAAGCTTTTCCAAGATATTGAGGCTTTAAAAGACATTATTTATATGTTGGAGTTATAATTGAAAAAAGCGAAAAAATCTGAAGTTTTAGGGATCACATTACTGTTGTTGAACCGTCTGATGGAACAGGCTATAAGAAGATTCTCATCAAGAACCTTAACCCTAAAAAGATGAGTAAGTTAGCTGCTATTATGAAAGACCTAATGAATCTGGATGCAAATGATTTTGAATAAGCTGAAAACATGTCTCTTGAGTTCATCAACTCAGACAATCACTAATTAGAAACCACATCAAGGCATTTTTCCCCGTCCAACCCCACGTCTAAAGTTATCAACACGGGTCATTGATCCTTGTGTTATAGATATCTTTCTTCGGTCAACCCACACAAGAGTTCTCGACATGAGTCACAGATGTCTAACTCATAGGTAACTTTTCCCGGCCAACTCTGCGCAAGAGTTCTCGACATACATCCAAACATCATATAGACATGGTATAACATGGTAGAGCATGAAATTCATCATATTACAACATATTTTCACACAAAATGCAAATTCCCAAACATGCTTTTCTTCCCTCCCAAAGCTATACTATCTAATGGAACTCACCTTGTTGGAGAAGATTGACGATTGGAATGAATGATGATGAGTTTCCTCTCCCTCCTTCATGAGTTTTTCTTCATCTCTTCCATTTCTCTCTCCTCTTCTTTTCTTACTGTCTTTCTTTATTTCCTTGTCATTTCCAATACACACACACACACACACACACACACACACGCACACACACACACACACACACACACACACACACACACACACACACACACACACACACACGCGCGCGCGCGCCTCCTCCACATATATATGAATGGGGATCAACTTACTCTAAGAGTAAATTTTTTTAACTTACTCCACATCATAGCCTTTAAATTGAATCTAATCTAATGGTTAAATTAACATTTTTACTTATAACTGTTCGATTATATCTAATTGAAAGGCTATGATTATGGAGTAAGATATAAAAACTTACTCTTGAAGTAAGTGGATCCTCACTCTATCTATATAGTTAATGACATAAATGTATCACATTAATATTTTGTCATTTAAAACCAATTGACCAAATATTATAGTTACCAAAAAATCCTCTCTTATACTTATTTATATTGGTCTATCTCTTTTATTAATAATTGATCTCTTCAAAGTTCACTAGTTATTCTATCGGTCCCAACTGATAATATTTAGAGCACTTTGAAGCTTTAGTTATTCCAACTGACACAAGTTAGAGTGCATAGGAACTCAATTGATCCCAACTGAAACCCAATTGAGCATTTAAGGGAAATATGGTGTATTACACTCTCCCCCCTAAAATTGAAATTTGTCCCCGAATTTCCTCTTTTCAACCATAAACACTCCTCGCACCACTGTCATGGATCACCAGTTGACTTGAACTCAGTTAAAACTTCTGACGTACTCAAACCCCAATTTTCCTTCACGAACCAAATTCCTTCTTTTCCACAACTCCTCAAACTTCTTGGTCATCACTATACTCTTGTTCTAATATGTAGTTAACTTCTAACTCTTGACTTGAGTCTACCCTCACAGCACAAGTTCCGACAAAACTTTGGGGTTCTCGTGGTCGCTCTACCATGATCCTAACTATCACGTACATGCCATTAGGTTGATCAGGCCCAATATTACATAATATGATATTAAGAACCATGTTGTCAAGACACACTTATGAGGCATAAATAGATTTACTTATGATGTTCAAGCCTAGGTCGAGGATACGACCTGCTCTGATACCAACTGTAACGCCCATGCATAATATATATTTAGAATAATACCATACAAGAGTTAATATTTGGTACTGACATCATCATAAATGCCTATTGGTATAATTTATATACTTAACCATTTCTAAAACATAAAAGACAACCTATGGTACAAGATATAGAAAGTGGCAAAACAACAAAGCTAAGATCAAGGTACAATATCCTTCATTGTACAAGATACAATATAAGCAATACACAACGAAATAAAAAAAACTCAACTTCTATTGAAACATCATAGCATAACTCCACATGCAAACTAAACCTGCAAATAATACCTGAAAAACAACAACAATAATGGGGTGAGATAATAATCTCAGCGGGTTACCCTATCTTATGAGTTCACTCGGCTCTACAGGGTTCTAATAAATTTCTATCTCAAGTCAAAAGGAAAAGGGATAAGACTTGAGTTCACACAGTTCACAATGTATAGAAACATGTCTCTTGAGTTCATCAACACAGGCAATCACTAATCGGAAACCACATCAAGGCATTTTTCCTCGGCCAACCCCACGTCTAGAGTTATCGACACGGGTCACGAATCTTTATATTATAGATATCTTTCCTCGGCCAACCCACGCAAGAGTTCTCGACACGAGTCACATATGTCTAGCTCATAGGTAACTTTTCCCGACCAACTCTACACAAGAGTTCTCGACACACATCCAAACATCCAATAGACATGATATAACATGGTAGAGCATGAAATTCATCATATTACAACATATTTTCACACAAAACCTAAATTCCCAAAAATGATTTTCTTCCCTCCCAAAGATATACTATCTAATGGAACTCACCTTGTTAGAGAAGATTGATGATGGAGATGAATGATGATGAGTTTCCTCTCCCTCCTTCATGAGTTCTTCTTTTTCCTTTCCATTTCTCTCTTCCTCTTTTTTTCTTAATATCTTTCTTTCTCTCCTTCTCATTTCTCATATATATATATATATATATATATATATATATATATATATATATATATATATATATATATATATATATATATATATATATATATAAACATATTATAGTAGTAGTTAATGACATAAATATTCCCTATTGATATTTTGTCATCTAATACCAATTGACTAAATATTAGAGTTACTAAGATATTCTCTCTTATACTTATTAATATTGGTCACTCTTTTATTAATAATTGATCTCTTCAAAGTTCACTAGTTACTATATCGGTACCAACTGATAACATTTAGAGCACTTAGGAGCTTTAATTATTCCAATTCACTTAGGTTAGAGTGCATATGAACTCAGTTGATCCCATGTGACACCCAATTGAGAATTTAGGGAAATATGAGGTATTTCATGAGATCTTTGTGTTCTGTTCATAGCGTTTTTCGGTTCTGAGATATGAGGATGTTGCGAACGATGTAGTCAACAAGTGATTGTGAATTCGCTGAAAGCGTGAAATCAAAATTGGATTTGTTTTCTGATTTAGTGGGCTAAGGAGGTTATGAACTGGTAAATTGGAAGTTAGATCTCAAATCATGGAAATCATAGGAATCATAAGTCGATTCCCACACAGGACGCAACTGTTCCATTCGGGAACCAAAAATGGATACATTTGGAAAATTGATGATCTTGAATGGTGGCTCCAATCTCCTTTATGGTGGCGCGGAGTGGACCTGCTTGGTTAGTACTCTAATTTCCAATTCAATTTAAGATTCAAGATGAACGTAGTGAAAAGTGGAAATCATAGATTATACCTTACTCTTAGCGTGTGAACTGATTTTATACCTTGAGTCAAATGGAGTGGATTCAAGATGGATTGAGCCTTAGTCAATTCGGCCTTTGACCGGTTCAACACAAATCAATTTTTCTTTAAGATTTTTTAAAAGAACATTCAACCTGCTTCCAAAAAGATTAACAAAACAAATGATCAAACATGATTTTTTTACTAATACTTTATTTTATTATTTAACCAAGAAATTTGACATTCTTAATAAGGTTGTTAATAAGGTTGTCAGAGAGTCTAATTCTGAATTGTTTAAATAAAATAAGATTTTTAAATAAAATGAACTTCATTACCATTGTTAGAATCCTTCATATCTTCGTAATTGATACATCGTCCATCTTCGTAACTACCTCGCTAAGTTCATGAATTCATTCACAATACTGGTTCACTATGCATGTTTATTCGTTCATAAACTCCTAGTAATGACTCCTTCCGTTAGCGTTTTCAACATCATATATCTTTGTTTGTGATCACATTGTGATCCACGTTCTTCACAAAACACCGAATTTCACAAGAAAAATCGTCTCATTTCATTCCTTATTGATGTAGTTTGTTTTTTCTATTTTATTTTATGGATATTTTTATTTTTATTTCTTTTTATTTTGGAACTATCTATTTCGTTATTCTAAATTGAATTATATATTTTTTATAGTCTTTTTTACTTAAATATATTTCATGTTATCCATTTTATTACACCTAAAAATAAATTACATGTCAGCCGAAATCAGTAAGACAAATGATTAATTGGTAGGAAAACTCTTCTCAGTTGATAGCAAGCCAATCGAATATCAACATAACCAAACATGAATGACTCTAATACATATAAAGTCTATTGAGTTTTATCATGATCTCAAAGACTTTAGACTCAATAAGAACACAAGAGCTAGACAATTGAGTATTAAAATTATGTTCCATGTTGAAAGTGCCACTAACCTAAAGGTTTGGAGATTGCAGAATCACTTTCTAAAAAAAACCATGCATGTAAGGATAAGATTGGTGCAACATGTTTTAAAATAGAAGAAACTGAACAAAATGTGAATCTTCACGATCACCAAGAAAGAAGAATTCAAGCGCAACACATGTAAATAATCAAGCACAAATAGACTTTGTATACCACCACAATATGGCCAATTTGATTAGTGTTTACACATAAATATAGGATTATATAATCATTTCAATACACAATTAATTAAATCAAGATATTTAATCCATTTTTATCTCCTTTGCATTAATTTATTATATATATTTTGTAGGGCAGTAGAACAACATCCCCAAACACCATACTTAATGCTTTTTGGAGTAGTCAAAGATTCTAGAACTGATGAAACTTGAAAATTTCTTGACTATAATGAAATCACCATTGAGATATATTAGACAATCTCAAATAATTTTCAAGTTCAACAACATATTTGACGCACTTAAAAATCAAATTGTAAAATAGAGTTTTGTAAACGAAATTTTAAGACAATATGATTTAAATGAAGTTCGTCTTTTAGATATCTCAATGACCTTAAGTCTAAGTGAGACAACTCACTCATGAATAACGTTGTAGAAAATGTAAAGTTGGACATAACATACATGATATAAATAAATCATGAAATATATAAGAAAAAAGTAATAAACTTAAGGAAAAACAAGTGGAAAATTATACACAAAGTGCTCGAGTTGGTGTCGTGAAAGTAGGTTCTTTGACCTAAAAAAGGAAGAATACAAATGGGGTTAGTAGATAACCCATTTTATAAGAGAAAAAAACTAACAAAGGTAAAATTTAAAAGACATATTAGAAGGAGGGGTTTTTGTCATCTTTGCCTTAAGACGAGTTGAGACGACCATTCCTCATGTGGATTTTTGGTAATAAGTACTACTACAAAAAACACATTTAACCTCATATGCAAAGTTGATTTAACATCTATTACAGAGGTGAGATAATGAAGGGAGTCATGAAAACTCTCTACTATACCCCTCGATTTTAGAATAATCGGGGGATAGTTGAAATGGTCATTGGTTCGATCCACATGAATATATTTTTTTTATATTTTCAAAACTAGCGTCATATACCTCTCGGTTTATGGCCAAAGCCAAAGGGAAAGATAATTTTAAAAAATACTCATTACATTGATTACATAAAATATTAATAAATAATTTATTTACAAACTTCATTGTTTACACAAAATATCACATTGTTAACACATAATATTAAAGTAAAAATATATAACAAATTTTAAAATTGATTCATCGTCATCGTTGTAGGTGAAGAACAAATACTGAATATTTTGGAGAAGAACAAATGTTGTGGATCCTCGTTTCATTGATCTTGGGAAAGATCAAATGTTGAACCTAAATAATTTTGAATCTGATATATAACAAAAAATGTTAGATAAATAATATAAATATTCAGTTATATGATTATTTAAGAATACAAACCTTGAAATCAAATAATTGCCTGCTCTTCCAATCCATCATAAAGAACTTTTCCCAAATAAAATAAACGTTTCTTTAAGTTTCAAAGTTTTCATATCAAATATTTCATTATCAATTTTTAATATTCTGAATGCTTTTATAATGTATTTTAGATTTCACGCAGATCACTAATGACAATGTCTTAAGCCTTGATATTAATTAAATGGTCGACAAAAATTTGTTTAAGGACGGTGAAGAAACTCAATAAGCACGCTTATATTTCCCCTATGTTATTACTCTAAATCGATGTATAATGTATTTCTTTTTAAATAAAAAATACAATAAAATATGTTTCATCCCAAGTGCCATATATCTCTCAGGTTCTTTTAAAAATCGAGGGGAATAAGTTTTTTTTTAAATTACATTTTTTCCACAAAATATTAAAATACATTGTTTAAACAAATCTAGATTTTGACAATAGATTCTTGGAGAACAACAAATGTTTTCAAGTTCAATGGATTGCATGAATCCAATTTCTGATAAGTTATCTATTCCATGAGAAACTTTTTGTCTGCACTTGCAATCCATCACAGAGATCTGTTCAAAGGTTTCATTATCTTGAGAAAATGTTTTCATAGTAAATGCTTTCACAAGAAAGACAATAAGATATATAGTGGTGAATGTAGAGAGTTTCTTATGGATTGATGTGTTGGCAATATCTTAACCGTTGTTAAAATAAGGACTTTTCACTCGATTTTATAAAAAAAATAGAGGTAATTTATAACTTGGAAAAATGGTGATCAATGATAAAAAATTGAAAGTAATATGTCTTGTTTTGTTTTCATTTCTTTTTACCATTCACTATTTTTTTTACTACAATTGCTTGCAATTTACAACATGTTTAAGAATAAATCTATCAATTTTGTGAACCGAGTAAAGCAACAAATTATAGAGTATTTTCTTTGATTGACAAAATAGGAAGGTTATTTCAATAATAAAACAATAACATGAACACCATTATGTTGGTATAGATTGCAAGAGCATGAAAAAAATGTTATGTTCAAAATAGAAGAACAATAAAGATTTTTTTCTGTTTTCCAATCCATCCAAAAGTATGATTCATACATGTTTGGAGCGACTACATTTAAGTTAAGTTTAGGGTAAAATATAATAAGTAAACGCTTTTATAGTAAAATTATGATTATCGGAATAAATCATTAATTTAAAAATAAAAAATAAAATAAAAATAAAGACACCAATTTTAAAGAAATAAAAACATAAATTGACGTTTCTGGAATTCGAAGCATGTCGTGAATTATTCTTTTTTTATCTTGGTTATATTTAGAAACTGAGGGAATATGTGGTATTTATTAAAAAAAATAAATCACGGCACGCCTTGGCATTATACCTCGTTTTTTTCCGAGTGATGTGAAAGTTGTCATGAAATCTATTATTTATAGTAGTGAATGCTCCATTATCTAAGAAACTCATAACAAATAAGGATTAAATAAGACACAAACATATCAATACAAAAGAAAAACACCTGATTTTGAGAAGAAACAGTGATTACCTTGGATTTTTTCTTCTTTCCTTCAGATGCAAGTGTTGAATCAACTAACACTTGTTTGGTTGTTTTGAGATTATTGGGTCATATGGTTCGTATAAATGAATTTCACATGATCTAGTTCTTTTTCTGGAAGTTATGGGTTCTTATTCAATGTCTTCCACTAAATTCACCTTAATTGGTTTTTTTCCTATGATAAATAAAAAAGTTAAAACGAAGGTAAGCTAAAATTGGTAACCCAATGGATTAAGTCATAAGTATTATATTATCTTTCATGGTAGTCGATGATGTACACTTTGTATAAGCTAGGCTAATACAAGGAATCAATACACTTATGAGATGAACTTCCTTGGGAGAATCTTTGTTAGAATCGTCATAAAGTAAGTGAGACTCACAACCTTGGAGTATGATATTGATAACTCATTTCATGTGAGATATTTAATCATTTTATACTTAAATTTTAGGATAATTTATATCTTGAGTAATTTCATTTATTTATGTTTTATGTTACTTTAGTTAATTTAGGATATAACATACTAGGTGCTCTCTTTTGTCAATTTTATGTATTTTGTGTCTGTGCATAATTAGCTCTTGTGACAAGTTCTATCGCGCCAGAAATCCTTGAACACCATCCAACATGCCTTGAGCTAATACATGCTAGTATAAGTTCTCAACTTTAGTGTTAATGCTGACGTGGCAAAGATTTGAGAAAAAAATAACGTTGAGTTAGAGAAAATGAATGGATAAGGATGAAACACTACAAGACAAATTCTAAAAAGCTGTCAAGGTATTCTGCTACTACTATACTGTCGTTGCTCATGCACTGTTGTTTATGCTACCACAATGTCATGTTGTTTCCCATGTGCAGTGTACTATTATTATACAACATAAAGGCATATGCTTTATTCTTTGAGCTTAAGTTAATGAATCATTGTAAAGTCCTAAGAACCAAAGAGAGAGACATTATGTTGTTGGAAAACATCTATAAATAGAGTTGTAATGTAATGAAGAAAGAGGTTTTGAAATTTGGAATGAATTCTGCAGATGATAAATTTTGAAATACGAAGAGTTCCAACACGACTCTGGTCTTGCTAGACTGAAGGAAATAACACTGTGAGGCGTGACATAAGACATCGCTTACTGATTAATAATTTGTAAGTAATTGAAGTGCCATCCTTAGGTTTATCATTTCTATATTCTTGTTTAGGAATGTGTAACTTAAAATCTTTTTGTATTATGCTTATTTTTCTCATTATGAGCTAAACTTTCTTTGTATTGGATAATGTGAAGTTTAATGAGTTGGTAATTTTTTCAATGTTATGAATGAGTTATCTTGATATATTTTACTCATATGAATTTATGTCATATGTTTATTCCTTTCTCTGGCTACCTTGGGAGCAAATACAAGCTGGTTAACGATTGAGAGATCTATTAACTAGTGAAACTCATAAGTAAATATGGTTGGAAATAATAGGATAGTCATATTCGTTAGATTAGTCACTTTAGAGATAAAGGACTATAACCACAAGTGAAACTAGACATGATTTAATACTATTGTGAGACCTCGAGAGTTATTCTCTTAACTTAATGCATAAGCTTTGATGTTGTAGACATACACCACTAGATCACATTTTGCCTCATATGTCACAATAAAGCATATCAAACTTATACATTATATGAATTCATTAAATGGAACATTATCCAACATATTCTTTAACTTTGTGTTAACCCTTAACTATCTTCTCTTTTCTTAACCACGTGACACACACCATTATTTTATTACTTTTGCTCATGTTTACTTTACAACTTTTGGTATGAAAATCATTATGCTTAATACAATCTTTGTGGGGTCGATACTATTTGTTATGACTTGCTACTAATTTGACCGTGTATACTTGCATGTACACAGATTAGGCATAAAATATCCTTAAAGAAACCCCTTTAAGATCAAGTCACCAATTGGCGAAGAAGTTTGTTTCTTCTAGAGAGAAGGGAAGATGGCCATAAGAAAATAGTGAATCTTCTTCACGTTTAACCGATGAACCCTTTCCATTTTGGATGTATCAAAGTTATTATGGACTATCCACGAATCCACATAGTTGTAACCAAGAGGAATATGTAGGTAGATGCAAATGGGTTGACAAGACATTTAGAATTATAATATTATATCAAAATCTTATTATTTCTACTCTTGAGGAGATGAACTGCAAAGCAAGTCCCAACTTGTTAGAATCTGATACCAATTATGGGTAACAAACATCCAAGATATGCCTCATTCTTTTAATAGAACCAAAATCTAATCGACTAAAGTGTATATTAGGAATGATAACCAAATCATAATAGAGGAGACATAATCATCACCACCGAAAAATAAGTTATAACTCCATATTTCTTGTACTTTCTTAGGAATCAAGTTGAGATCATTTTCTTTGCTAAAATAACTCTGAAAAATATAGGTGATACCATAGCAAGATAAACTAAATAGGTTTACTTATATTCTTTATTTATGAATCCCTTTTTAGCAAAGCCAAGAAGGTGTGCAATACAATATTTAAGTAGGATATAAGAAAAGATTAATAGTTTATGTTTAAGTTAAATTGCAACAAGGAAAGATATAAACTTAAATTGTGAGCGACTATTGCATAATAAATAAAAATGAAATACTTTTCTAAACTAGAAGAGAAGTAATGAAGTGTGCGCAAAATCTATAATAATATATATGGCTCCAATTTTATGTTTCAAGAAAGTAGCATAACTAAGCACATCCTTTGGTAATAGGAAATTCAAAGGAGGAATATAAGTATTATTGGATGCAAGAGCCTCAACATCGCATATGAGAAAACCAAAGATGAAAACCACATAAAGGAGAGTGGGGGTCATCATAACCTAGAGAAAATGAAGGAATTTGAACTTACAAACCAATGCGCCAGGAGATTGGGAAAATGTTCAATGTTCATCTCGTAAATGTCCCACCTCTTCCATATGCGTCCTTTGGCAACTTCAACCATGCAAAGCAAAGTCAGATATTCATGTAGAAGGATGTGTTCTAAACTAACTCGACTTTTTTTCAGTAGTAAACCAAGTGCAATATAGAGGAAGTTACGAGTTACCAAGTTCAAAAAAAAAAAGCTTTTGATGCCACATTATCAGTACAAAGACGAAGAGTAATATTGCATTACATACTGAAAAATGTCCTAGAAAGATTGTGATTTTGAAAATAATTACCAATGTTTCATAGAAAGAAAAACAGAAAGCGATTGACTCAAAGAATATAAGATAAAAAGAAAGACAAGATGTTCATATTGAAAATATTTTAGAAGAGAAGATGATTAGGAAGGAGGGTCACCAATTAAATATAAAGGTTGATTCTTTTGTTGAAGTGCTCAATTCAACAAAAATTAAAGAGATCCTTGAGGATTTACAGGTAGAGAGAAACTTTATAACACCTAATTGTAGATTTTACAACATAATGATGACAATGTTCATACATAAGATATTATTAGTTACACTGCGTCATCCTAGTTAATCAACGATAAAATACACGAGAAAATTTATTCTGGTCGCAAAAACTCAGACTTATTCAAAAGCACAATGATATTACATATCTAATTTGAAGATAAGTATTATATGTCAATATTTTTTTTATAAATACCAACTGAAATATCATATATTGATGAAACAATCAACTTTAACTATGATGATTGATAAACATATATTATACACTCGTTAACCATTTTCTCAAATATAAAAGAGAATCATTAACTCAAAGTTACAATAATTAATTTTGGAGATAAAAGAAGCATATAGGACAAATGGTTATAACCCTACACATTTCTTTACCCCTATCATTGCGCTTGTCCCCGTTATTATAAAAGTTAAAACATACTGACATGAACTTTTCGAGGTAATCGGTACATCAAATATGTTTCATAATAAAATCCATGTTCCCACATGCAGGTCCATATTATAAGCCACCTGTACAAACAAATTTATGCAACTTCATATTCTCATTTATCATTTCACAGTATGAAAAGAACATTTCCGCATGCATTATTTGAGATGCAAAAGTAAAAGTTCTCAAGGTGATGTGTATTTCTGGACTTACAAGTCTTGCTCTAATTTGATACAGCTATAGTTTTTTATTTTTTATTTTTTTATAAATAAAGATAAATGGGAGCTATCAGTAACAGAGGTCAACTAATACTATTAGTAAAGAATAAAGATTATCACGGAGAAAGAGAAAAGTTGTCAAAGATAAAATAAAAGCCAAGAAAATCACATGATTCTCAATAGTCCAAGATAAGGGTCATACGTGTGTATTTGATCTCTTTTATTGTTAATTCTTAGCTACGTAGCTAAGCTACTTGCTAAATCAAATATTTCAAAATTAATATTCCCTACTTTCCACAATAATCCATTTATTTACAACAAAAATATTCTAAAATAAATTGCATTTTTAAGTCATTGTTTAATTTCTGCATCATTTGTAAATTAATATATTCTATTTCACATTTAAAATAATAATAAATACATTATTTAATAATGATAATTTGATAAAATATTAATTTCTGTTTTATGTAAATAATAGTTAAATTATAAGTCAATTAATGAAAATGAATTTAGTTAGAAATATAAATATACAAGTGGTTTAATGTCCGACAATTGTCTTCTACATATAGAATATTTTATGATATATATTTGAATATAGTACCATTTGTGAGAATATTTGATGTGCCTATGGTATTTCAAGCTTTAATTATTTTCCTTACATTCCAAAACCAGCTAGCTACATCCATTGCTCAAACGCAAATGAAAAGAAACCTTATAACCAATTAGGGTTTTTTTCTTCTTTCTTTTGTTTCTTCCATCATCAATAGATACATTTGGATCAACTAATATGAGTTAGGTTTACCTTCTTTTGCTTCAAGTCAATTGTAAAGTTGATTCTCCAAAGAAATAATTGGCTTTATTGGATCTTGGAAACAAGGGTTGGCTAATAGGATCTCTTTTCAATATTCATATGAGGTTTGAGGGAGCTATCTTGGAAGAGAGTTGTTAAGCTTCATCCTTAGCAATGGTTTGTACATCTCTCTCTCTCTCTCTCTCTCTCTCTCTCTCTCTCTCTCTCTCTCTCTCTCTCTCTCTCTCTCTCTCTCTCTCTCTCTCTCTCTCTCTCTCTCTCATCAAGATGTTTTTGGAAAGAAATTTTTTGCATTTGATTTTAAGTTTTAATTTTACTATTTTTGGATCTAGTCTTCTTGATCAATTTAGAAATTTATTAAAACATCAATTGCTTTATAGAATGTTTTTACAAGCATACTTCAATCTCTATACAAATCACAACTTCAAATCAACTTTTAGAATTTTATCTAATATGGATGTGAGAGTTAGACCATTGTTTTCCATCTTCTATAGTATCCCCCAACTCACACCCTTAATTTTCACTATGAAAAAAGATTAACAATTTTTTATTTTATTTTATTTTATAAAAATATAACAAAAAGGATATCTTTCATTAACCTTCATGGAAAGAAATGAAATTTTTTATATAGATCACACATAACTCACTTAATTTTATTGAGAAAAAAAAGTAGATTGATATATAATTTTTGTTCATACTTTTGTTAGAAAGAGAGTATTCTTTAGGTGTAGTACACTCTTCAATTTAACAATTTTCAAATTGTAGGTAGATAGCTATGTGAGTGTGGAATTCCAAGACCTAGGAATAAGCACACATGTAGTTTAATAAATTTTTGGTACAAATGTAGTTTAACAAAACATGAATCCTTCTAAAACATAACCTCGTGTGACTACTAAAAAATTCAGTTGTTTTTGCGCATTTATTATTACAACATATCTTGGTTCCATATATGGCAATAATTATATTGAACAAGTGCAAACTTCTATATTTGATGCAATTTTTAGGTCTACTAGAAAACCACAAAGTAATTTGATACAAGAAGAAAATAGAGCACAAATGGCAGAGAGAATTCACATACCTAATGAAGACATCAATAATGAAGATAGTAACGATATCGGAACAAAACCCTCTTCGCCAAATCGAAGAAAACGTTCGTTCTTTGACTTAAACGAAGAAGCGGTAGACGATGGAGATGATGATCATGTGACATTACTTGTTAGTGATGAAGACCCTAATAGTGACGAGATAAGCAACACTGGGAGATCATCGCAAGAGGAGATTTTAAGTAGCAATGATCATAATTCAAGCGATCAAGAAGGGAAAGCGCGCGGAAGTACGGTAAGACAATATGTTAGGTCGAAAATGCCTAGGCTTCGATGGACTCCCGATCTTCATTTATCTTTTGTGCATGCTGTTGAGAGGCTTGGAGGCCAAGAAAGTAAGTCTCACTCACTTTACTCTTGATTATATACATAAATTTACATAATGTTAAGGGTTCGATTCTATTGTTACGAGAACGAAAAAAATTGTTCGCGGCAAAATCAAACCCTTAATCTTCTTCAACATTGCAACTTATATTTGAGTTTCATCTACTTACTATTTTTAAATCCTTACCTCAACTATTTTTTTCTGTTGTGATTCTTTGATTTTATGAATTGAAGTACCGTTTTATATAGTATAGATGTGTATCATTCTTTGATGCATAAGAAAAACTATTTATTTTGAGCATTTTCATAAACTTTTTATTGACAATATTTGGTATAGGAGCAACACCCAAGTTGGTTCTCCAATTGATGAATGTGAGAGGACTTAGCATTGCACATGTGAAGAGTCATTTGCAGGTAATATATATTCATGTATAAAAATTAATTTATGTACAAATACTTAAAAGTTGAAATTACTTTTTATCTTTGATTATTTATTCATTTTAATTAGTTTTTGTGTGTGTTGATTTTCAGATGTATAGGAGTAAAAAACTTGATGAGTCTGGCCAAGGTAATTAAATAAATATTTCAGAGCCTTAATTTTGTTAGCAAGTTCATGACTATTTAATGTTTCCAAGGGTTTTACATAAATGCATGATTATATTTTCATTTTATTTTATTTCAGTTTTATCCCAGAAAAATAGAGAAATGCAAGGAAAGCATCATCATATTTTGGATATGTATGGAAGGTTTAATGTTCAAGGACACTTTGGTGTTAATAATAACAACTATTTTCACACATATAATGAAATCAAAGCTCACAGCACTTCAAGGTAGTATAAATATAACATTAATTTTATGTTCATAAAATATTACAGTAAAATTAATTTTTATTATTCTTATAAATATACATATATATTTTTTTAATTTTTTGTACATTTAAAATTTATTTAAAAATAATATAAAAATTACTTTGGTGTTAAAATAATTAGATAATTTTTTAATTTTTTTCTACATTTTAAATTTTATATAAAAATTACAATAAATTTTTTTTTTTCATTTTTTATAATTACATAATTTAATGCTTTCATAATTTGTAGGTTTCATCAGAGTGGGTTTTTCAATAATCAAGTGATCTTAAGATCAAATTCAGTGTGGGACAAAGATTTATATAAGAGAAGTTCACATATATTTGATCTAAAAGATGCAATAACAAGAAATAATAATGGACCTATAAATTCTACTCAAATAAATCAATTACTAGCTGAAGGAAACAACTGGCCTCCTCGATTACAAGGAAGTGAAAATCATGAATTTAAAAGCTTGTTTCGAGATGATCATAGTACACACCATTTTTCATGGAGTCCTATCTTCACTAAGGTAATAAAATTAGATTAATTTTTTTTTGCATGCTTTTATATAAAATAGTTTATACACTTTTAGACAAATGAACTTAGCTTGCATCATATTTATTGTTTCACTAATAAGTTATTTTTAAGATCTTCTAGCTTCTAATGTTCAATCCCTTATAAAGGAATTATTATTATTTTTATTATTATTAAAACAGATTTTCTTTTAATAGTTTTAAAAAAATGTTTTTTTTTTTAATTAGGTACATGATAAAAAGGATGAAATACTAGAATTCAAACACCAAACTCGAGTATCAAAGAAAGAGTACTCACCAAATTTCTTAGAACTAAAGCTAAGTCGAGATTCAGAAATTAGTGTTAAGAATCAGACAAATATGAATCAAGCAGACAAAGAAGAAACACATGTAGTCCTCTCTCTTTAGTTGTTCCCTTCCTCTTCCTCAAATTCAAAGTGATGAAAATCACAAAGAAAATATCTAGGTTGAGAGTTTGAATGTGTTTGTGAAATTGTAAACCAACAAGTCATTTGGGCTGAGTACTTAAGATCTGACCATGCCAAATAGGGCATTGGAGTGAGATCTTTTAAGTACTTGCTTTATCAGACCACATTTATGCATGCAAGAACCTTTTGTGAAATTTTGAATAAATTAATTTAGCTATTGTTATTTCAATTTGGATTATGTTTTAATTATGGATTAGAAACAATGCCACAATTAATTCGTATGGTGGATCATTGACTCAATATGTAGTAGCTTTGAGACCCTTAAAAGGTCTATTTAAATCCTCCTTTCAAATTATATTATGTGGTATCTTTTTAAATAATTGTATTTTTTAAAATAATTACAAACATGTCAATGATTGCAAATATGTCAGTTGAAAGCTCCTCAAGCACTATTATGATCATGCTCCAACACTTCAAGCAAATATAAATTTCAACATCAACAAAGTTTATCAAAATGATATCCTTACTCTATATTTCATGCATCCAAGTGAAAATACAACTCTTGTATTAGTAACTCCATTGTTGAATATTAGAAATTATCATTCATGACTAAGATCAATGACAATGGCGTTGCGTTGCAAGCACAAACTACACTTCATCGATGGTGCTTTGCAAAAACCACTTGATAAATATTGTGACTCTATTGTTTGGGATTAATGCAACACAATGATCATGTCATAGATGAACAATTTGGCTGATCCTGAAATTTCTCAGAGTATTCCGTGGATGCAAACTACTTCAAGCATATGGAAAGAGCTAACACTACATAAAAAAGTATTTTTAGCTAGAAGTTAAACCCCTCACTATTGCAAAAATCCCTTCACAAAACAAAAATTTATGAGGGGAGAAGTTCCTAGCAAAACAGGGAGCCTTAAATATTTAGCAAGAGACTTTTCACGTAGCTAATTAGCTTGGTGCTAACCCCTAGCAAATTATCATGCATAAATTTTAACCTGCTGTCAGGGAAATGTAGGAGCAGTCTAGTGACATAGTCGTGTCAGTATTTTTCTAGGAGATAAGCCCTTAGCAAATACATCTATGTTTTGACATTTATGAGGGGATAAACCCTCAGCCAGTGTGTCTTTTATTTGCTTGGAGATAAACACCAAGAAAAATCATATATGTTTTGCATTTGTGAGAGGATTGTCCCCTAGCTAATATTTATAATAATAATAAAATATTAATATAATACCATTAAATATAATAAAATACCATTAATATAATCATAAATGAATAATAGTAAATACATGTGGATGTTCATTTAACCAATTTTCTATATTCCATAATTTCAATGAGTTAACTTTTTAACCTTTGTGTATTCCTTAAGTTAATGGTTATTCATTGATCATGTATTATAAATAAGATCCACATTACAATGTAAAGTGTACTTTTACCAAAGATGATATAAGATTACTTTCTCTCTACTCTTTCTCTCTTTGATCTCTATATTATTTTATTTAGTTTTATAACAATAATACCATTATATACCATTAGTATCATTATATATAATATCATTAATATAAAATATCATTAGTACCATTATATATAAAATATCATTAATACCATTATATACAATACTATTAATATAATTAGAATTATAATAAAATGTCATTAACTATACACTTACAAATATCTATTATATCTAAATTTTTTAAAAAGAAAGATAATAACATATATTACTTATATAATAGATAATAGTATATTTAAGTATTATTTCAAAAATAATATATAAAAGCAGTTTGTTATATAATACATAAAAAATAATATCATTTTTAAAATAATATTAACATAATACAAAATATATAATATATTACTAATTAATAGGTAACATTAAATAATATTTAATAAATAAAAGCAGTATGTTATATACAAATAGTAGGTTATAAAAGCATTATAAACAAATATATAAAAATAGTATGATATATAATATTAAATAATATTAAACAAATATATAAAAAGCAATATGTTAAACAATACATAAATAATATGTTATTTTTAAAATAATATTACCATAATATATAATATATAATATATTATATATTATTTCTATCAACTATTAACAAATATTAACAAATATCAACTAATATCCAACAAATATCAACAAATAACAACAAATATTCAGATTTAAAAAAAAAAACAGAGAAGAAATAGGTGCCTTGGATGAAAAATTAAACAACTCAAAACTTTTAATTTTACTTTCCTAGCAAAAGTTTAAACCTTTATCGAATAAAATGGAATATAAACAAAATAAATTAAAATTAGAGATTTCATCCATTCCGAAAATCAGAAGAAATAAAAAAGAAAACAAATAAAAAAGTTATAAAATTATCTTTCAAAAGACATGTTTGTTGAAGATTTTTTGATGAAAAATCTGAGTTTGGTGGTGAAAGAGTGATGTTGATGGAGTGAATTCAGGGGAAACTGAAAAATCAGAGAAAGAGAAAGAGATGGTCTGAAGTAGTAAATGTGAAAATGGAAGGTGCAATGCAAATATATGAAAACATTTTGCAAGGGGGGTCCCCACGCCAATTTAACAGTCATAATTAGCTAGGGGCAGCCCATTGCAAATTTCAATGACTTTATTCAAGTGGCTGACACACGTTCAGGTGATGAGACAGTGTGCATAAAATATATGGCTAGGGGGTGCCCCTTTCAATCATAACCGAAATATATGGCTAAGGGGTGCCCCTCACAAATGTTATCACCTTTCTTAAAGTGTCTGACATGAGGAAGGTGTGACGGGATAAATGGAAACTGGTTTTAAAATCTGCGTGGGATTTCCCCTGACAAAATTTACGGAATCTATTAGCTAAGGGTGTCCCCTCGCAAATGGTCAATTTCAAAATTGAAAATCTCCCTCCTTAGCATTTGCGAGGGGTTTCCCCACACCATTTTCTTTATTAATTTTCTTTTTAATTTTATGCATTGTGAGGGGATAAATCCCAAGCAATGTAGAAATTTAGTGAGAGTTTTTCACCTAGAAAATGCCCCTGGCTAATCAACAAAACTTCTTGTAGTGTAAAAGATTGATTTTACCATGGTGATGTGTTCAGAATCTCGTATGTTTAAGAAGAAATCTGTAGGCTAAAGCAAGGTGATTATACTATCTCTTCCTACTATACAAAGTTAAATATGTTGTGGCAAAAATTGGATACTTTTTGTCCCATTCCCGCATGTGATATATCTTGTCTAGCCATTGACAAGATTTGTAGCTACAAGGATTATGATCAATTTATCAGATTCTTGAAAGGTTTTAATGAGAAATATTCACCTGTTAGATCTCAGATCATGTTAATGGATCCCCTTCCAAACATTATCAAAGTTCACTTTTTACTTGTCCAACAAGAAAGAGAAATCATCATTCCCATTGATGAATCTAAGCTTCTCACATTTTCTACTGGTAAATTTCAAGGTAGATGTTACTCTTTGCGTGGCCTACATGGTAGATGTGGTAGATCTTCCAATGGACGAGGCAGAGGAAATCGAGTTTGCACACATTGTGGCATGACTGATCATACCATTGACACTTGTTTTAAGAAACATGAATATCCTCCTCATTGGAAACAACAAATATTAATCAACACTGTATCTCATTATGATGAAGTTCATCATGATAATTCTGATGAATATTTTCATCATCAAGATTCCAGTTCCTTAAGCTTTACTTCAGACCAACATAAAGCCTTATTGGCTCTTTTTCAACAATCTTCAAATTTCACCAATCATAGTGTCAACCATCTCAGCACTCAATCAAAATATAATACATGTATCATTTGCAATGCTCCTATTAATGTCACACATGAATCCTTCATACTTGATACATGAGCTACTGATCATGTATGCTTCTCTCGAAAGTTTTTCTCTTGTTTAAAATCCCTCCTATAACAATTAAGCTTCCTAATATATCCATTGTCACCACTGATTATGCAGGGACTATATTCTTTGATAACACCTTCATTCTTACCAATGTGTTATACATACCATAGTTTTCTTTCAATCTTATTTTGTACCTAAACTAACTCATTGTTTAGATTGTCATCTCTTTTTTTAACAATTTTACTTGCCTAATACAAAACTCTTACTCAATGAAGATGATTGGTGCAGCTAATTTGAGAGGTGGACTGTATATTCTCAATCATCCTCAAGTAACAATATCCAATACACTTTCATGCAATCATGATTCATGCACCAAAACTTAACTTTTGAAGCATTCTACCTATGTCAATTTTGTTAATAACAATCATTGTAATATTTGGCATTTAAGATTTGACCACCCTTCATATGAAAAATTTATTGAAATAAACAAATATTTTCCTTTTGTTCAAACTATTTAGCCAGATTTACCTTGTGATGTTTGTTTCTTCTCCAAACAAAAAAGACTCCCTTTCCTTAACAAATCTTATAAATCTATGAAGAATTTTGACTTAATCCATATGGATATTGGGGAACCATTGTCCACCCCTTCCATCAATGGACATATATATTTTCTTATAGTTGTAGATGACAAAAGCAGATCTACAGGAATTTTTCTCATGAAATGTAAATCAGAAACTCAACATCTTATTAAAGCTTTTGCCTATATATTTCTTCCTCAATTCAATGATAAAATCAAATGTCTAATGCAATGATCTAATCCTTAAAGAATTCTATAGAGAAACGAGTATAGTGCATCAAACCTCATGTGTTGGAACTCCTAAACAAAATGGTATAGTTGAGAGAAAAGATCAACACATACTTGGAGTTACTATAGCTCTCCTATTTTAAGCTCAACTTCCTAAGATTTTCTGGTCATTTGATGTCTGTCATGCCATTCATATCATTAATAGATTACCAACTCTTTTCTTGTCAAACAAGTCACCATTTCAAATTCTACATAACTGCTTACCTGATATTAGTCTACATAGAGTGTTTGGATCTCTATGTTTTGCTTCAACTTTACAGGAAAATAGGAAGAAATTGGATTATAGGTCCAAGAAATGTATGTATTTAATTTTGCAAACTTGTATTAAAGGTCACATTTTATTTGATCTTCTCTCCAAAGAAACTTTTCTGTCTAAGGATGTTATTTTCTTTGAATATATTTTTCCTTACAAAGTACCTAATAGTACCTCAGTTCATAGTCACTCTACACACCCTACCACTAATAATCAGACTAATTATTTTGAGTTTCCTTACATCCATGACTCTAAATATCAATATTTTCCTACTATATCATACACTGAACCTTTAATTCCACACCTCACACACACACACACACACACACACACACACACATACACACACACACACACACACACACACACACACACACACACACACACACAACACACACACACACACACACACACACACACACACACACACACACACACACACACACACACACACACACACACACACACACACACACACAATATTCCTCATTATGAACCATCACCTTCACCTATGATTCCTACTTCCAATACTCAACCTGACAAAACTCCTACCACTTCACCCAAACCTTCACAAATCAATCTCCCCTCAATAAACTATAATATCCTACCTATAATATTCACTAGAACCATGGCTAATGCATCAACTTCTTCTCATATCTTACCATAACATCCCTATTACTGATACCAAATATATCTTTAAATTTACATCTATTTATGAACCTCATTCATATGAAGAGGCCATTTGTGATACAAATTGGAGTCAAACTATTCAATCTGAAATATCTGCCTTGCAGAATACTAACACATGGATACTAGTTACCTTGCCTGATCATAAGAAAGATATTGAATCTAGATGGGTGTTTAAACTCAAACTACATGCTAATGGTTCTGTTGAGAGATACAAGGCATAACTAGTTTCCAAGGGATTAACTCAAACTGAATGGCTTGACTATCTAGACACTTCCAGTCTAGTGGTTAAGATGATAACCATCAGAGTTTTTATGGCCATTTTAGCTGTTCAAAATTGGCCATTGTTTCAAATTAATGTTAATTAGCATTCTTACATGAAGAGATTAATGAAGAGGTCTATATGCAACCTCCTCATGGTTTTGAGATATCTCACCTTAAATTAGTCTGTAAGCTTCAAAGGTGTCTATATGGCTTTGATAACGAGAAATTATATCGTATATTTGACTTCACTTACATGAATTTTATCTGCGATTATTGCTACTTTATCTAATTTATGTTCTATTACGCATCTATTTTCTTGTGTTTTGTAGGTTATCGAAAACATGGATTAAATAAATAAAAGAAGAAAGAAATGAAAGAAATGGAAAGAAAAGAGGAAGAAAAGAGGAAGGAAAGAAAAGAAAAAGAAAGAATAAAAAAGGAAAGAAAAAAAATAATAAGGTGGGTGCCACCACACACTAGTGGCACTTGCCACATGTGTGTGGCACCTGCCACCATGGAAAGGCAAGGAAGTGTGACGCTTGCCACCTTCCAAAGAGAGAGGGGAGTGGCGAGTGCCACTCCTAGAAATAAGGAAGAGTGGCAACTGCAACTCCTAAAAGAAAGGGAAGTGGTGTGTGCCACTTCCTCCCTACATTTTCTCCACTCCTCCCTACTCTTTCTCCGACCTTCTCTCCACGTTTTTCCTTGAGTTTCTGGGTAACCGTCTTCAGTAACAACTATAAAATCCACAGACAGTTTTGGAAACAGGGAGCCACTTTTGATTTATGTTTTCGCATTATTTTTCTTCAGCAGTTTTTGTTCTTAGTTTTAAGCAGTTTTTAGAGGAATTTTATATAAGGCAATTGTTTTTCACACTGATAAACAATTTCCAGTTAGTATTAGGATTAATTTACGGGTTGTAACTTTGTACTGAACCACAAGCCGACTTCCATAATCCAGGTGTTTTTCTATTCCTCGTAATTGCCAGGTTCCATTTATTTACATTCATTTTTGTTGTTATTTTTATGCATTCCTTTTATTTCCTATATAGCACTAAAATAAAATTTTGTAATAGCATGCAAGCCATGTCTGGCTAAACCTTTTAATATCGGTATATAATTACGATTGGTCGGAAGAGGTTAAGTAAATCATGGCGTGAATTTAACGAGTTTATTCTTCTGGTCTCAGTTTCTTTTTAATAACTTAATAACTTTTGTTAGGAGAGTAAAAAGGTAACGAAGGTTAAGATCAATAAAGCGAGAGTTTGAGGTCTTAACCGGATAGCTGAAACTGAACACTAGTCTTAAATACAGCGAGAGTATTTTAGGATTAATTATGATCTGCTTATTTTCAAAAAGTGTTTTTAAATGCAAATGAGAGAGCGAGAGCCTTCATTCTGATTTGAGAGTATAGTCTAAGTCAATAAACATGAGAGTGTGAGATAAAGTCTTTTAAGTGAGTATTTTCTATAGAGTAACAATTTATCCTTTTAAACTAAACGCTCATGAACTATTGAACCCCCGATTATTGACAGAACTATATACCGATATTCGCATATCTTGATTTAAATTATATTTCGATTTGCATTTATTTTCTTGCTTACATCTCAACTTAGAAATCCATTAGCCTTAGATTTACGTAGTAGCATTAGAACACAGTAGATCGATTCTTGGTCCTTTGGGTTCGACAATCTTTAAAACTACGCGATCAGACTGTGCACTTGCAGTCACGAAGTATTTAAACATACTAAATAGCGATAAAGTTTTTGGCGCTGTTGCCGAGGACCAATTAAGTCGATATCGTAACTTTAGTGTTGCGCAGTATAGACTAAGGTAACTATTTCCCTATTTTAATTCGTAGATTGTATGCTAAACACTCGCTCTAAAGGTAAAAAGCTTGAGCAACCGATTATCGACATCGAGTGTTTTATTAGTTTAAGACGCCGAATTAACGATTTCCGAATTAAGTAAATCTTCCACCACCTAAAATTCCCTTTCCAGAATTATCAATACCTATGGCTGAAGAACCTCAGAATCGACCTCTCAAGTATTATGCCATCCTTTCGCAGGAGGAACCGCATAATAGTATTACTACTCCTTCCATCGAGGCAAATACCTTCGAGCTAAAACCTTCATTGTTGTTAGCTGTACAACAAAACCAATTTTCTGGAAGTCCCACAGTGGACCCGAACTTACATTTGTCAGTATTCTTACAATACGCAGACACAGTGAAAGCAAATAGTGTCAGCCCCGAAGCAATAAGACTACGTATTTTCCCTTTTTCATTAAGAGATGGAGCTAGAGCTTGGCTCCAGTCTCTACCGTCTGCATCTGTCACTACATGGAACGAGTTGAAGAAGGTGTTCTTAGCACGATATTTTCCACCTAGCAAGACGACTATGCTAAGAGCCCAAATAAATGGATTCAAACAGAAGGACAATGAGTCTCTTTTTGAAGCACGGGAAAGATATAATGACATGATGAGGCTTTGCCCGCATCACGGTCTAGAAGAATGGTTGATCATCCATACCTTTTACAATGATCTCTTGTACAACACAAGATTGACTATAGACGCCTTCGCGGGTAGCGCACTGATGGGTAAACCCTGCAATGAGGCCTATACGTTTATTGAGAGTATGGCTGAAAACCACTATCAGTGGGGAAGTGAAAGAGCCTCAGTAGAGAAACCTCCAACGAAAAGTGGTATGTACGAGATAAGAAGTCTTGACCAAGTCAATGCAAAGGTAGATGCTCTCACTCAAAAGGTTGAAAGTTTGACCATAACACCTACAGCCACCGTGGCTGCCGTAGCTCCAAACTACGAGTTATGCGGAGTTCCTGGGCATGCTGCCCATGAATGTCAATGTTTGACAAGAGTTTCCACATACCAAGTGAATTATGCTCAAGGAAACCCTTACTCAAATACCTACAACCCAAGTTGGAAAAACCATCCGAACTTTTCGTACAAAAACAATAATGCATTGTATGCACTTGGACAAGCACCTGTTGTACCACCAGGATATCAGAAACCTGCCGTAGCTGCTCAAAATGCTCCTAGGAAATCTAACCTTGAAATAATGATGGAAAAATTCATATCCACCCAGGCTCAAACAAATAAAGAATTCCTGAATCAAAACATACACACTAGTGAGCAAATTAAGCAACTAGCAAGCAAGGTAGATGCTTTAGCCACTCATAACAAAATGCTTGAAACCCAAATTTCACAAGTGGCACAACAACAAGCACCTACCGCTGCTCCTGCAGGCACATTTCCTGGACAGCCGCAACCCAATCCAAAAGGACATACAAATGTTATCATACTACGAAGTGATATGAAATTGGACGAATCAACCGACCCGAGACTTGAGAATCTAGCTATGTATCAAAATCCTGGTAAAGTAACTGAGAAGGAAACTAAGAAGGAAAATGAACAAAACATAAAGGAGAAAGAAGGTAGTAATCAAGAGGCCACAGAAAAAGAAGAACCATATGTGCCTCCACCACCTTATAAACCTCTCATTCCATATCCTCAAAGATTTGCTAAATCTAAGAGCATGGGGAAATTCAATAAATTCATTGAACTTCTAAAACAATTGAATATCAAAATACCCTTTACATAAGCTATCACCCAAATGCCCTCATATGCTAAGTTTCTTAAAGACACCTTATCAAATAAGAAAAATATCGAGGATAACGAAATCGTTACGCTTACTGCTGAGTGTAGCACGATAGTCCAAAACAAAATATCTCCTAAGCTGAAAGACCCAGGTAGTTTTTCCATACCCTGTGCAATTGGAAAATTTGTCATAGACAAAGCTCTATGTGACTTAGGAGCCAATATTAGCTTAATTCCCTTGTTCATATGCAAAAGGCTTGATATGGAAGAATTAAGACCAACTAAGATGTTTGTACAACTAGTCAATCGTTCTGTTAAGTTCCCGATAAGGATATTAGAAAACGTTCTGGTACGTATAGGTCAATTCTATATCCCTACTGATTTCATAATCATGGACATAAAGGAGGATTCCAATAACCCTATCATATTAGGAAGGCCATTCTTAGCTACAGCTGGAGCCATTATAGATGTAAAGAAAGGTAAGCTAACTTTCAAAGTGGGTGAAGAGAAAGTCGAATTTATTTTGACACAATTCTTACATGCACCAACTATAGACGATACATGTTGTCTGCTAGATATCATCGACGAATGCATAAGAGCAATGGAGATGGAACAAAATTCTTATTCAGAAATCCTAAAAATTCCAATACCTCCAATTTTTGAAGATGATAATTGGAATGGTGAATACCAAGACGACAGTCTAAGCGAATGCCTAGCACTAACACCCAATCATATGCCTTGCCCAAAAGAAACAAACTTTAGAACTTAAAACACTACCCAAAAATTTAAGGTATGAATTCCTAGACACCGAGCTCGAACGACCAGTGATAGTCAACACCGACTTAGGACAAATAGAAACTGAGAAACTACTACATGTCTTAAGAAAATACTCATCTGCTTTAGGCTACAACATTTCCGATCTGAAAGGAATAAGTCCTTCTATTTGTATGCATCACATTATGCTAGAGGAAGACTGTAAGACCTCTAGAGAACATCACAGAAGGATAAATCCCATTCTGAGCGACATAGTCAAGAAAGAAGTGCAAAAGTTGTTAGAAGTAGGAATTATATACCCGATCTCCGACAGTCAATGGGTTAGCCCAGTGCATGTCGTACCAAAGAAGAGGGGTGTTACAGTTGATAAGAACAAAAAAGGCGAATCTATAGCATAAAGAGTTATGACCGGAAGTAGAATGTGCATTGATTATAGGAAATTGAACAAAGCTACTAGAAAGAATCACTTCCCTTTGCCTTTCATTGATCAAATGCTTAAGCGATTAACTAAGCACTCTTATTTCTGCTATTTAGACAGTTATTCAGGATTATTTCAAATCCCTATTCATCCTGATGACCAAGAAAAGACAACCTTCACTTGTCCTTATGGTACATTTGCTTATCAACGAGTGCCGTTTGGATTATGTAACGCTCCCGCAACAGTCTAAAGATGCATGATGTCAATCTTCGCTGACTTAATAGATGACATCATGGAAGTATTTATGGATGATTTTTCTGTTTGTGGGCAGAGTTTTGAAGGATGCTTATTGAACCTAGAAATGGTACTTGAAAGATGTGCAAAAGTAAATCTCGTGTTAAATTGGGAAAAATGCCATTTCATGGTCCGACAAGGAATTGTACTTGGACACATAATGTATGATAAGGGGATTGAAGTAGATAAAGAAAAAATAGAAATTATAGAAAACCTTCAACCTCCTAAAACTGTAACAGAAATACGAAGTTTCTTAGGACACGCCAGTTTTTACCGACGATTCATTAAGCATTTCTCTAAAATCACTAAACCACTGACTGAATTATTATTGAAAGACGATGAATTCATTTTCGATGACTAATGTCAGAAAGCATTTGAGCAGTTAAAAACAGCTCTCATTACCGCATCCATCATGCAACCACCTGTTTGGAGGTTACCGTTTGAAATCATGTGTGACGCTAGTGATTATGCCATAGGTGCAGTTCTAAGACAGAGAAAAGATAAAAAGCTTCATGCAATTTATTATGCTAGTAGAACCATGGACCCTGCACAAATGAACTACGCTACCACAGAAAAGTAACTTCTAGCTGTCGTGTTCGTTTTGGATAAATTTCGTTCTTACTTAGTAGGAGCAAAGATAATTATCTATACCGATCATGCCGCAATCAGGTACCTATTGAGTAAAAAGGACGCCAAACCGAGACTTCTAAGATGGATACTGCTACTGTAAGAATTTGATTTAGAAATCAAATACAAGAAAGGTATTGAAAATGTAATAGCTGATCATTTATCGAGAATGAAGGATATTAAGCCTGAGCAAGTGCCTATCAATGATGATTTTCCTTATGAGAGACTCATAGCTCAGTTAGAAAACACGGTTGAACAATCTTTAATATATAATGAGACTGAAACAAAAGAAGTCATGGAAGCGATCTTTACTGAAACCACACTACCATGGTATGTTGACTTTGTCAACTACTTAGCAGCTGGAGTTCTTCCACCAGATTTAACTTACCAACAAAAGAAAAAATTCTTCCATGATCTTAAACATTATTATTGGGATGAGCCTTTGCTTTTTAAGAGAGTTGCCGATGGTATCTTCCGTCGATGTGTTCCTGAAGACAAAGTTGAAAATATAATCTCTCACTGTCATTCTGCTCCATATGGAGGACATGCGAGCACTTCAAAGACTTGCCCTAAGATCTTACAGTCCGGCCTCTTTTGGCTCACTCTATGGAAAGATGTCCATATCGCGATCATAAACTACGACCGATGCCAACGCACCGCAATATCTCTAGACGCGACAAAATGCCAATGAAAGGCATTTTGGAAGTGGAAGTCTTTGACGTATGAGGAATTGATTTCATGGGACCATTATTGTCGTCTTTTATTAACAAGTACATACTCGTTGTTGTTGATTATGTGTCAAAATGGATTGAGGCTATAGCTTCTCCGAAAAATGATGCACGAGTAGTGATTAGGCTTTTCAAGAACATAATTTTTCCTAGATTCGGTGTGCCGAGACTAGTCATCAGTGACGGTGGCTCTCATTTTATTTCAAGCATTTTCGAAAAACTGTTAACGAAATATGGAGTCCGACACCGTGTAGCAACATCCTATCACCCGCAAACCAGCGGTCAAGTAGAGGTTTTGAACAGAGAAATTAAACAGATCTTAGAAAAAATAGTTGCGACCTCTAGGAAAGATTGGTCTTCCAAATTACACGAAGCTCTGTGGACATATAGGACAACCTATAAGACCCCAATAGGAACCACACCATTTAAGCTGCTTTATGGCAAATCATGTCACCTGCCGGTAGAATTAGAGCATAAAGCGTATTGGGCCATTAAGACCCTTAACTTAGATTTTACTGCCGCAGGCGAAAAGAGAATTTTAGACATCCATGAACTAGAAGAGCTTAGGTTAGACGCTTACGGGAATTTCCGCATCTATAAAGAACGAACTAAAAAGTGGCATGATAAGCGTATATCGAGGAAAGAGTTCACTGAGGGTGATGTAGTACTCCTATTTAACTCTTGACTTAAACTCTTCTCGGGAAAACTCTGTTCTAGGTGGCCTGGTGCCTTTGAGATAACAAAAGTTTTTCCAAATGGCGCAGTAGAAATAAAAGGAAAATCTAGTGAACCGTTCATCGTTAAGGGCAGCGTCTGAAACATTACTATAACATTGAAAACAGAGATTACTCCGCCAGTATAAAGCTTGCTGAGTTGCACACTCATCCCTAAAATTAGTAAAATTTAAAATTATGTCGAGCTTACGACATAAAACAAAGTTCTTGGTGGGAGACAACCCACTTTTTAGTTTTAATGTTTATTTTTCTAATTTAGTTATTTAAGCTGAATTTTTCTAATAAGGAGACGGCGAGACGGGAACTTCGACTTAATGATTAATAACCAAGTTTTCCTAGATTTTATTCTGCCAAACCCAGCATGCACAGATGTGCAAAACCATGATAATTATTATTATATTGATATCCCAGCCCACACGCACATTCCAGATAATGTTGCTGCTGGCGAGGACAATACTGACACACCTCCACACACTACACGTGTCGCTTCTGAAAATGTTGTAGGTACATCCTCGTGGCGCAGACCGAGAAGAAATGAAGACACACCCGCCACTCTTGATGAAATATATGCTGAGATACTACGACAGAGCGAATTAGACGCTTAGCGAGATCAGAGAATTTAGAGCATCGAAGCTCAGCAAGCCGAGATGATGCAAATTCTTCGACAGATGCAAAGCGAACAAAACAACATGTCAGGCTTGATTGCAGAGATGGCAGATTTATCAGTACGTGTGAAAATTACAGAAGATCCACCTAACCACCCTGGAAATGGTAGGCAAACACGAACTCGTGGCAGAGGCCGCATGTAGAAGACTTTCCAGGTTCTATCTTCCTTTCTTACCTTAATCCGCTGCATTGGGAACAATGCTCGATTTAAGTGTGGGGGAGAAAGCTTTATCGCTTTTATTTACTGTTTTCCCTTTTATTTACTATTTTCTAGGCTGATTTTAAAATTTTGATTTTCTGCTTAATCTTTTTGCTTTAGTGTTAATAAAATCAAATTTATGTAGCATCGAGTCATTATACATAGTTTTCGTCATTTATCGGATTCTCCCAAATTCTTGAGCCATAACCTATTTTTTTCCGGTTTAAAGCATGACACAGACCTAGGAAGTATATTGCTTGATGTAGACTGAGTTCGAGAGACTTAGGAAAGTATTGATAGTATTGGTACCGTCTTGACACCCTGAACCCCCTGAATATGCTGATGAATTTGAATACTTATTATGCCAAGGCCTTAAATTCTAGAGTAGCCTCTTGATTAGTTTATACTAGCAGTCAGTACCATCCTGAAGCACAACCTAAGTAATAAACCGATGCAAATACGTGTTTGATCTCAAAAATAAGAATCGAATAAAATTACTAGAAAAAGTGAATGAAAGATATGCTCTTAATAAGTTAGGTGGTCCTTACCCGACCATTTAGCCCAACGGATCGGACTCTTGAAATTCAAAAATGCACAAGAAAAAGAATGTGAGAAAGTTTTGAAAAAGAGATCAATGAACACTAACAGGTTTACTTACCATGGGCGTGCAGGGATAACGAGCTTAATGTGATTGCACGAGAATGAAAAAGAGGTAAAAATGAATAGGATGAGTTATAATGACATGATTCGAACTTGTCTACACAGAGAGGGAGTTTTTGATTGCACTCAGTAATTTTGTGTCATTACGATATCCTTAGCATTTCTATCCAGTACCTATCTTTCGTACAAAATTTTCACAATAGTGTATGATCTGTGTTATGTCATGTTAAGATCCATGCCTAATATGTTTTATTTTCTTGAGGACAAGCAAAAGTTCGAGTGTGGGAGAGTTTGATAATGCGAAATTATATCGTATATTTGACTTGACTTACATGAATTTTATCTGCGATTATTGCTACTTTATCTGATTTATGTTCTATTACGCATCTATTTTCTTGTGTTTTTTAGGTTATCAAAAATATGGATTAAAGAAATAAAAGAAGAAAGAAATGAAAGAAATGGAAAGAAAAGAGGAAGGAAAGAAAAGAAGAAGAAAGAATAGAAAAGGAAAGAAAAAAATAATAAGGTGGGGGCCACCACACACTAGTGGCACTTGCCGCATGTGTGTGGCGCTTGCCACCATGGAAAGGTAAGGAAGTGTGGCACCTGCCACCTTCCAAAGACAGAGGGGAGTGGCGAGTGCAACTCTTAGAAAGAAGGAAGAGTGGCAACTACCACTCCTTAAAGAAAGGGAAGTGGTGTGTGCCACTTCCTTCCTACATTTTCTCCACTCCTCCCTCTCTTTTTCCGGCCTTTTCTCCATGTTTTGTCCTGAGTTCTTAGGTAATCGTCGCCAGTAACAACTATAAAATCCACAGACGGTTTTGGAAACGGGGAGCCACTTTTGATTTCTATTTTCGCATTATTTTTCTTCAGCAGTTTTTGTTCTTAGTTTTAAGCAGTTTTTAGAGGAATTTTTTATAAGGCAATTGTTTTTCACACTGATAAACAATTTCCAGTTAGTATTAGGATTTATTTACGGGTTGTAACTTTGTACTGAACCACAAGCCGACTTCCATAATCCAAGTGTTTTTCTATTCCTCGTAATTGTCAGGTTCCATTTTTTTACTTTCGTTTTCGTTGTTATTTTTATGCATTCCTTTTATTTCCTATTGTTGCACCCCAAAATTTGACCAACCTTTTTCTTAATATTTGGCTTATGTTTCATTGCATTTTAGCATTTTTGCATTTGCATAGCATAGTTCTTACAGGGGATTAAGTATTTGTTTGTGTTTCCTATCCAAGAAGAGAGCCTTATTGGCCACAAGCTCAAGCAAAGGCACTGGTACAAACCATAAGAAGGTTGTCAAGAGGTCCATAAGGTTGTATCACTGGTGTGAACATGAGGTAGAAGTTTGTTGAATACCTCAGAGGTCATGGTGGAGTGGAAATGGTCACTCAGTTCATCTAAACAATGCCTAGGCAAAAAAGGAGAGATTAGGGTTTCATTTTTAATCAGGCTAAACTTGTTTTTGGAGCAAAACTTGTTTCCATGGTCTTCCATATGTCCTAAGGTGTTTGAGGATGGGTGATTGACCATCAATTTTAATCAGAAGAGCTCCAATTGATCAGTTGAGTGAAAATTAGGAGATTTGGAGAAAAAAGTCAATTGTGTAGTGAAAAGTCAACTCCTGACTTTTTGAGGTCAAGATCATGATCCTTAATTTCAATATGACCAATGGGTGGAATTTGATCAAGAAAAGTCAAGGAAATCATGAAAAATCAAGAGTTGTTGAAAGTTGCTATTTTGGGATTTAGGGTTTTAGAAGCTTTCTATTTTTGGAAAGTTTTATGGCTGGAACAGCCATCTCCAAAGCCATTTTTATTCATGATCAAGGTTTCAAATTAACCTTTGGCCAACATCAAAGTTGTTCCTTGTATTTCAAGCTTTCCAAAAAGTCCAAGAATTCTTCCATATGATACTTGGAGCTCAAGTTATGGAGGTTCAAAGTTGGAAAAAAATAGTCCAAAATTCATAACTTAGAATTTTTTCTAAGTTAACTCTAGGCAGATTTTCATGTCATGGTTTTTATGCCTATTTTTCATGATCTTCCCAACTCCATTTTAGTTTTTCTCAAGCATGAAAGTTGTAGACCCATTTCAAGCTTTTCAATCATGTTTAGAGCTCAACTTTTCATCCATTTTAGCATGAGTTATGGTCTTCACAAGGTAGGGTTTTCAAGTTGGCAAGTGTGGAAACTTAGTGAAATTTCACTAAGTATGTGTTGCACCCCAAAATTTGACCAACCATTTCTCGCATTTTGGCTTATGTTTCATTTCATGTTGCATTTGCATAACATTTATTGCACGCTGTGCATTTTGTCAGTCAGAGTGACTTATCGGGATTACAGCCCCTTTTCTCGCGTTTCAGGAAATTTAAACCGGTTCAAGGAAAAGAGATTTATTTCGAAATCGAGTGAATTTTGCTCTTTCTGGTGGCTCAGCCTATGCTGGTATTTTCGATTGTGTTTCGATGTTTGTCCGATCTTTCCGTTATTGTTTCACTGCTTTGTGTGTCTTTTATTCTTTCTTTCCGCTTTATAGTTTTATTTAGACCTTATTTAAATAATAGGATTTTTATTAATTATTTATTTTTGATATATAGCATTTTAATAGTTTTAGGTACTTGAATTATTTTAGGATTTATATAGAATTTTAACTAGAGTTTTTTTTAAATAGTTTAATATTAATAGTTTAGAAATAGTTTTATTAGGTTCAGTTATTTTTCAATATTATTAAGATTTTTTTTTTTAGTTTTAAATTAGGATTATTTGATTTAGAATTAATTAAGTAGTTTATTAGAATTTTAATTAATTAAATAATTACTTCAGTTTAGTGTTTTATTGAGTAAGCTTTTCACTAATTCAACACCATTAACTTAACCGTGTCATCAGCATTTTTAATCAAAATTAATTCAAAAGCAGCCTTGCCACGTGTCACTCTCTGGGGTATATATTCACTATTCACTGTCTCCCTCCTCTCAACAACCCTAGCCGCTACACCGCTACAGTGCTCCCCTCAAACACTCTTCTTCAACATTCTTCCCAGAAACTCCCTTCAACACTCCGAATCTTCACCTTCTCCGTTAACACAACAACAACCCTGTTCAGCAAAACCCATTTTCGAACAATCTGCAAATCATTATCTTCAATTCTTCCATTTCAATTTCAACGCCACTCTCACACAAAACCCAATCTATCTTCTTCCTCCTCCTCCTCCAACATCAAATCAAGTCTAAATGGCTTCTTCTCAGTTGACAGCTTCATCAATTTCTACTAGGAACGTTGCATCGTTTCAAGGACTTCGACCTTCTAGAGTTCAGTTTCATGGTGCTCGAAATGTTAGAATTGGTAACCCTGCACGAAGGTCCTTCAAGGGTATGGTTGTCAAAGCAGCCACTGTCGTTGCCCCCAAGTTCACATCAATCAAGCCTCTAGGTGACAGAGTACTCATAAAAGTTAAGGAAGCTGAAGAGAAGACAGACGGTGGGATTTTGTTTCCATCAAATGCTCAATCAAAGCCTCAAGGGGGTGAGGTGGTTGCTGTTGGTGAAGGAAAGGCACTCGGAAAGAACCAAGTTGATATTAGTGTGAAGCCAGGTGCACGAGTTGTGTATTCAAAGTAGGCAGGTACTGAGGTGGATTTTAACGGTGAGAAGCATCTTATTGTGAAGGATGACGACATTGTTGGCATCCTTGAAACTGATGACATCAAGGATCTTAAACCATTGAATGATAGAGTCCTGATAAAGATTGAAAAAGCCGAGGAAAAAACCTCAGGTGGTTTGTTTCTCACACAGGCAACAAAGGAGAAACCTTCATTTGGAACAGTTGTAGCAGTTGGTCCAGGGCTTGTGGACGAGGAAGGCAACATAAAACCTTTGTCTGTTACTCCTGGGAACACAGTTTTGTACTCCAAATACGTCGGTAATGACTTCAAAGGCAAAGATGGTTCCGAATACATAACATTAAGGAGTTCAGATGTCATGGTTGTTCTCTCTTAGAAATACAATTGTAAGACGAATTCGCAGGATACACTCTTTCAGTAGGCACTATAATTTTGACTAGTTTTCACCTTGTTTTGATCACCAAATGATTCTCCTCTATTTTATTTATAACCCCATTTTTTCATTAGCCCCCCCTGTTTATTTATCACCCCCTGTTCTCCTTTAACTTTTTTTATTTATTTAAAAAAATTGTAAATATTATTTATTTTATCTTTTTTGGTATGTAAATATATATTGTAGTATTTACTATGTATATATGTTTATGTATTTTATTTTTGTTTTATTTTTGTAAATACTATATATATTTTTATTTTATGTATTATATATTTTCTTTAGATTTTCATATATACATATATTTTTAGTTCTTATTAGAGTTTCTATTGTTATTTTAATGTGTACTTTATAGTTAGATTTTATTTCCCTTTTGTTAGTGAGCATTTTTTACCTTTCTGGTCGATGACGAGACCACCTTCAATTCTCTGTCAAATTATTGATGAGAAATGAAGGATCTGAGACCAAATTTCTCTTCTCTTTCTCATTTTCGACTTTATTTTATTTCATCTTGTTTTGGTCGATGACGACACTTCCGTAATTCATTGCCAATCAAATTATTGATGAATAATGTTGGATCTGAGACCATTTCACTTTCAACGCTTCCCAGCCATTTTCAAATCTCATCTCCTTAAAATCAATTTTTTGTATTGAACTAAAAAGAGAGGATTGGGTGTAGACCTCCTCTTCTTCGAGCGTTGGGATGCCCACTGTAGTGAGGGTGGTCACGATGCTCGTCTGTCAATACGAAGACTTTTCCACCCCTTTTCCTCCTAAAACCTCGGCTCCGCACCGAGTGCATTTTCGAAAACCTCGGTCTCGTACCGAGTCCATTTTCAAACCATAATAAATTGATTTCTCTTTGTATCGAATTAAAGAGAGGATTAGGTGTAGACCTCTTCCTCTCCGAATGTTGGGATGCCCACTGTAGTGAGGGTGGTCTTGATATTCGTTTTTCAATACAAAGACGCGACTTTATCCACCATCTCGCTTTCACAACTTCCTTCCACAATTTTCACACCTAAAACCTCGGTCCTGTACCGAGTGCATTTTCAAATCTTTTCATAACAAAAACTTGAATGGTCGTGGAGTGGTTAGGCGTAGGCCTTCTCCTATCCCGAGTGCTGACGTTTACCGTAGGGTTCTCTGTCGCAAAGCACTTACCATTCAAAATCAAAAACATCTTTAATAAGAGAACGAAGTTCTCTTTGCATTGAATTAAAGAGAGAGGATTGGGTGTAGACCTCTTCTTCTCCGAGCGTAGGGATGCCCACTGTAGTGAGGGTGGTTTCGACGCTCGTCTTTCAATACGAAGACGCCTCGTTCGCCACACCTTTTTATAACAAAAAACTTTGAGACAAAGAATTGGGTACTACCCGTAGGGGTTACTATCCGAGGACCTGTCTCGCCCCTAAAAAAAACAATCTCATCAATCAAACGTGACATCTTGCCTCGCGTGGCGAAAACTAATCAATCTTTCAAAAAAGGATATGTTACGTCCGTTCTACCGCAAACAGGTAATGCCTAAGTCTCCAACGAGCGAGCAACAAAACACCTAACTGCTAGAATGCGCACGATAGCATCATCCGTAAAGACATCAACACACTGTTAGCACGAACTACGTTTGCTCTGATTTCTCATGTCAGATGAGAATACGTAGGCACAAGACGGCGATGTCTTGGCGAGCTCCCTTTTTCACCTTTCACCCGTAGTTGGCCGAACTACGGCTGCTCTGATTTCTCATACTAGATGAGAATACGTAGGCACAAGATGGCGATGTCTTGGCGAGCACAATCCCCCCTATCACCCGTAGTTTCCCGAACTACGTCAACTCTGACTTTCTCATATTTGTTGAGAATACGTAGGCCTAGGACCGCGAAGTCCTATCGAGTCCTTTCCTTCCCTCGTCACCCCTTTGTTCCCCGTTTCTAACCTTTCCCTTTCCCCTTGGAACACTCTCTTTATAGCATAATATTTAAGCAGATATATTCACACATCGACAAACAAAAGGTTCCCATCGAGTACGATGGATGCGAGGGGTGCTAATACCTTCCCCTTGCATAACCGGCTTCCGAACCCGTTCTTGGTTGCGAGACCATCTTATCCATTTCTTTCCTAAGGTTTTCTCGATATTTTCCTTTCCCCTCATGGGATAAATAAAGTTCGGTGGCGACTCTTCTGTCCTTTCTTTTCGCCTCCCCGTCGTTGCGCGATGCATTTTTTCGAGTAGCAACAGCTGGCGACTCTGCTGGGGAATACCTAGCAGGCCAAGCCTAATTTGTTTGTCACATGTTTTATTTGTTTGCTTTTAACTGTTTATTATGTTGTGTTCCTTTTACCTGTTGGGTTTATTGGTTGGTTTGTGAGGATAAAAGCTTTCTACCCGAGCTTTCTAGTATACACTAAGATTAGGAGGTGGTTTCTTTCTGATTTGCGAGACGTAGGACTCGTTGAATTGGTTTGAATTCCACCGCTCAGATGAGACCCCGTTGGAACAATGATGTCTTACGTGTAGTCGTAACGGCGTCTTTATTTCCAATTGGGAGTCCTTGACTCTGGGGACCTTTTGTAGAACCTTATTCCGAAGGTTCCTAAAACATAACTCTGTGTTCATCCTTTGAAGGGATTACCGTCTTACGAGTAGTCGTTCTGATGGAAAACTTTTGAGGGTTAGTGCATGGGACTTTGTTTAAAAGCCTTTGGAATACCCTCTTATAAACCAATAGATTGCCCACCCGAGGTGAGAGATATCTCGTTGTGTTGTGTTGCAGAATTTGTGACTTTGATCCTTTGTGTGTTGCATTAGCATTTTGCATTGCATTTCATGTGCATCTCATTTTTGCATGTCCATCCTCAACCGGAGTAGAGAGCTTACCAGTCTTTTGTCCAACCCGCAATTGATTTCCCGACATTCACATTGGATTTGAGTTAGCTTCTGGAAGGATCATGGACTCAGAGGAGCAGAATTTGGTTATTACAAGGGCAGAGTTTGAGATGATGAAGAATCAGTTGGATCAGCTCATGGAGGCCATGACAGCTATGACAAGAGGAAATACCAATGTTCAGAGGACTCCAGTGAACAATGTTGCTCAAGCTCAGCATGTGCAGATTCCTGTTGAAGATCAAGAGCATACTATTGTTAGAGATAGAGATTCATCTTCTTTCCATGACTCAGACTATCAGAACTTCACCTTCCCTGTGCCAGATTCCCAAAGGGTTGTTCCGAAGATCACTCCTAAGGACCCACAGACTGTTGAGTTTATGAGAAGATATCGTCTGTTGGATGAAAAGCTTGATGCTCTGATGAGTCAAAACACTCTTAATCTGAATGCTTCGAGCATGTGTTTGGTGCCAGGTCTTGTAATGCCTCCGAAGTTCAAGGCTCCCAATTTTGAGAAGTACCAAGGAGATAGTTGTCCGAAGCAGCATTTGGTGATGTTTTGCAGAAGAATGACCTCACATGTCCACAATGACAAGCTCATGATTCACTGTTTCCAGGAAAGTCTGAGTGGGGCATCGTTGAGTTGGTATATGCAGTTGGAAAGTGGTTGCATTCGGTCATGGTCAGATTTAGCCAATGCCTTTGTGAAGTAGTACAATTACAATCTCGACATGACTCCCAGCCGCATGCAGTTGCAAGAATTATCTCAAGCGGAGAATGAATCCTTTAGAGGGTATGTGCAGAGATGGAGAGAATTTGCTGCTCGTGTTCAACCACCGGTTCAGGATCGAGAACTGGTTGACATCTTCTTGGGTACTTTGAAGGGCCATTACTATGATTTAATGATTAGTGGCGGAACGTTAAACTTTTCTGACTTGGTAAAAGCAGGAGAACGTATTGAGAGCGGAATCAAGAGTGGAAAGATTCGAGACATCTCAGATACCTCAGTTTATGAAAGTGAATCAGTTGCCAGCTCTAAAGAGGAATGGGAAAAAGAAAGTAATGCTATCCCTGAATCTCCATTACCTCAGATTCCGTTTTCAGACGTTTTAAGTATTCAGAGTTAGAAACCTATTAGGTCTGCGTATCAGATATCTGCTTCCCTACAGAGTCAACATCCATACCGTCATCAGCCACGTCAGCACGCCCGACGAAGACCGAGGAAGCCCGAGAGACATTTTACTCAGTTGCCGTTGTCGTACAGTCAGATATTGCCAGACTTGATCAGAGGTGGTTTGATAGTGCCGAAGAAAGTTGATCCAGAGACTTCTCCATATCCTTCAGATTCTGATGTTAGCGCCCGCTGTGAGTACCATGTTGGGGCACAGGGGCATTCAACTGAAGACTGTAAGGTGCTTAGAAGCCAGGTTCAGACTCTGCTGGACTCCAACAGGTTTTCAATCACGCCTCAGGGTATTCAGATCAACGATCTTCCTTCGTCAAGTCGTATGGGTTCGGCAGCTAATGTCATGGAGGGATTCACCGAGAGCATATGTTCAGAAGAGTATCAGACGGATTTTGATGAGCAATTCTAAAGATGGCTGGTTCAGCAGCAAGTCAAGAATGAAAGCCCAGTTCCCCGAAGCTGGCAATCTTTCTATCATGTTATTCCTTTGCATTTGTAGTTTCTTTTCTGTTTAAGTGTGAACTTATTTGCAAATTTCATTTGTAAGACGTGTTTGTTTTCGATTGATAATGATAATGAAATGAATATGCATGTTTTGATTAAATCCATTCGTGTTCACTCAATATTGCTTTTTCATTAATGTCAAACGCTTGTTTAAGCAGAATTCCTTGAGGGAGGATGACGAAATTGAAAGACGCGCAAGCTTCCGAATGTATGCTTTTGAATAAAACCTTTGCTGATGATGTACAGGCATTGTTTCAAATTCCTAAACACTGAAGATATAAGGATGTTAATCCCTTGTCAACCCCTTTGAGCCTAGTAGTAGGAGTTTCTTTCTGAAAACGAAAAACCCTCAATCTTAACCTGGGGCAGGGTAGGTGTCAGTTAATTTGACCGAGCATCCAAATTGCAGAAGGGAGTGTTCCTGTTTGAGAATCAATCACACCTATATAGGTCGTACCTGAAGAACCATATTGGTTATCCTTCACCAATCAAGGAGTGAGACAGTCACGATCCCTTCAACAAGTCAGACAAGCTGGTGTCACACGATTTGTTGGAAAAAAAGAAAAAAGAAAAAAAAAAGCCCGCTAAGTCGTTAACTTGAAAACAAGTGGCTTAGGCAAAAAATCAGGGCGTCCCGCTGGACTTCGAAATCAGAAGATATACTCGAAAGAGTCAGTCTAGGCAAAAATAGGGAGTAAAAATATGATGAAAAACAAGTCGTGTGACTCCAGGCACCAAAGACGAAAAGCGAGTGACTGTCACTCCGAAAACTTATGGTTTCTTGAACCATCACTCCTGTCAGTCAACCTCTGAGAGACGAGCGAGTGTCGAATTAGCTGAACGTAGGATTGGAGAACATCAAGGAGAGTGGGTGGGTCAAACAGAACTTTGAGCCTTATATCCTTTCTTTCAAGCCATGAACTTAACCAAGTTACAACCTTCAAAAGTCCTAATTGAAGCAAGTTTGTTTCGAAAGCATACTTCAGTAAAAATCGCGTTGAAACTGACTCCTAAAAGGATTTTCTTACCCTACGGGTATGGATATTGACACCCCGATAAATAATTCATTCACTATACATCACAACTTTTTCTAGTGAACAGACTTGGATTTCAAAACTATCATATACATTGCATTAATATTATCTTGGCAAAATAATTTGTTTTACTTGCGAATAAGCAGTTGACATCAGGAGAGTTCCTACAGTGGAAAGTTCGATCGAGATAAGATGCAGAACGCCTGAGTACTCCGTTGAGCAGGGGCAAGGCATATCAAATGATCATCAAAGGAGTCAGCCATCCGAAGATCAGTTAATTTGGGGAAATCAGGTCGAGATTCGATAAATCTCTCGAAGACAGCCAGGGGCACTTCTCTACAAATCGGCCAATCAGGGACAAATCACTTCAAGGCTGGGGCAAGTCACCCCAAGAGCACATAAGTTATCCTTATCCAGAAGGCAATTAATTTGAAGCACCTCTCCGAGGTTCATGATGTTGGGGCAGTTCATATCATACCAACATGGTATAGAGCTTTCAGATCTCCTTCCGAGGAAGACTTATACAGATATCCCATAGGCTGGGGCAAGTTTGTAAATAAGGAAACTTTTCCTCTCCATATCTTCAGAGCTACTCAGAGCTATTCAAGAAGGTGCAATCAATCTCCAGGTTCAAGATGAATGTCGGGAGGTCGTAACCCTTCACCTGTCTTCCCAGCAAGAGCCCAATCATCATTGGCATGTGTAAGCTATCCCCAGGAGAGTCCAATCATAATTGGCACATCCGGCTATTCCCAGCGGAGTTGGCTTCACCTCTTCAGCATTTATTCTGTTGGAGTGTTTCTTTCAGATCCAGCTTTCCCCAGCAACCTGAGCCTGCATCTGCATTTTTTGCATATAGTTATCATATTTGCATCATCTTTTGCATCTCATCCTTGAATGTGTAGCATTTCTATTTCGTATGGAGCATTACGCCATAGAAAATTCAAACATATGCATGTGAAGCATAAGCCAGTTTTTGTTAGCCTTCCGTGGCAACCTGAATCACTCTTCCGTCAAGACGATGGTATATCAACAGCTTTGTTCAGACAGCTCATCTGCTTGCTTACTTTTGGCTTCCAGATCATACGTCGGTCGTACTTTGTCCATCAACCCCTTGATGATGACATCCCCAACAGATTTTCCTCTCGTCTATCATTAGACGATGCGAGATTTGGTTTTGATGTTCCTCTCGTATATCATTAGACGATGCGAGATTTGGTTCAGATTTTCCTCTCGTCTATCATTAGACGATGCGAGATTTGGATATGATGTTACTCTCGTCTATCATTAGACGATGCGAGATTTGCAGACGATGCAAGATTTGGATATGATGTTCCTCTCGTCTATCATTAGACGATGAGAGATTTGGATATGATATTCCTCTCGTCTATCATTAGACGATGAGAGATTTGGTTTTGATGTTCCTCTCGTCTATCATTAGACGATGCGAGATTTGGTTATGGTTTTCCTCTCCGTCCATCATTGGACGATGTGAGTATTTTGGATATTGTTCTTCCTATCTACCATTAGACGATGTGAGTTTTGGATATAATGTTTCTCCGTCCATCATTGGACGATGTTGAGAGTTGACGGCGATGTCAGGTGCTTATCAGATTTATGTTTGTCTGGTGGCGATGTCAGAGGTTTATTAGCACCATGGTTGTCTGGCGGCGATGCCATAGTTCTGTATCCCCACAGGTACTTGACGGTGATGTCGGGTGTTTCTCAGAGTTATAGTTAGCTGGCGGCGATGTCAGGTAATTTTGTTTTCCCAGCGGCGAGGTTGGATGTTTTTCTGGCGGCGATGTTAGATGATTTGTTTTCCCAGCGGCGAGGTTGGATGTTTGTTACTGGCGGCGATGTCAGATTCTTTGTTTTCCCAGCGGCGAGGTTGGATGTTTTTCTGGCGGCGATGTCAGATGATTTGTTTTCCCAGCGGCGAGGTTGGATGTTTTTCTGGCGGCGATGTCAGATGATTTGTTTTCCCAGTGGCGAGGTTGGATGTTTTTCTGGCGGCGATGTCAGGTTATCGTATCTTTGGATTCGATGTTTGTTTTATTTAACAGAGGTCTAACGGCGATGTTAGATACTTTACCAACTAGAGGTAGAGGCCTGACGGCAAGGTCGTGATCAGTTCAGCTATCTTCCGGAGATTTTGTTTCAATATGTCAGAGTTTGCAGTTCTGTTTTTGCGGTTGGCAAATTTCTGGGTTCTTTGGTATTCAACCGTCTTTTACCTTTGAGTGTTTGAAAGCCTTTCACTTTTCAATCCTTCAGGTCCAAGTCGTTTGAATAGGGGCAGCTGTTGCACCCCAAAATTTGACCAACCATTTCTCGCATTTTGGCTTATGTTTCATTTCATGTTGCATTTGCATAACATTTATTGCACGCTGTGCATTTTGTCAGTCAGAGTGACTTATCGGGATTACAGCCCCTTTTCTCGCGTTTCAGGAAATTTAAACCGGTTCAAGGAAAAGAGATTTATTTCGAAATCGAGTGAATTTTTCTCTTTCTGGTGGCTCAGCCTATGCTGGTATTTTCGATTGTGTTTCGATGTTTGTCCGATCTTTCCGTTATTGTTTCACTGCTTTGTGTGACTTTTATTCTTTCTTTCCGCTTTATAGTTTTATTTAGACCTTATTTAAATAATAGGATTTTTATTAATTATTTATTTTTGATATATAGCATTTTAATAGTTTTAGGTACTTGAATTATTTTAGGATTTATATAGAATTTTAACTAGAGTTTTTTTTAAATAGTTTAATATTAATAGTTTAGAAATAGGTTTATTAGGTTCAGTTATTTTTCAATATTATTAAGATTTTTTTTTTAGTTTTAAATTAGGATTATTTGATTTAGAATTAATTAAGTAGTTTATTAGAATTTTAATTAATTAAATAATTACTTCAGTTTAGTGTTTTATTGAGTAAGCTTTTCACTAATTCAACACCATTAACTTAACCGTGTCATCAGCATTTTTAATCAAAATTAATTCAAAAGCAGCCTTGCCACGTGTCACTCTCTGGGGTATATATTCACTATTCACTGTCTCCCTCCTCTCAACAACCCTAGCTGCTACACCGCTACAGTGCTCCCCTCAAACACTCTTCTTCAACATTCTTCCCAGAAACTCCCTTCAACACTCCGAATCTTCACCTTCTCCGTTAACACAACAACAACCCTGTTCAGCAAAACCCATTTTCGAACAATCTGCAAATCATTATCTTCAATTCTTCCATTTCAATTTCAACGCCACTCTCACACAAAACCCAATCTATCTTCTTCCTCCTCCTCCAACATCAAATCAAGTGTAAATGGCTTCTTCTCAGTTGACAGCTTCATCAATTTCTACTAGGAACGTTGCATCGTTTCAAGGACTTCGACCTTCTAGAGTTCAGTTTCATGGTGCTCGAAATGTTAGAATTGGTAACCCTGCACGAAGGTCCTTCAAGGGTATGGTTGTCAAAGCAGCCACTGTCGTTGCCCCCAAGTTCACATCAATCAAGCCTCTAGGTGACAGAGTACTCATAAAAGTTAAGGAAGCTGAAGAGAAGACAGACGGTGGGATTTTGTTTCCATCAAATGCTCAATCAAAGCCTCAAGGGGGTGAGGTGGTTGCTGTTGGTGAAGGAAAGGCACTCGGAAAGAACCAAGTTGATATTAGTGTGAAGCCAGGTGCACGAGTTGTGTATTCAAAGTAGGCAGGTACTGAGGTGGATTTTAACGGTGAGAAGCATCTTATTGTGAAGGATGACGACATTGTTGGCATCCTTGAAACTGATGACATCAAGGATCTTAAACCATTGAATGATAGAGTCCTGATAAAGATTGAAAAAGCCGAGGAAAAAACCTCAGGTGGTTTGTTTCTCACACAGGCAACAAAGGAGAAACCTTCATTTGGAACAGTTGTAGCAGTTGGTCCAGGGCTTGTGGACGAGGAAGGCAACATAAAACCTTTGTTTGTTACTCCTGGGAACACAGTTTTGTACTCCAAATACGTCGGTAATGACTTCAAAGGCAAAGATGGTTCCGAATACATAACATTAAGGAGTTCAGATGTCATGGCTGTTCTCTCTTAGAAATACAATTGTAAGACGAATTCGCAGGATACACTCTTTCAGTAGGCACTATAATTTTGACTAGTTTTCACCTTGTTTTGATCACCAAATGATTCTCCTCTATTTTATTTATAACCCCATTTTTTCATTAGCCCCCCCTGTTTATTTATCACCCCCTGTTCTCCTTTAACTTTTTTTATTTATTTAAAAAAATTGTAAATATTATTTATTTTATCTTTTTTGGTATGTAAATATATATTGTAGTATTTACTATGTATATATGTTTATGTATTTTATTTTTGTTTTATTTTTGTAAATACTATATATATTTTTATTTTATGTATTATATATTTTCTTTAGATTTTCATATATACATATATTTTTAGTTCTTATTAGAGTTTCTATTGTTATTTTAATGTGTACTTTATAGTTAGATTTTATTTCTCTTTTGTTAGTGAGCATTTTTTACCTTTCTGGTCGATGACGAGACCACCTTCAATTCTCTGTCAAATTATTGATGAGAAATGAAGGATCTGAGACCAAATTTCTCTTCTCTTTCTCATTTTCGACTTTATTTTATTTCATCTTGTTTTGGTCGATGACGACACTTCCGTAATTCATTGCCAGTCAAATTATTGATGAATAATGTTGGATCTGAGACCATTTCGCTTTCAACGCTTCCCAGCCATTTTCAAATCTCATCTCCTTAAAATCAATTTTTTGTATTGAACTAAAAAGAGAGGATTGGGTGTAGACCTCCTCTTCTTCGAGCGTTGGGATGCCCGCTGTAGTGAGGGTGGTCTCGATGCTCGTCTGTCAATACGAAGACTTTTCCACCCCTTTTCCTCCTAAAACCTCGGCTCCGCACCGAGTGCATTTTCGAAAACCTCGGTCTCGTACCGAGTCCATTTTCAAACCATAATAAATTGATTTCTCTTTGTATCGAATTAAAGAGAGGATTAGGTGTAGACCTCTTCCTCTCCGAATGTTGGGATGCCCACTGTAGTGAGGGTGGTCTTGATATTCGTTTTTCAATACAAAGACGCGACTTTATCCACCATCTCGCTTTCACAACTTCCTTCCACAATTTTCACACCTAAAACCTCGGTCCTGTACCGAGTGCATTTTCAAATCTTTTCATAACAAAAACTTGAATGGTCGTGGAGTGGTTAGGCGTAGGCCTTCTCCTATCCCGAGTGCTGACGTTTACCGTAGGGTTCTCTGTCGCAAAGCACTTACCATTCAAAATCAAAAACATCTTTAATAAGAGAACGAAGTTCTCTTTGCATTGAATTAAAGAGAGAGGATTGGGTGTAGACCTCTTCTTCTCCGAGCGTAGGGATGCCCACTGTAGTGAGGGTGGTTTCGACGCTCGTCTTTCAATACGAAGACGCCTCGTTCGCCACACCTTTTTATAACAAAAAACTTTGAGACAAAGAATTGGGTACTACCCGTAGGGGTTACTATCCGAGGACCTGTCTTGCCCCTAAAAAAAACAATCTCATCAATCAAACGTGACATCTTGCCTCGCGTGGCGAAAACTAATCAATCTTTCAAAAAAGGATATGTTACGTCCGTTCTACCGCAAACAGGTAATGCCTAAGTCTCCAACGAGCGAGCAGCAAAACACCTAACTGCTAGAATGCGCACGATAGCATCATCCGTAAAGACATCAACACACTGTTAGCACGAACTACGTTTGCTCTGATTTCTCATGTCAGATGAGAATACGTAGGCACAAGACGGCGATGTCTTGGCGAGCTCCATTTTTCACCTTTCACCCGTAGTTGGCCGAACTACGGCTGCTCTGATTTCTCATACTAGATGAGAATACGTAGGCACAAGATGGCGATGTCTTGGCGAGCACAATCCCCCCTATCACCCGTAGTTTCCCGAACTACGTCAACTCTGACTTTCTCATATTTGTTGAGAATACGTAGGCCTATGACCGCGAAGTCCTATCGAGTCCTTTCCTTCCCTCGTCACCCCTTTGTTCCCCGTTTCTAACCTTTCCCTTTCCCCTTGGAACACTCTCTTTATAGCATAATATTTAAGCAGATATATTCACACATCGACAAACAAAAGGTTCCCATCGAGTACGATGGATGCGAGGGGTGCTAATACCTTCCCCTTGCATAACCGGCTTCCGAACCCGTTCTTGGTTGCGAGACCATCTTATCCATTTCTTTCCTAAGGTTTTCTCGATATTTTCCTTTCCCCTCATGGGATAAATAAAGTTCGGTGGCGACTCTTCTGTCCTTTCTTTTCGCCTCCCCGTCGTTGCGCGATGCATTTTTTCGAGTAGCAACAGCTGGCGACTCTGCTGGGGAATACCTAGCAGGCCAAGCCTAATTTGTTTGTCACATGTTTTATTTGTTTGCTTTTAACTGTTTATTATGTTGTGTTCCTTTTACCTGTTGGGTTTATTGGTTGGTTTGTGAGGATAAAAGCTTTCTACCCGAGCTTTCTAGTATACACTAAGATTAGGAGGTGGTTTCTTTCTGATTTGCGAGACGTAGGACTCGTTGAATTGGTTTGAATTCCACCGCTCAGATGAGACCCCGTTGGAACAATGATGTCTTACGTGTAGTCGTAACGGCGTCTTTATTTCCAATTGGGAGTCCTTGACTCTGGGGACCTTTTGTAGAACCTTATTCCGAAGGTTCCTAAAACATAACTCTGTGTTCATCCTTTGAAGGGATTACCGTCTTACGAGTAGTCGTTCTGATGGAAAACTTTTGAGGGTTAGTGCATGGGACTTTGTTTAAAAGCCTTTGGAATACCCTCTTATAAACCAATAGATTGCCCACCCGAGGTGAGAGATATCTCGTTGTGTTGTGTTGCAGAATTTGTGACTTTGATCCTTTGTGTGTTGCATTAGCATTTTGCATTGCATTTCATGTGCATCTCATTTTTGCATGTCCATCCTCAACCGGAGTAGAGAGCTTACCAGTCTTTTGTCCAACCCGCAATTGATTTCCCGACATTCACATTGGATTTGAGTTAGCTTCTGGAAGGATCATGGACTCAGAGGAGCAGAATTTGGTTATTACAAGGGCAGAGTTTGAGATGATGAAGAATCAGTTGGATCAGCTCATGGAGGCCATGACAGCTATGACAAGAGGAAATACCAATGTTCAGAGGACTCCAGTGAACAATGTTGCTCAAGCTCAGCATGTGCAGATTCCTGTCGAAGATCAAGAGCATACTATTGTCAGAGATAGAGATTCATCTTCTTTCCATGACTCAGACTATCAGAACTTCACCTTCCCTGTGCCAGATTCCCAAAGGGTTGTTCCGAAGATCACTCCTAAGGACCCACAGACTGTTGAGTTTATGAGAAGATATCATCTGTTGGATGAAAAGCTTGATGCTCTGATGAGTCAAAACACTCTTAATCTGAATGCTTCGAGCATGTGTTTGGTGCCAGGTCTTGTAATGCCTCCGAAGTTCAAGGCTCCCAATTTTGAGAAGTACCAAGGAGATAGTTGTCCGAAGCAGCATTTGGTGATGTTTTGCAGAAGAATGACCTCACATGTCCACAATGACAAGCTCATGATTCACTGTTTCCAGGAAAGTCTGAGTGGGGCATCGTTGAGTTGGTATATGCAGTTGGAAAGTGGTTGCATTCGGTCATGGTCAGATTTAGCCAATGCCTTTGTGAAGCAGTACAATTACAATCTCGACATGACTCCCAGCCGCATGCAGTTGCAAGAATTATCTCAAGCGGAGAATGAATCCTTTAGAGGGTATGTGCAGAGATGGAGAGAATTTGCTGCTCGTGTTCAACCACCGGTTCAGGATCGAGAACTGGTTGACATCTTCTTGGGTACTTTGAAGGGCCATTACTATGATTTAATGATTAGTGGCGGAACGTTAAACTTTTCTGACTTGGTAAAAGCAGGAGAACGTATTGAGAGCGGAATCAAGAGTGGAAAGATTCGAGACATCTTAGATACCTCAGTTTATGAAAGTGAATCAGTTGCCAGCTCTAAAGAGGAATGGGAAAAAGAAAGTAATGCTATCCCCGAATCTCCATTACCTCAGATTCAGTTTTCAGACGTTTTAAGTATTCAGAGTCAGCAACCTATTAGGTCTGCGTATCAGATATCTGCTTCCCTACAGAGTCAACATCCATACCGTCATCAGCCACGTCAGCACGCCCGACGAAGACCGAGGAAGCCCGAGAGACATTTCACTCAGTTGCCGTTGTCGTACAGTCAGATATTGCCAGACTTGATCAGAGGTGGTTTGATAGTGCCGAAGAAAGCTGATCCAGAGACTTCTCCACATCCTTCAGATTCTGATGTCAGCGCCCGCTGTGAGTACCATGTTGGGGCACAGGGGCATTCAACTGAAGACTGTAAGGTGCTTAGAAGCCAGGTTCAGACTCTGCTGGACTCCAACAGGTTTTCAATCACGCCTCAGGGTATTCAGATCAACGATCTTCCTTCGTCAAGTCGTATGGGTTCGGCAGCTAATGTCATGGAGGGATTCACCGAGAGCATATGTTCAGAAGAGTATCAGACGGATTTTGATGAGCAATTCTAAAGATGGCTGGTTCAGCAGCAAGTCAAGAATGAAAGCCCAGTTCCCCGAAGCTGGCAATCTTTCTATCATGTTATTCCTTTGCATTTGTAGTTTCTTTTCTGTTTAAGTGTGAACTTATTTGCAAATTTCATTTGTAAGACGTGTTTGTTTTCGATTGATAATGATAATGAAATGAATATGCATGTTTTGATTAAATCCATTCGTGTTCACTCAATATTGCTTTTTCATTAATGTCAAACGCTTGTTTAAGCAGAATTCCTTGAGGGAGGATGACGAAATTGAAAGACGCGCAAGCTTCCGAATGTATGCTTTTGAATAAAACCTTTGCTGATGATGTACAGGCATTGTTTCAAATTCCTAAACACTGGAGATATAAGGATGTTAATCCCTTGTCAACCCCTTTGAGCCTAGTAGTAGGAGTTTCTTTCTGAAAACGAAAAACCCTCAATCTTAACCTGGGGCAGGGTAGGTGTCAGTTAATTTGACCGAGCATCCAAATTGCAGAAGGGAGTGTTCCTGTTTGAGAATCAATCACACCTATATAGGTCGTACCTGAAGAACCATACTGGTTATTCTTCACCAATTAAGGAGTGAGACAGTCACGATCCCTTCAACAAGTCAGACAAGCTGGTGTCACACGATTTGTTGGAAAAAAAGAAAAAAGAAAAGAAAAAAAAGCCCGCTAAGTCGTTAACTTGAAAACAAGTGGCTTAGGCAAAAAATCAGGGCGTCCCGCTGGACTTCGAAATCAGAAGATATACTCGAAAGAGTCAGTCTAGGCAAAAATAGGGAGTAAAAATATGATGAAAAACAAGTCGTGTGACTCCAGGCACCAAAGACGAAAAGCGAGTGACTGTCACTCCGAAAACTTATGGTTTCTTGAACCATCACTCCTGTCAGTCAACCTCTGAGAGACGAGCGAGTGTCGAATTAGCTGAACGTAGGATTGGAGAACATCAAGGAGAGTGGGTGGGTCAAACAGAACTTTGAGCCTTATATCCTTTCTTTCAAGCCATGAACTTAACCAAGTTACAACCTTCAAAAGTCCTAATTGAAGCAAGTTTGTTTCGAAAGCATACTTCAGTAAAAATCGCGTTGAAACTGACACCTAAAAGGATTTTCTTACCCTACGGGTATGGATATTGACACCCCGATAAATAATTCATTCACTATACATCACAACTTTTTCTAGTGAACAGACTTGGATTTCAAAACTATCATATACATTGCATTAATATTATCTTGGCAAAACAATTTGTTTTACTTGCGAATAAGCAGTTGACATCAGGAGAGTTCCTACAGTGGAAAGTTCGATCGAGATAAGATGCAGAACGCCTGAGTACTCCGTTGAGCAGGGGCAAGGCATATCAAATGATCATCAAAGGAGTCAGCCATCCGAAGATCAGTTAATCTGGGGCAATCAGGTCGAGATTCGATAAATCTCTCGAAGACAGCCAGGGGCACTTCTCTACAAATCGGCCAATCAGGGACAAATCACTTCAAGGCTGGGGCAAGTCACCCCAAGAGCACATAAGTTATCCTTATCCAGAAGGCAATTAATTTGAAGCACCTCTCCGAGGTTCATGATGTTGGGGCAGTTCATATCATACCAACATGGTATAGAGCTTTCAGATCTCCTTCCGAGGAAGACTTATACAGATATCCCACAGGCTGGGGCAAGTTTGTAAATAAGGAAACTTTTCCTCTCTATATCTTCAGAGCTACTCAGAGCTATTCAAGCAGGTGCAATCAATCTTCAGGTTCAAGATGAATGTCGGGAGGTCGTAACCCTTCACCTGTCTTCCCAGCAAGAGCCCAATCATCATTGGCATGTGTAAGCTATCCCCAGGAGAGTCCAATCATACTTGGCACATCCGGCTATTCCCAGCGGAGTTGGCTTCACCTCTTCAGCATTTATTCTGTTGGAGTGTTTCTTTCAGATCCAGCTTTCCCCAGCAACCTGAGCCTGCATCTGCATTTTTTGCATATAGTTATCATATTTGCATCATCTTTTGCATCTCATCCTTGAATGCGTAGCATTTCCATTTCGTATGGAGCATTACGCCATAGAAAATTCAAACATATGCATGTGAAGCATAAGCCAGTTTTTGTTAGCCTTCCGTGGCAACCTGAATCACTCTTCCGTCAAGACGATGGTATATCAACAGCTTTGTTCAGACAACTCATCCGCTTGCTTACTTTTGGCTTCCAGATCATACGTCGGTCGTACTTTGTCCATCAACCCCTTGATGATGACATCCCCAACAGATTTTCCTCTCGTCTATCATTAGACGATGCGAGATTTGGTTTTGATGTTCCTCTCGTCTATCATTAGACGATGCGAGATTTGGTTCAGATTTTCCTCTCGTCTATCATTAGACGATGCGAGATTTGGATATGATGTTACTCTCGTCTATCATTAGACGATGCGAGATTTGCAGACGATGCAAGATTTGGATATGATGTTCCTCTCGTCTATCATTAGACGATGATAGATTTGGATATGATATTCCTCTCGTCTACCATTAGACGATGAGAGATTTGGTTTTGATGTTCCTCTCGTCTATCATTAGACGATGCGAGATTTGGTTATGGTTTTCCTCTCCGTCCATCATTGGACGATGTGAGTATTTTGGATATTGTTCTTCCTGTCTACCATTAGACGATGTGAGTTTTGGATATAATGTTTCTCCGTCCATCATTGGACGATGTTGAGAGTTGACGGCGATGTCAGGTGCTTATCAGATTTATGTTTGTCTGGCGGCGATGTAAGAGGTTTATTAGCACCATGGTTGTCTGACGGCGATGCCAGAGTTCTGTATCCCCACAGGTACTTGACGGCGATGTCGGGTGTTTCTCAGAGTTATAGTTAGCTGGCGGCGATGTCAGGTAATTTTGTTTTCCCAGCGGCGAGGTTGGATGTTTTTCTGGCGGCGATGTCAGATGATTTGTTTTCCCAGCGGCGAGGTTGGATGTTTGTTACTGGCGGCGATGTCAGATTCTTTGTTTTCCCAGCGGCGAGGTTGGATGTTTTTCTGGCGGCGATGTCAGATGATTTGTTTTCCCAGCGGCGAGGTTGGATGTTTTTCTGGCGGCGATGTTAGATGATTTATTTTCCCAGTGGCGAGGTTGGATGTTTTTCTGGCGGCGATGTCAGGTTATCGTATCTTTGGATTCGATGTTTGTTTTATTTAACAGAGGTCTAACGGCGATGTTAGCTACTTTACCAACTAGAGGTAGAGGCCTGACGGCAAGGTCGTGATCAGTTCAGCTATCTTCCGGAGATTTTGTTTCAATATGTCAGAGTTTGCAGTTCTGTTTTTGCGGTTGGTAAATTTCTGGGTTCTTTGGTATTCAACCGTCTTTTACCTTTGAATGTTTGAAAGTCGTTCACTTTTCAATCCTTCAGGTCCAAGTCGTTTGAATAGGGGCAGCTGTTGCACCCCAAAATTTGACCAACCATTTCTCGCATTTTGGCTTATGTTTCATTTCATGTTGCATTTGCATAACATTTATTGCACGCTGTGCATTTTGTCAGTCAGAGTGACTTATCGGGATTACAGCCCCTTTTCTCGCGTTTCAGGAAATTTAAACCGGTTCAAGGAAAAGAGATTTATTTCGAAATCGAGTGAATTTTGCTCTTTCTGGTGGCTCAGCCTATGCTGGTATTTTCGATTGTGTTTCGATGTTTGTCCGATCTTTCCGTTATTGTTTCACTGCTTTGTGTGACTTTTATTCTTTCTTTCCGCTTTATAGTTTTATTTAGACCTTATTTAAATAATAGGATTTTTATTAATTATTTATTTTTGATATATAGCATTTTAATAGTTTTAGGTACTTGAATTATTTTAGGATTTATATAGAATTTTAACTAGAGTTTTTTTTTAAATAGTTTAATATTAATAGTTTAGAAATAGGTTTATTAGGTTCAGTTATTTTTCAATATTATTCAGATTTTTTTTTTTAGTTTTAAATTAGGATTATTTGATTTAGAATTAATTAAGTAGTTTATTAGAATTTTAATTAATTAAATAATTACTTCAGTTTAGTGTTTTATTGAGTAAGCTTTTCACTAATTCAACACCATTAACTTAACCGTGTCATCAGCATTTTTAATCAAAATTAATTCAAAAGCAGCCTTGCCACGTGTCACTCTCTGGGGTATATATTCACTATTCACTGTCTCCCTCCTCTCAACAACCCTAGCCGCTACAGTGCTCCCCTCAAACACTCTTCTTCAACATTCTTCCCAGAAACTCCCTTCAACACTCCGAATCTTCACCTTCTCCGTTAACACAACAACAACCCTGTTCAGCAAAACCCATTTTCGAACAATCTGCAAATCATTATCTTCAATTCTTCCATTTCAATTTCAACGCCACTCTCACACAAAACCCAATCTATCTTCTTCCTCCTCCTCCAACATCAAATCAAGTGTAAATGGCTTCTTCTCAGTTGACAGCTTCATCAATTTCTACTAGGGACGTTGCATCGTTTCAAGGACTTCGACCTTCTAGAGTTCAGTTTCATGGTGCTCGAAATGTTAGAATTGGTAACCCTGCACGAAGGTCCTTCAAGGGTATGGTTGTCAAAGCAGCCACTGTCGTTGCCCCCAAGTTCACATCAATCAAGCCTCTAGGTGACAGAGTACTCATAAAAGTTAAGGAAGCTGAAGAGAAGACAGACGGTGGGATTTTGTTTCCATCAAATGCTCAATCAAAGCCTCAAGGGGGTGAGGTGGTTGCTGTTGGTGAAGGAAAGGCACTCGGAAAGAACCAAGTTGATATTAGTGTGAAGCCAGGTGCACGAGTTGTGTATTCAAAGTAGGCAGGTACTGAGGTGGATTTTAACGGTGAGAAGCATCTTATTGTGAAGGATGACGACATTGTTGGCATCCTTGAAACTGATGACATCAAGGATCTTAAACCATTGAATGATAGAGTCCTGATAAAGATTGAAAAAGCCGAGGAAAAAACCTCAGGTGGTTTGTTTCTCACACAGGCAACAAAGGAGAAACCTTCATTTGGAACAGTTGTAGCAGTTGGTCCAGGGCTTGTGGACGAGGAAGGCAACATAAAACCTTTGTCTGTTACTCCTGGGAACACAGTTTTGTACTCCAAATACGTCGGTAATGACTTCAAAGGCAAAGATGGTTCCGAATACATAACATTAAGGAGTTCAGATGTCATGGCTGTTCTCTCTTAGAAATACAATTGTAAGACGAATTCGCAGGATACACTCTTTCAGTAGGCACTATAATTTTGACTAGTTTTCACCTTGTTTTGATCACCAAATGATTCTCCTCTATTTTATTTATAACCCCATTTTTTCATTAGCCCCCCTGTTTATTTATCACCCCCTGTTCTCCTTTAACTTTTTTTATTTATTTAAAAAAATTGTAAATATTATTTATTTTATCTTTTTTGGTATGTAAATATATATTGTAGTATTTACTATGTATATATGTTTATGTATTTTATTTTTGTTTTATTTTCGTAAATACTATATATATTTTTATTTTATGTATTATATATTTTCTTTAGATTTTCATATATACATATATTTTTAGTTCTTATTAGAGTTTCTATTGTTATTTTAATGTGTACTTTATAGTTAGATTTTATTTCTCTTTTGTTAGTGAGCATTTTTTACCTTTCTGGTCGATGACGAGACCACCTTCAATTCTCTGTCAAATTATTGATGAGAAATGAAGGATCTGAGACCAAATTTCTCTTCTCTTTCTCATTTTCGACTTTATTTTATTTCATCTTGTTTTGGTCGATGACGACACTTCCGTAATTCATTGCCAGTCAAATTATTGATGAATAATGTTGGATCTGAGACCATTTCGCTTTCAACGCTTCCCAGCCATTTCCAAATCTCATCTTCTTAAAATCAATTTTTTGTATTGAACTAAAAAGAGAGGATTGGGTGTAGACCTCCTCTTCTTCGATCGTTGGGATGCCCACTGTAGTGAGGGTGGTCTCGATGCTCGTCTGTCAATACGAAGACTTTTCCACCCCTTTTCCTCCTAAAACCTCGGCTCCGCACCGAGTGCATTTTCGAAAACCTCGGTCTCGTACCGAGTCCATTTTCAAACCATAATAAATTGATTTCTCTTTGTATCGAATTAAAGAGAGGATTAGATGTAGACCTCTTCCTCTCCGAATGTTGGGATGCCCACTGTAGTGAGGGTGGTCTTGATATTCGTTTTTCAATACAAAGACGCGACTTTATCCACCATCTCGCTTTCACAACTTCCTTCCACAATTTTCACACCTAAAACCTCGGTCCTGTACCGAGTGCATTTTCAAATCTTTTCATAACAAAAACTTGAATGGTCGTGGAGTGGTTAGGCGTAGGCCTTCTCCTATCCCGAGTGCTGACGTTTACCGTAGGGTTCTCTGTCGCAAAGCACTTACCATTCAAAATCAAAAACATCTTTAATAAGAGAACGAAGTTCTCTTTGCATTGAATTAAAGAGAGAGGATTGGGTGTAGACCTCTTCTTCTCCGAGCGTAGGGATGCCCACTGTAGTGAGGGTGGTTTCGACGCTCGTCTTTCAATACGAAGACGCCTCGTTCGCCACACCTTTTTATAACAAAAAACTTTGAGACAAAGAATTGGGTACTACCCGTAGGGGTTACTATCCGAGGACCTGTCTCGCCCCTAAAAAAACAATCTCATCAATCAAACGTGACATCTTGCCTCGCGTGGCGAAAACTAATCAATCTTTCAAAAAAGGATATGTTACGTCCGTTCTACCGCAAACAGGTAATGCCTAAGTCTCCAACGAGCGAGCAGCAAAACACCTAACTGCTAGAATGCACACGATAGCATCATCCGTAAAGACATCAACACACTGTTAGCACGAACTACGTTTGCTCTGATTTCTCATGTCAGATGAGAATACGTAGGCACAAGACGGCGATGTCTTGGCGAGCTCCCTTTTTCACCTTTCACCCGTAGTTGGCCGAACTACGGCTGCTCTGATTTCTCATACTAGATGAGAATACGTAGGCACAAGATGGCGATGTCTTGGCGAGCACAATCCCCCCTATCACCCGTAGTTTCCCGAACTACGTCGACTCTGACTTTCTCATATTTGTTGAGAATACGTAGGCCTAGGACCGCGAAGTCCTATCGAGTCCTTTCCTTCCCTCGTCACCCCTTTGTTCCCCGTTTCTAACCTTTCCCTTTCCCCTTGGAACACTCTCTTTATAGCATAATATTTAAGCAGATATATTCACACATCGACAAACAAAAGGTTCCCATCGAGTACGATGGATGCGAGGGGTGCTAATACCTTCCCCTTGCATAACCGGCTTCCGAACCCGTTCTTGGTTGCGAGACCATCTTATCCATTTCTTTCCTAAGGTTTTCTCGATATTTTCCTTTCCCCTCATGGGATAAATAAAGTTCGGTGGCGACTCTTCTGTCCTTTCTTTTCGCCTCCCCGTCGTTGCGCGATGCATTTTTTCGAGTAACAACAGTATGGAGAATATCTTTTGTGGACAGATTTTCAAGTGAACTTTGCATACCACGTTTGGCCTTGTATCAAGTTCATCTCAACATGAAAGTTGTTCATGGATATGCAGTCTTCATTTCTTGTTCAAACATCATATCATTTGCTTGAGTATTCATTAACTTATGGTGGTTTGAAGTAAGCCTCTTGAGGTTGTTGCAAAGTGCCATTCTTGAAGCATTTTGGCCATCACATCTTGCAGCATGCCACACGCATGATATGTATTCTTGGTGCATTCTTTGTGTACCAAACATTGCCATAACAGGAGGAACCAAGCTTGTACCACTTGTGCATTATTTTGAATTTCTTGACCCAAAAAGGAAGAGACCAGCCACCCTCATTCTGCCCACTGTGCAGACCATCCAGCTTATTCCCTCCACTCCAGAAAACAACAAGAAAGCCAGCATGCTCATGTACTACTCTTTGATTCACCATTTGATTCAAACAACCATGAACATGTAGAATCTGATCCATCCATCTTTTACCACTGTTAAACCCTCATTTTCACATTTTCCCATCATATATAAGCTGAAGAGCAGCTGAGAAGAAACCCTAACCACCATTTGAGTCAAAATCCTGAAGTTTATCTTGCATCCTCCAAGAAATTCCTTCGAGTCTCCCTCAGTATTGAACCTTTTCACAAACTTCATTCCATTCCATCATCACCTAAACACCTTTCAGTTACTGTTTTTGCAAAAGAAACAATTTTTGCTGCTCAAGACCACTTACTGCTACAAGAAAAAGGGTGACTTCGAATTTTGGCCAAGAACCAACTTGTGGAGGGGCTGTTCTGAGGCTTGCATCAAAAGAAGGATAGCTTGCTTTGGGAAGTCTTCAAGAGGTAAGTTATTTCTAAACTTTCTTTTTCATATGCATAGTCATCATGAAAGCATGTTTGAATGTGTTTGTATTCTTGGTGTTTGGCTGACCTTTATTTGAAGCATTGATTTGGTTTTGGTCAAACCTACTTTTATCGATGTATAATGTTGCTATTTTGATTTGCAAGCTGTTTGTATGAAGAATGTAATTTGGAGTTGAACTGTTTGTTTGTTGCTCAACATTTTCATGTTTAGGGTTGCCTCTGTCTTGTGTTTGGTTTTGAGTGTGTTTTGTTCACGTTTGTTGTCTTGCTGTCTTGAGGCTGTGATTTTTGCTATGTGGGTGTTTGAGTGCATGATAGTTTGGATTTTTGTTGACTTGAGGATCGCTGGCTGTTTAAGGTTGATGTTCATACTAAGATGGGTTGGTGCTTAGCAAGTGATGTTTTTTTTTGTGGTAGTAACTTGGTAATGACAAATCTTATTTCCATTCTGTTTTAAACACAACTGTTTTGAAGAAGGGATGTTGTCATGAGTCTATGTTTATCATATAAGACCTATAATGAAATGGTGCTTGGCAATATCATGATAAAATGTAGGGGTTGTTTTTGTGCTGAAAATTAGTTTTGGTTTGCTTGCTGAAATGAATCTCAGTTGTTGTTGGTATTGTAAGAACTAGACTCCTATTGTCATGAACTTGTAAGTTCTCATTTGAGTGAAGTTTTAGAATAGTTGTTGGATGATTCGAGCTTTGGCCTCTTAGAGTTCATATAGGGTAATCTCATGTCATAACTGCTACCATATTGCTGTTGGAGTCCATGACAAGTTGGATTTATTTTTATTGGACATAGTGTAGTTTTTTTGTGGCACTCTACATGTTGTCTAGTTTTTCTGCTGGGATATTGTTATTTGGCTTATCCTCAAGTTAACTTCCTTTCTGTTTAGAACCTTTTTTAATTTGACCTCAGATTGTGTTATAGGCTGTTGGAAATATATGGAGCTTTGAGAATTGATGTGGTGACTTTTATTTTCTTGGTCATGTGCTATTCAGAGCTGTTTTAAGAGTGGAGTTTGCCAACTTATGTCCAATGTTGGGATGATTCATTTAGATGTGCTTAGGCATTGGGGGGTCAGTGTGTTGTTTGAGTTTTATTTTACAAGTTGGTAGCAGTTTGAGATTGGTGTCTGAGTATGGTTTGATATAGACCATTTAGCACTGTCATGTAGCTTTTGAATGGCAATTGTTTTTCAGTCCCCATTTTGGATAGGTCTGTTTTGAACTTGTTTTTAAACCTATTTTGATTCTGTCAAGCCAGGTTTAGGTTCAGGCCTATCAACTCCCTTGGGCTGCATTTTTTGTTTAGCTGTTGTAATCATGTTAACCATTAGTGGCCTTTTGAGTCTGCTGCTAGGGTGTTGTGAGTTTAGGATGAGGGTTCCAAGAATTTTCTCTGCTAGTTGGCTCTGGAGAGGGAGGGAGGTTTCTGTTTTGGTTCTGAGCTGATTGGATTTTCAACCTCATTGACAATGCATTGATGCTCAGGTTATTGTTCAATTGTTGAGAGGCAAACAAATTTAGATTTCCATCAAAATCTGGCTGGATTCCATTTTGTGGCAGATGCTAGATGAAGAGTAGGATCATAGTTTGTTTGCAGTTTTGGACTAGATTTAGCTTGCTGTCAAGAGCATGACTTTGAACTAATTATTTTCATGTTTGCATAACAAAACTGTTTGTTGCTGCTGTTTTCAAGCAAGCTTCTAATATGTTGTGTGAATTGGTTGTTGAAGTTGATGTTTGGCTTGTATGGTTCATTTTGCATCAAAAATGAGAACTGTCATCAGACTTCGGGACTGTCCTTTGATACCATTATCATGTTTGAAACTTTCCATGATTTGCTTGTTAGCATTATAAGTCAATGGTTTGAATGCCTATATCAACATGGCATTTTTATTCTGTTGTAAACCTCTGCTGACATGACTGGACAACCCTCTGGATTGCAATCTTCTACTGACAGCTGGTCAATAAGTTCTTAGGAATTGGATTTAGTTTGATTGTGATCCTTTAACATGCTTGAATGTACTTGGTTCATTGGTTTATCCATTCTGTTTTACCATGTCCCTTGCACCTCACATGCTGGATTTTGATCCATTGTGTTTTGAATGAATCTTCCTGTTAGAACTCATTTCATTTCATATTTGGAACTTGCTCAAATCATTTTTTACCTTTAAATGCATCAATTTCAACCTTTTGAATTCCAAAACGCATTTCAAAAGCTTCCCTTGTATGAACATTCGAATTTTTGTGTGTGTGCATCTTTTGAAACTTTTGTTGACACCATTGTGTTCCTTATGAAATTCTAGGCAAGTTTGACTAAAAGTTTGTTAAATATGATGAAGAATTGAGGGAGTTATGACGAAACCGTATTTCATGAGTTTTCACTTGCCTTTGCCTTGTTCATTCGCCAAAAATCATGCCTTGTTAGGTATTTGATTTAATGGGGTGGCGTTATACAACGGATGTATTGCCACCCCAGTGGTTAGAACCTTGCCCACAGTACCTTGCCTTGCCATAAGAACCCCTGTTCGAGCCCTGCTGGGGGCATTTTTGCTTCTCTTTCTTTTATTTTCCATGTTTTAATTTTTTTTCTTTCCTTCTCCATTTACTTTTACACGCGTGAGAGTGGCAAAGTTGGTTTTGTTTTAAGTTTGGAACCCCAAGGTCAAGGGTTCAACTCCTAGTGTAGACATTGCCTTATTTTTTTTATGGCTTGTTTATTTTATTTCTTCTATTTTATTTCTTTTCTTCTTGTTTTGTTTTATTTATTTTAAAATTAGTTTTAAATATTATAAAAACCCAAAAAAATCTTTTTTAATTTTAATGTGTTATTTTCCATCCCTTTTTATTTTATTTTATCATTTTATTTTGAATTCATCATTTTCTTTTCTTTTCCTTTCACTTGTGAGTGAATTATTTAGTGTTTACTTGGCTTTGTGCCATGACCCCCTTAGGATTCCTAGTCCCTCCGTTTAGGATGGGAGTAGGAGAGACATTAGGTGTTCAATCCTATGCATAATAACATTAGGTTAGTTCTCCCCTTTCATCTCAACTTTAGGAGCATTGTACATGATAACTTTAGGGTCCAGTTTCCCCTTAGTTCGAGTCTTTCTCTTCTCATCTCCTAAACAATCCAAAACACTTAATAAAGGATAGTTTGTGTCGTGCTCTAAGAGCCTTAAGTACTCGAGGAATGATGGTTGGGGGGCCTCCTCTCAACTATCTAGAGTATTTAGCGTATGCCCTTTGGGCGATATGCGACACATTCACTCTCGAGTCATAGTCTTTAGTGCGGCATGAGTCCCAAACCATAACTCAATCCACTTCTTGTCTTAAAAACACAAAAAAAAAACATCAAAGCTTTTTATCCCCTGGGATCTTAATATGTAAACCATTTTCAGAAAGAGTTTTGTTAAGCTTTGATTCTACCGCAAACAGGCATCGCCCCTAACTGCTGGAATCACTGTTTAACCCTACTCGGTTTAAAACACTTGAACCAACCTGTGGTCGTGTCATCCTGAACTACGTTTGCTCTGATTTCTCGTACCAGACGAGGATACGTAGGCACAAGACGGTGATGTCTTGGCGAGCAACCTTCCCCCACTTTCACCCGTAGTTTTCTGAACTACGTTGACTCTGACTTTCCCATTGCACGAGGAAATACGTAGGCATAGAGCGGCGATGCTATATCGAGTCCCTTTTCTTTTCTTTTTCCCCCATGAGCCTTTAGCATATATAGATTCACACCCTTTTAGATTAGACAACAAGCGTGGATCCCGTCGAGTACGACGAACGTGAGGGGTGCTAATATCTTCCCCTTGCGTAACCGACTCCCGAACCTGAGATTTGGTTACAATGACCTGTCTTTTTCCCTTTTCGTTAGGTTTTCTCTAATCGTTTCCTTTCCCTCTCTTTGGGATAAATAACGGACGGTGGTGACTCTTCTGTCATTGCCGACCCCTCTTCGCAGCGATGTGACACCTATCTAGCATTAAGATTAAATTTTGTAATAACATGCAAGCCATGTCTGGCTAAACCTTTTAATATCGGTATGTAATTACGATCGGTCGAAAGGGGTTAAGTAAATCATGGCGTGAGTTTAACAGGTTTATTCTTCTGGTCTCAGTTTCTTTTTAATAACTTAATAACTTTTGTTACAAGAGTAAAAAGGTAACGAAGGTTAAAATCAATAAAGAGAGAGTTTGAGGTCTTAACCAGATAGCTGAAACTGAACATTAGTCTTAAATACAGCGAGAGCGCTTTAGGATTAATTAGGATCTTCTTATTTTCAAAAGGTGTTTTTAAATACAAATGAGAGAGTGAGAGCCTTCATTCTGATTTGATTGTATAGTCTAAGTTAATAAACACAAGAGTGTGAGATAAAGTCTTTTAAATGAGTATTTTCTACAAAGTAACAATTTTTCCTTTTAAACTATACGCACATGAATTATTGAACCCCCGATGATTGATAGAATTGTATACCGATATTTCAAATTATTTTGATTTAAATTATATTTTGATTTGCACTTATTTTCTTACTTGCATCTCAACTTAGAAATCCATTAGCCATAGATTTATGTAGTAGCATTAGAAAATGATAGAACGATTATTGGTCCTTTGGGTTCGATAATCTTTAAAACTACGTGATCAGACTGTGCACTTGCAGTCACGAAGCATTTAGACATACTAAATAACGATCAGACTTGAAACAAGCAAGTAGGCAGTGGAATACCAAGCTTACCACTACTCTGCTACAGTCAGGATACCTTTAGTCAAAATATGACTGTTCATTTTACACTAAGTATAATGGAGACTTATTTACAATGATCCTTGTATATGTAGATGATTTTGTCTTAGGGGGGAATGATGTTGATGAGATTACCAGCATTATGAACCTCTTAAATAACAAGTTTAGCATCAAGGATCTAGGAGTTCTCAAGTATTTTTTGGAATTTGAAGTGATCAGATCAAATAAAGGCATCACAATATGTCAAAGAAAGCATAAACTTGATCTCCTACAAGAAACTGGCTTAAGTGGAGTGAAACCATGCAACACTCCAATGCAGCCTCACCTGCTGATACACAAAGACTGTGGTTACGTACTATCTAATCCAACAACATATAGAAGGTTAATTAGATGGCTTATGTACTTGACACATTCCAAGCTAGAGATTTATTATTTTGTAAGCAAGCTTATCCAATTCCTAAGTGTACCAACTGATGAACACATGCTAGCAGGATTACACGTTATGAAATATCTTAAAAGATGCTCAGGTAGTGGTTTGTTCTTCAGTACATCATCAATATTAACGTTTAAAGGTTTTTCTGATTCTGATCAATTGGTTTTTGTTTCTTTCTTGGAACCTCTTTAATTAGTTGAAAAAGTAATAAGTAAATTGTAGTTTCAAGATCATCATCAGAGGCTGAATATAAAGCATTTTCTCAAGTAAAATGCGAAGGTCAATGAATAATTTATTTGCTGCAAACTTTCCACATCAAACATCCTTTTCCTTTTGTGATTTACTGTGACAACAAGTCAACCCTTCACATAGCTGCAAATCTAGTATTTCATGAGAGAACTAAACATATTGAGATAAATTGTCATGTGATAAGAGATAAGGTTCAAGCTCAAGTTTGTTCACTTGTTTCCGATTGTATCAAAAGACAAAGTTACTGATATCATGACTAAGTCACTACATGTAGGACCATTCAACAATCTTCAAGGCAAGCTAGGAATGGTGAATGTATTTTCTAGCTTGAAGGGGGATGTTAAGTATGAAGAATGGTGGTGAAGAATGTAGTTACTTACTCAACAAGTCAGCTCAATACTCTATATGATTTATAGATTAGGTTAAAACTAAATAACTTGTATTGGTTGTTACAAGTTATTATGAGTTAGTTAGTGGAAATAACCAACTATAGGTGATATTTATATGGAGTGCTTGATCATTGTAAAATTAGATTTGTAATAACACTTTCGTAATTATGCAATGCAAGCTTTTATTCTTCTATCAATGGTGTCTTTATTTAAGTTTTCACAGGATTATAAACCAATTACCCTTGTACTTTTTTTCTCAAAATTATAGATAATAGGCTATCTATCATAGCCTCCAACCAAATTGGGCTTATACATGGTTATCACGTCAAGGACTATGTGGTAATTGCTTCAAAATCCATAAAATGTGAATGACAAAATATGTTGGGGATGAAATTTGATTATGACGGTAAATATCAAAAAAGCATTTAATACACTAGATTAGTTTTGAAAGTTCTAGAGGCATTTGGTTTCAATGACAAAGTTTGTAGCTGGATTAGAGAGATTTTTGACTCATCTATACTTTCTATCTTGGTCATGAAATGATAATACGTTATTTTAAACATACAAAAGAGGGGTGAGATAAGATGACCATGTTTCATCTCTTTTATTTTGCATGGTGGAATACTTCCTTAGCAGGTCTTTCACATGCTCTACAATGCAAGAGAATTAAACCTATGAAGTTATATAAGGAGACTAAAATCCCCACCCAAAATATCCTAATTTTTTCAAAGGAACAAAATATCCATAAAAATATTATGAAAATTTTCAAAAACTACGAGGAAGAAAGGGGTTAAGATTGTATATATTTGACCTATCCAAGATATGTATGAAGGGGTATGGACTAGTATGTAGATACAGGATGGAGAGACAAACAATTTTTCCATTATAATAGGTTTGCTTCTAGTTTTTAACTCTAATCCCTATCTTTTTAGTGTAATTTTAGATGTACTCGTGAAACACATCTAAGAACTATCACTGAGATGCGTGCTTGTTTTGTTGATGATATACATATTTAGAGAGTCGAAAGAGGATTGAAATTAGAGATTTGAGACTTGAAGACTAGCTTTAGAAACACATGGATTTTGCATGTGACTAAAAACACAAGTTCTATGTGTGTGTGTGTGTGTGGGGGGGGGGGGGGGGGGGGGGGGGTAAATTATGCTGATAAGAAATTATGGTCCAATTATAAAAGCTTTGGATTATAAAAACAATTAAGTTAATTTTATAAAACACGCAGAGGCTAAGCAACAAAATAGATGAAAGAAAGAATGAAGAATGGATGGGGAGGGAGAAATATAGCATAAAAAAATAAATCAATGGTAAATAAAGAGATAAGGAAAAGAGAACATGCATCAGAGTTTTAGATAGGTTTGTCCTAACCACTTGACCTAATCATGTTCCCAAGATTTTCCTCTTGAAAGTTCCACTAAAGATGTGAGTTTTTCATAGGTTATGCCCACAAACCTTCTTAGAACTAAACAAACATCTTCATTGTTTAATCTCATGAATCAAACAAGAGATTTTAAAAAAGTAAACTCCAAATCGAAAAATATATTTTAACAAGATAATCTTCAAAACCAAACAAAAATTTTTTACAGGCTAATCTGCAAACCAAATTGAGATAATCAGATGAGTTCTAGATCAAGCATAGATTTTAATTGGTTAATTTTAGGAACCAAACACCAACTTAGCTTAAGGATTACACAAGAGAAAACACCCTATTAAATAAAGCACAAGATAATCACAACACCAATCTAATAAAACTCTCACATATACTTTTAACTCTCAAAGTACTTAGGAAGCTTCGAGGAGGAATAGAAAAAAGATGAAGTAGAAGAGAGTAGAATGTAAGAATGAATTGTTCAAAAAAAAATTTGGTGTAAAAAAGAAACGAGGAGAAGCCCTCTATATATAGAAAAATAATTGGCTAAAAAATAAAATGATCCATGGGATTTTTCTAATGACTTGAGCAATTAAGCGTAGTTATTTATCGATTTAGAGCTTTCAAAAGGTGACAACCCTAATCCCAAAAAGGAAAACCTACAACACTTATGTAATTTAATTGACTAAGGGTATTTATACTCGATTAATGAGTTTTTTTTCCTTTCTCTAATCCATTGGACTAAATCCTTAATCAATTAGGAAGTGTAAAATGCTTCCCAATTTATTAGAAACACTCATTGATCAAATCTATACAAACCTTGATAGTTTTTATAGAGCTTAAGGTATTTTGGTAAATTGAGAGAGGCTTAAAAATATTTCAAGTGTGTGTGTGAGTTGACTTAGTAATTTGAGAATTACTCTTATACATTTACATTAAACTGGTCACTCAAGCACATGATCAAACGAGATTTTAAACTTCCTCTCATTAACAACCTTGAAGTTTCAATATCCCTTGTTTGATTCATAATTTGTTTATCTCTTTATCTGAGGCTTAAATCTTCTAACTGATAAGTCTTGATATATATTCTTTGATAGATGCCATCATTAGAGGTTGTTGGACTAAAGATCATCAAGGACTTCACTAAATGCAATTTGACCTTAAGTGTTATCCTCATTGAATTTGACTTGACATCTTGATCTCATAATCAATATGTTGATCCTAAGAGAACATATTGATCATTTTTACTTTTTGATATATGAAGAATTCACATAATATCATTTGACATATTGTGTTGTCATCATTAAGACCATCGTGATCATCTATTAGTTACATGCAATTGTACATACAAGCACATAAATCCCCATTTGCATGGGAAAGCTTTAGGGAAAACTATTCATAAGTGAAAGTGAGAAAAACACTTAGAAGGGGGGTTGAATAAGAGTTTTAAGAAATATGGCAATAAAAACAACTCAAGATTTTTATCCTGGTTCGTTGAACTCAACTACTCCAGTCCACCTTATCAAAGATGATTTGCCTTTCTCTGCAAGGACTTAATCCACTATTGATCAACTGATTACAATAGAAAGCACTAAGAACAATTGTCTTAGTCTTCTCAAGAACTACTGACCACACCTTGGTCTTCTTAAGGAACTTCTTACAAATTAATGTAAACTAACAAGTGTTTGAATGCTTCTAATAAGCTGTATCACAACTGTGATGTTTACACTTAATATTAAGTACAACAAAAACTATTCAGTTTTATGATAGATCAAAAGAATAAGATCTTGTGAGATGTTCTCTTTGATGAAATAAGCGTGTATTTCTTTCTGAGTGAATAATCAATGAGCAAAATGGTGAGAGTGAATTAGCAACCTCAAAATGTTGAAGTAGTTCTCCTTTTATAGCTTTTTCCAAACGCTTTGAGTGATGTGCAGCTGAATATAATATTTGATTGTATGACTTTTCATCACAAAAAGTATGGGCAGAGATATGCTTTCTGCAGAAAGGTATGGTTATAGAAGCCTTGGGATTTGCACCACGTCACTTCTTTGGACAAATTAGCCGTTGGTTACTTTGGAAGTAGCACCATGTCCAATCAAGTTTACAGCTTCTTCAACAAGCTTCCTTCAAGATGAAGTCTTCATAATCTGCACTTCATAATTTGTAGCAAGCTTAAAAGGTATGAAATGCTTTAAGATGATCAGAGCTTAAGATGATTGAGAAGTTTAGAGTCTTGATAGATGATCAAATCTTAATGTATCAGAGTCTCAATCTTGATCAGAGTCTTCATCAGAGTATGCAACAGTATGTGCTAAGAGCGTGAATATTAATGATGAGAGTCTGATTAACAGAGCCTCTGATCTTGTAGTGAAAAGTACTTCAGAGTCTGATTAGATCACAACTTTTAACTTTTGTCCACTTCTTTCATTAACGCTTCAGATCATTCTGTAGCTTCTACTTCAGATCCTTCTGGCAGCGCTTCAGAATCTTCTGATAGTCTTGCATCTGATGCTTCAGAGCTTTGCATAGTTTCTTGTACTTATGTATTTTGCTTCTTTAAGAGTATTTAATTTTATACCTGAAACAATAATACTTTGAACAAATTTTAGAGTGTATAATTTCTTACTACAAAATTCCATAATAGTTATCATCAAAACATAGAGATATAAAAAACACCAATCTGTGTTCTAACAATAAGGACAAGAGAAAAATTTATTTAGAATTAATGACATCCCAAAAGGCACGGAACATTCACGGATGGATGGGCTTGAACCAGGGGCAAATTCCTTTCACTTATCTTGGTTGTCCAATTTTTAAAGGGAATCCAAAAGATATTTATTTCCAACCATTAGGTTAGAAAACAAAATATAAATTAAATTATTGGAAGGAAGATTTTCTATATAATATATGAATAATCCAACTAATAAAATCAATCATACATGGTATGATGATTTACTATTTTCACATTTACACATGTCTAAAAAAGTTGCTAGCTCAACTAGACATCTGGTTCATGAACTTTATTTAGAGTTGGAATATAATGATTAGGAATATTTATGCAATGAATGAAGATAGTGGTTTAGAGCTTAGATTAGCAAAAGAAACTCAAAAAATCCTTAATTTTTCATCAAGTTTGGAAGGTGTTAGCCTTACAAGACGATTGGGAAAAATATGCAAAGCCAGGTATCTTAACAAGGGAAAACCTAGAACTTACTGCATCAAATCCCCTATTCGAAAGAGTATCAAAGTCCACAATAACATAGTTAAAGAAAACACCAGATGGATAATCTCACGGGGGGAAACATATAATTTTGGAACAATAAGTGATTGAGGCAGCCACTTCATGATATCTTGCACATTCGCGACCAGGCTATAAATAAACTCAGAAAGTTGCGGACAAAACCAAAGGTTACAATGGCGACTTAGACAAAACCAAAGGTTATGTGGTCGATGATTAACACATACAGGCAGACTTGTACTATCTCTGAATCTTAGACGGACGTGAAATATACAAGCGTTTGTAAGAGAAAGTTGTATCAGTCTCAGCTGGCTTGTACTATCTCTGAATCTTAGACAGACGTGAAATATACAAGCGTTTGTAAGAGAAAGTTGTATCAGTCTCGGTAGGCTTGTATTATCTCTGAATCTTAGACAGACATGAAATATACAAGCTCTTGTAAGAGAAAGATGTATATAACATACTCTAAAAGTATATTATCAAATTTGTTAAGAACTCAAGAGAATACTTTTACTATTATACTCACTAAAAAACACTGCTAGTTGGCACGTGATATTCACGTTACAACGTGAAAAATCACGTTACAACACGTTTTTAGAGACATGGTCATTCACGCGGCAGGAGCACGTGTGATAACTCTGTTGCCACGTGAAAATCACGTCGCAATTTTGCCACGTGATTTTCACGTCGCAACAGTCTGTGCAGAAGTTCCAGAAGTAGTAGGCGTAACAGAAGAGTGGCAAAAATGTGTAAGAAGGTTGTCACGTGATTTTCATGTGGCAAGTTGCAACGTGATTTTCACGTGGCAAGTTGCGACGTGATATTTGCATGGCTAGTTGCAACGTGAAAATCATGTGGTAAATTTTATAAAAAAAATAAAAAACTGTATTGTTTTACATTTTAATATATTAAAATGAATAATAAATTATACATTAAAATGAATATATTAAAATGAACAATAAATAATATATCAAAATAAATAATAAAATTAATGAATAATTTGTTTTACGTTTTAATATATTAAAATGAATAATACAATTTATAAATAATATGTTTTTTTAATTATTTTTAAATATAAAATTAATAAAGTTTTTTTAATAATATATTAAAATGAAAAATTAATAAATATAATTAATACCAAAATTAGTAAATATAAATAAATACCAAAATTAATAATAAATTTTTTAAATAAAAAGTTAATATATCCTAAAATGTAATTAACAATTTACAAAAATTAAAATTTAAAATTAAAATAAATCCTTCAAATCAATCTGGATCGGGAAATTCGTCAAGGTCAATATCATCGTCATCCTCGTCATCCATCTGTTGTTGACCACCAACTCTTTCATTTTCAACAAACGCTTGAGTACCGCCACCTTGTGATTGCATAAGTTACCGCATCATCTCGTTCATATCAGCTTGCGTCTTCTTCATTGCCTCTATTTGATGTTGTTACTCCTCTATTTTGGCCTTTAGCCCTGAATCGCGTCTTGCCTCAGTTAGCACCAGTTGTCTTACTATTTCTAGCATTTTGTGTGTCAATTGTGGTGGATGTGACGTTCCTTCACCGTCTCTAACTCTTTGAAATAAAGTTCTATCCTCTTTTCTCATACCGCCGGTCAAAGTTACAACACCAAATAAACACCCATTAGGTCCAGTTCCGCCAGTTACTGAACCCCAAATATAAAAATCCACACGTGAATTAAGTGACTCAGAACCTCTCGGAGTATATTGAGAAATTTCTACCAAAAATTGTGTGAGCAATGTCTGATAATCCTCCTACACATACAATAAAAAATTAAGTTAAATATAGCTTAAACAATTTAAATTAAATTAAATAATAGATCTAGCTAATCGCGACCTTACGAGTCTATCGAAATCTAACTGCAAGTATATAGTCTATCGTGTAGTTTTAAAAGATATCGAATCCATAGGGACTAATAATCAATCTACCGTTACCGATTGATGATATGTAAAGCTAAGGCTAAAGGTTAAAAAGATTTGGACGGGAATAAAAACGTAATTTACGAAAGGTTTGGAAATAATAATAAAAACAGGCCGGAATATGGATTCCGTGTTCCTAAGGGACTCTATAGGTTTTAGGCACTAATTATAATTAAACTACGTTCCGTAGAAAATATTGGTTTAAAGACTCCGTCTCACACCCTCGTGCTATTAACTAAAGCCACACTCCCTAACCATGAGTTTTTCTCTCGCTTGCCCATTTTAATTAGAAAGCGTATTTTTAGAATAAATTAGATCCCAATCGATACCTAAAGCGCTCTCTCTATTTTTAGGATCGATGCCTAATTTCCACTATCAAGTTCAATTCTCACACTCTCGTGCTATCGACTCAAACCTTAGTTTTCTTTTCACTCTCGTGACAAAACATTAAGACATACACTTGGAAACTAAAATCAAAACAAAATTTATTTAATTTTTTACGCCTATTATTTTCTACCGAGTCCTATCGGTAACAACGGTCCTCATACGTCAGACTCAGACAAATTTAGCCATACATTATTTCAAATAAAAACAAAATAAACACGACATTTGAATTTAAAGGCAGCATGTCAATAAGTAAAATAATGCGACGATAATAATTAAATTAAAGCGATAAAACCTGTAAAGTAGAAATGAAAGTGGTACTTGAAGAAATAAATGAGCTTCGATTAATTCCGGCAAGATTGTTGTCGATCCAAGAGTACAAGAAATGAATAAAAACAAAATTTGTGTGACAATCCCTCGATGTGAGTTATTGACACTTTTACAAGTAAATTTTCTACCTAATACTAGAAATGAATTTTTACAGCGCTTTTGAACGACTTAGATGCTCTGAAATGTGAAGGAGTAACCTATAAATAGATGCCCAATTTGTCTGGTAACTTCCTCAAATGTGCAGGGAAGTGGAGAAGAAAAAGGGAAGTGGGCGGAGGGATTCTAAACTTACTCCACATTTTTCTGGTTCTGCATAAGAATGGCGGACGCCATTAGGACAATGGTTAACTCCATTATGTGCTTCATTAAATGACGTGGACATGGCACATGACGAACGCCATGCACCAAAAAATCCATTTTCTGGTCTTTTTCTACTCTACTGTTCCCTTTCTGAATTCTCCGCGAAGTTGCTCCAACACTTATTAAAACCTGCAAAACAAATGAGACACAACGTAAAAGCAACAAAACAAAGTGAAATAACAACGAATAACATGTGTTATGAGCCTAACAATAAGATACATTTTCACGTTATCAAACTCCACCACACTTAGACCATTGCTTGTCCTCAAGCAATCAACCAACGTATTAAAACCAATAAGTGTAGTTTCTAAGACATAGGAACGACAAAGACTCTAAAAAGTAAGAGGTTTCTAGGCCAGTGCTAAATAAATAGGTATTAGACGTCGATACCAAGGATACCATAATGACACACATCCGCATTTTGCAGACGAAAACTCCCCCTTATACAAACCAATCCAAATCATTTCATTATAACTCAACCATGCTCTTTGCTCTTTTTCACCTCTTTTCATTCTAGCGCAATCACATTAAGCCCGTTATCCCTGCATGCACATGGTAAGTAAATCTGTTAGTGTATAATGATCTTATTATTAGTTCACATACATTTTTTTCCTTTTCTTTTCTTGATTCTTTCGAATTTAAAGAGTCTATTCCGTTGGGCTAAATGGTTGATTGAGGACCACCTAACTTAGAGGAAACATATCCTTTCATTTTTTTCTCTATAAATATTATCGATTCAATTCTTAGATCATACACATATTTGTATCTGTTTCTTACTTAGTGTATGCATTAGGATGGTGTTGTCTGCTAGTATAAAATACTTTAGAGGCTACTTTAAAAACTTAGAACTTAAGGTCTCAGCATAATGGTTATTCAAATCGACGTCACATAATTTGAGAGTTTGGGGTGTTAGGATGGTTTTGATGTTATCGAAACTTTCCCAAGTCTATCTAACACAGCCTAAACATGAGAAACAACCTATACTCTCGAAGTGTCATGCCATTGAATCAGAACATTTTTTTTCATTGAGGGTCAAATCTAAGGGAATTTTATTACAAGTGAAAAGAATATCACGCAATAAGACTCAACAACACATGTATGACTCGACCAAACACATAAATGGTAAAAACAAATAATAACTAACTAGAAAGCAGTAAAAAATGAAAAATAAAACAGGAAAAGTGAAAATATAGCAGTAAAACTCCTCCCCCACACTTGAACCAAACATTGTCCCCAATGTTTCATTGCAATATGGAAGAAATAATGGTAAAACCTGGGTAGATGGCTCAGTGTCAGCCTCGGCCTCTATGACATCCAATACCGCCTCTACCGTATAGGGGGGTGTGGTACATGCTGCATATACTCCCTCATGTCTGATACCTCCATACACAATCCATACATCTTCTCCATGAGGTCACCCATGTTATGCTTGGTTCACTCAGTATAGTCATGATGTTGTTCCTGAATTTGATAGATGGTGACCATCATCTCATCATGTTGTGTCTGCATTCTCCTAAGTAGCAGGTCACGTTCGGCATCGATATGATTTTGATGTCTAAGCTTGCATAGGACATTGTCAAAGGTTGGCCTAATAGCAATGTAGTTGTACTCCTCACGGGACTGATGTCTGGCTGAGGTAGTTGCAGAAAAGTTAGCAAAACCATGTGAAGTGTGTGGGTGGGTGTTGGTGCTACTTTTTTATTTCTATATTTATCCTATGAAGCTTAAAAGGAAGGGGAAGATATCTTAAACTAACCATGCATACAAGTGTTTTCCCTATAAATGCGGAGAGATCTGGAATCAAGGGCTGGTTAGACAAAGGGAAGCTATTAACATCCAGAGTATCTATAGTAATCTACAGGAACCTTGATTGCATCTGTGTTTTACTGGTTGAATTGCTTTCTTGAGTCTATTTGCTTCCAGGTGGGGAAAGTTTCTCCTTTGGGAGGTTGAGGAAATGTTTTTTTTGTTTTAGGATTCTATATTATTTTTGGAAAGGTATCTGGACCTAAGGTTTTTTATTAGTGCGCTCGCTAAGATTTCACAATCTTATGCCTACGTGTTCTCAAAAAAGGAAATTGAGAAATCAGAGCGTTCGTAGTTCCTCCTATTCTATGGGAGGAAAAATGTTTGGTGTCTTGTTCAAATCCCAAGATTTAAGCTAAAAGTGTTTGTGTCTTGTTCAAAGCCCAAGATTGAAGCTAAAAGAGTATTTGTATCTTGTTCAAAGCCCAAGATTGAAGCTAAAGGAGTTTTTGTGCCTTGTTCAAAGCCCAATATTGAAGCTAAAGGAGTTTTTGAGAGAGAATTTGGCATCTCTAAAGGGAGATATCTCACTCATTCAACACAACTATTGAGGATTTGATTATAAGAGAAGTTTCTTTAACTGGCATGTGTGGAATCCAGCAATTCCATATCTTCCTTTATAAGAGAGTTGAAATGTCATGAAGGAAGAAGCTTTAACTTAGTGTAGAGCAATGACACTTGTTCCTTTATGAATCTTTGCATGCTAAGAGAGGTACATTGGCTTGGATGTGTTCTAGAGGCTTGCCACTTACATCACTTAGATGAAAGAGAACTTTGGCCATGATAAAGGAGGGACTCCAACTTAGATTTTGAATCAACAAGTGTGTCACTTACATCAATTGTATGGAAAAGGATTTACTTGTTTGTTTTGAAATGTTATGTGTAGAGGAAATATTCTTCTACAGAGAGGACTCAGATTTTCATTTGTAGGAATGTTGAATTTTGTGCCTTGATCAAAGCCCAAGGTTGAAGCTAAAAAAGGGATTAAAAACTGACTCAACTGCGGGAATATTATATATGTCTTGTACAAAGCCCAAGATTGAGGTTTATTGGAGAAAATCCTTATATGAATCCTAAGAGGAGGCTGAGGGAATTTAAGTGGAGACGGACTCTTGCTGAGGAAAATTAAATCCAAAAGCAGGATCCAACTGCTATGAGGAATCAAAAAAGAAACTGACTCCAGCTGGAAATTAGAGGAGAGTTGGATTTATTGAACTGCCATAAAGGCTTTGATTCTTTTGGGATTTGTTGATTGTAATTAGACCCTTTGCTGGGGATTTTAAGGTGGAAGTCAAGTCTTGTTGAAGATCAGAGGAGACTCAAAGGATGAGTTTGAATGTTTTAGAGGTTTTGACTCTTCTGGGAATTGGTGTAGGGTTTTGACTCTTCAACTTCCAGAGATCATGGGTGAGTTATGGAGGGAGTGGGAGTAACTTCTAGTAGTGGGCAGTGAGTGGAGAAAGTTTAGGAAGAAATTAAGTTGAGAGTGATCGTGGTTACTTCTGATTTGAACGTACTGATATTTTGTCTGCGTGACGCTCGTCATGAAATGTGACGGTCGTAATACGCATGACGGTCGTAAGAGTCATGTGACGACCGTCATATCAGCAAAATCCGTATGTGCTGTTTTTCATCTGTTTTCCTTCCATTTCTTCTTCTTTTCTTTCTTTAGTCCAAATTCTCCCCAATCTGCTAAACAAAGTAAACTAATCATATAACAGAACATAAATCAAGATAAATTAATAATAGTCACAAATAAATGCATGTAAATCAAGCCAAATAAACGATATGATTTCGTGTTATCATATATACAGAGATATGAACAAGTATATTAACAAGTATGAATTGAATTGAAAAAGGTGGCGGGTCTTATACTTTGGATAGAGGCCCAAATGTACTATGATTGATTAGATGCTTTCTTCAAGATAGGGTTAGGGTTTTGAGAAATTGAATTTTTTTTACTTTGAAGATGACTTGATCTTTATGTAATCAAAGGTGTTGGGTCTTACACTCTAGATAGAGGCCCATGAGTGTTATTTGTATCCTGTACAAAGTCCAGGATGAATGCAGCTAAAAGGTTTTCTATTTACAAAAGGTGTTGGGTCTTACACTCTAATAGAGACCCATGATTATTGAAAACAAAGTTTATGTACAGAGAGATGGGACTTAAACTCTTAGCAGAGGCCTAGATGATTTTGAAAACAAGGTTTATGTACAGAGAGATGGGACTTACACTCCTAGCAGAGACTCAAATGATTTTGAAAACAAGGTTTATGTACAGAGGGATGAGACTTACAATCCTATTAGAGGCCTATATTATTTTGAAAACAAGGGTTTATGTACAGAGGGATGAGACTTACACTTATAGCAGAGGCCCAGATAATTTTGAAAAGATTGATCGTACCGTGATTTTGAAAAGCGCAATGGGACTTATACTATAGCAGAGGCCCATGAAATGGTTTATTTACAAAGAGGGTTGGGTCTTACACTCTAATAGAGGCCCATGAATGTTGAAAAAAGTTTGAAAGATTGGATCAGAACAAAACCCTAATTTCATATTTTTAAAGATATTTTTCAAAGAAAGATCGAATAAAATATGTATAATTTTTCAAATAAAATCATTAATCATGTTAAAAACAAGGATTAAGGTTTATGAAAAGTATTTTATCCACATGAATATTTAAAATCATTTTGATTTAAAAATATCAAGAAAAAGATATTATTTTAAAACATTTAAAACAATTTACAAATAATATTTAAAATATATCAAATAAAATATTTTTGGTGAATAAAATATTTAAATATGTGAGTGATATTTGTGTAAAAATTCATTTGAAAATAATTAATTTTAAATATTAAAACAAATATTTGAAAATTAATAAGAAAAACATGAAAAATATGAAAAATGGGAAAAAGTGGCAAAATGACATGGGTGGGGTTTGAACCCATGCTCTAGCATACAAACACACTTAAAAATACATGCTACAACCATTGAGGTGGTGATACATTCGTGTATCAAACCACCCCCATAAATAAATAAGAACGAAAGTGTTCTAGGCCTGGCCAGAACAAAGGGCGCCCATTACTGGCTTGCCCAAGAAAATCAGGTTTGCCACCATTTGCAAAACCTAGTGTAACTTCCTCATTTCTTGGTTTTGTGACATGAAAAATGCCTAACTTGCCTTCTTCAATTCTCCCTAACCATAAAGGTTGAGAAAATGCTCTTGTACTTTTTAAAAATCCCCAAACATGACCTACAACATTCATGTTTTCACAAGTTAAAATTCCAAAGGGAACTATGTCAAAAATCCTCTTGAAGATTGTTGCAAAAGTTGACTTACAAGCCAAGAAACATGAAAATTTTCTAAGTGTTGAAATTCTTCACAACTTGATGATTTTATAACTCAAAATCTATGCATCTTTGGACCTCAACCCCATAAGAAACTTTGTAGGGCTTCTCAAGATCTTTTCAACAAGCTTTGAACCACTCCATTTGGATGTGTGGTTAGGCAGTTATGATCACTTCAAGTTGGCTTAAAATTAGGGTTTTTCATGAACCATAATTTCTTGATTTGCAAGTTATCCATCAAACCTTGATTAAATCTCCACAAAACTCACTAGTTAGGCATAAAATGATGTTAGAAAACTTGCTTGCTTCAATTGGGGGTAAAAACCCTAAAAGTCAAAGAGTTAACTTTCCAGACAGACAATCCGAACGGCTGAAATCTTCAGGATCGATCCTCAGTATTCTAGGTTCTTTGAGCCTTCCAAACTTCTCGAGGAGACTTTAACAAGTCACGGGAGTGGCATGGATCATGATTCAAGCTTTGGAAAACCATCTTAGCCAAAAGTCAAACTTTAGTTGACTTTTTTCACAAGAAACCCTAATCAGGGTGTTGTACTGCATTGCTCCCACTTTTTTGGTAACAACCTCCAATAACACTTGTTCTTGGAAATATATGAGTCTCTTGATGGCATGAGGACTTTATTTGTAGAAGATCAATCCAAAACCTTGACTGATCAGTCCACAGGGTCCTTGATTTTGACAGTGTAAAACCCTAATTCATATACATCTTAACAAAGATCAACTTGAAAAAGGTTAAGGTTAGATAAATTATGCTTGATGAACCTAGAATGATGATGGAATCTAGGGGGAAATTTGGGGTATGACATCTACCTTTGAAGAATATTTTCAGTTGGTTGGTTTGCCTATTCTGATCGAGTCTCCTTTCCTTTTTTTGGAAAAGGACCCTAAAGAGAAGGACTTTGCTAAAGCTGTATATATGAAATTATCTGATATTAAAGCTAATATGACTACTAAAGGTGGAGTTTTTGGATTAAACACAGATTTTCTGATCGAGAAAGCCCAACATTATGCTGATCATTTGAGCATGAACGCATTTGAGGTTATCCTCGCTTTACTCATCTATGAAGTGTTTCTTTTCCCAAGCTTTGGAGGATTTTTTTACCTTAACGCTATCAAAGCTTTCATGAAGAATAATTCAGTACCAACTTTCCTAGTTGATGCTTATCATTCGGTTCATCTCAGAAACTTTCATGGTGGAGGGATGATTACGTGTTATGTACCCTTATTATACAAGTGGTTTATTTCGCACTTGCCCAAGTCTGGCTCCTTTTGGGATCTCAATAAAGGTCGTTGGCCACAGAAAATTATGACTCTTACTTACTTGGATATTGATTGGTACAATCGTGTCTACGATGGGATACTGATCATTGACAGCTATGGAGATTTCTCTAATGTGTCTCTCCTTAGTGCCAACGGAGGAATTAGTTACAATCCTGTTCTAGCTCGCCGTCAATTAGGATATCCTCTGAAAGATAAGCCCAATAGTGGTCACGTGGAAAATATCATCTTCAAAGATAACAAGGAACTCCATGAGAAGATTGTGGTTGCATGGCGTCATCTACACAAAAGAGGAAAAGAAAGTTTGGGGAAACCTAACTGTGTTTCTTTGGAACCTTATCTCCAATGGGTCCGAGATAGGGCTATCAAGCTGAAGATGCCTTATCCCCGACAAGAGCCCATATCTCTGAAGAGAGAACCCGTTCTAATCTTCATGTCTGAAGCAGAAGAATTGAAGATTGCCCGGAGCAAAGCACAACAGGAGGGAGAAACTTGGAAGAATAAGTATCAAGTGGTTGTTGAAGAAAATGCTGAACTCCAGAGACAGTTACAGCTGAAGAGTGAAAAAGTACTTTCTTTCAAGAAGAAAAAAGCACAGGAGGATTTATTTTTCTCTAGCCCTCAAACTACTCCTTGGAAGTTGATCGTAGACAAACTTATCTTCGAGAAGACCCAGTTGGAGGAGCAGATTAAGAAGCATAATACAAGACTTCCTTAGGACTTTATTAGCTTTTATTTAGCTATTATTTAAGACTCTTTTAAGACATATTTATTTGTAATCCTTTATTAAATGGTAAATGAGTTTCTTTTGGTATCCTATGACGTTCGTAAATACTCGAATTCTATGAAACCATTCACATTCACATCTTTGCATTTTGTTTTTCTCTAACCTTTCAAGAAACCCAAATTGTTTTGTAGATATTATGAAAATGGATTTTGGAAGAAGAGAAACACTGAAGTACACCTTCAAGAGTCTGAAGCTCGAAAGCCTAAGGGAACTAGGAAGTCTAATCGATAATCATTTGACCTTCTCGGATGAACATGGATGAATCTTTCCACTATTGAGGCTCAGGATGATTGATGGATTGCTAGACACGCTCGTCCAGTTCTACAATCTTCTTTACCGCTGCTTCACTTTTCAAGATTACCAATTGATGCCTACTCTGGAAGAATATTCTGCTTTGCTAGGATTGACCATCACGTCTCGACCTCTTTTCTCTGGATCAGAAGACACGCCAAGTGATTAAGATATTGCAAATGCTACGCATCTGAGTTTGTCTGATATTCAAACTCACATGAATACTAAGGAAGGATTCCTTAGATTGTCGGCCGAATTCTTGATAGAGAAAATTCATTATTATGCTGATAAGAAGAATATTGAAGTGCTTGAAGCCACCTTTGCACCATTGGCCTATGGGATTTTCTTGTTTCCAAACATTGAGAACTTTGTTGATATGGACGACATCAAGATCTTCATACTTAAGAATCTTGTTCCCACCTTGCTGGCTGACACCTATCATTCCATTCATTTAATGAATTCTGAAGGAGAGGGTCAGATAACCTGATGCACTGCTCTCCTTTACAAGTGGTTTTTTCTCGCTTGTTAAGGTTTACAACTATTTGGGATCCGAAGGATGCGCCTTGCTGGTCGGAATTTGTCATGTCTCTTACCCATTCTAACATCGTGTGGTATGACCCTATGTACGATGGAGTAAGAATGATTAATAGCTGCGAAGATTTCCCCAATATACCCCTTATTGGAACAAAAGGATGTATCAGTTATAATCCTATTCTGGCACATAGACAACTCGGGCATCCAATGAAAGAGAAGTCGGACCAGACTCTTCTGGAAGGAACTTTTCTCAAGGAATGAGAAAATCCCGAACTCAAAGCTAGGATTGCGTAGGCGTGGTGTCACATTCGCAAGAAAGGGATGACTGCAATAGGATATCCTGAATGCACCCTCTCATAATCTTATTTGTGATAGGTACGAGAGAGGGCTCTTGAACTGAAAATGCCTTTTCCTCGTCACGAATCCATGCTGCTAACTCTTTAGGATTCCACCTGGATTGTTACAAGTGAGGAAGGGAAACTAAAAAGTGCTTTGGATGAGGCTGAGAAGGAAAAGAATGCTTGAAAGAATAAGTACTACATCATCATTCAGGAGAACGAAGAACTGCAGAAGCTACAACAGCAAAAGAAGGAATAATAATCTTCTAAGAAAAGGAAATTATAAGAGGATTTATTTTCCTCTCGTGCATCATCAGGATCAACTGCCAACTCGGGTCTTCCTCCGACTTCGTTGGCTTGGAAACAGTATATGGACAAGCTTATCCTCGAAAAGGCAAAGATGCAAGAACAGATCAACTAGCTTATGAAGGAACTTCACGTAAAGAAAGGGTCGTAATAAGAAGGATTAGATTCCTAGTTTCCTTTGCTTTTTCTTCTGTACTTTTGATGTATTTGATCTTGAAGGATTACTTTTCGCTTTGTAATAACTCCTCAGTTTGATTAATAAAATGAGTTTTTTAAGCATCCTAAAGTTCTATTATTACAATGTCTACAAATACACTTTTTGAGTTTCTTGAAGTTTCATTTGCGTTTGTGCATGTGCATAATGCATTAGCATATCATCCTTTGCCTTCCAGGTTCTTACTCTTGCTTCATCTTCACAAACAAGTTGAATCATCGATATAACACTCGAGCCAACCAACATCGAAGAATGGATCAACTAGAGCAAGAGAATCGATTGCTCCATGATAAAGTCACTACTTTGAAAGAGAGTTTGGAAAGGCTTAATGGATTGGTTGAAGCATTGACGAATCAGTCGTCGCATATTTCTCAAGAGAACCCTCAGAGGACTACTATTTCTGAAATCATATCAACACCGGTCCCAGTGGTGTCTACAACTAATGAACCTCCGTACAGCATGCCACCAGGCTTCCAAGGGGGATGCCTCATTTTTTCACTCCAGATGGATACCTTCCGTATCACCAGGGTGCCCCAGGTCACGATATTGAGAATTGCTAGGGGCTGAAAGAAGATGTTCAAAGGCTGGTTAAGTGTGGAATTTTATCTTTTAAATATTCCAATCCTAATATGCAAGATAATCCCCTGCCTCAGCATGGTTCGTCCACTATAAATATGGTTCAAGGCTGCCCAGGAAAGTATGATGTATTTGATTTGAAGCATATCTGAGAATCCTTAGTAAGAATGCATGGTGGTCTGACGAGAATGGTTTTCTTCAATCATGAGCATCATAACTATGTTGCTTGTTCCGTTTTTTCTGTAAACTTCTGAGGCTGTCGCGTTGTGAGAAAAGACATTCAAGACCTGCTGGATAGAAGAATCATTACTGTTATGTGTGACAAAGATCCAAATCCTATGGAAGAAGATGAGGAAGTATTCATTATAGTACTCCACTTCAAGGAGGTGGAACGCATTGAAATCACATATGATAGTAGAATACCTTCCGTAAATCCCCTGATAATTAATGTGCCTAGACTAATCCCTTATGCCTCCAACAGGGCAGTTCCATACAAGTATAACGCCACAATGATGGAAAACAGAAAAGAGGTGCCTTTACCTGTTCTACCATCAGTTGTTAATATTGCAGACATTAGCAGAGTAACCAGAAGTGGTCGAGTGTATCCCTCAACACTTCCGAAAAACAAAGAGATTTCATTTGAACAACCAATTGCAAAAGATACAAATGTAGGGCAGCCTAGTGAAGTTGATTCTTCTAAACCTGATGAATTTCTGAAGTTTATCAAAAGGAGTGAGTACAAAGTCGTGGATCAATTTTTGCAAACACCTTTCAAGATTTCTGTATTACAGCTACTGATGAGTTCAGAAGCCCATAGAGAAGCACTGCAGAAAGTATTGGAACATGCTTATGTCAAACATGATGTGACTATTGAGCAGTTTGACAGTATTATGGGTAATATTACTTCATGCAATAATCTTGGATTCTATGAAGAGGATCTCCCGAAGGAAGGAAGAAAGCATAACATGGCGTTACACATCTCCATGAATTGTATGAACGACGCGTTATCTAGTGTGTTGGTCGACACTGGGTCCTCGCTAAATGTAATGCCTAAAACTACTCTCACAAAATTGGCATACCAGGGGCCACCTATGAGGCCAAGCAATGTCATTGTTAAAGCTTTTGATGAATCTAGGAAGACAGTAATTGGTGAAGTGGATATGCCGATGACCATCAGATTACAGGTTTTTCTGATTAAATTTCAAGTCATGGACATTCGCGCCGCCTATAGTTGTCTATTAGGAAGGTCGTGGATACACGAGGTTGGGCAGTTACTTCTACACTGCACCAAAAATTGAAATATACCTTTGAAGGAAAGATAATTACGATTTGTGTGGAGAGAGCCTTGGTGGTAAGCCATCTCTCTTCGTTCTCTTATGTTGATGCAGAGGAGGAAGTTGGAACTTAGTTCTAAGCACTTTCGATAACGATACCTGGAAGCCTGGAGTCTCCATTTCATCTTTCAAAGACGCACAGCGAGTCATGAAGAGTAATTCCCAAGAAGGGTGGGGAAATGTGTTGTCTCTACTTGAAAACAAGAATAGGGAAGGTCTTGGTTTTGCTGCCAACTCCAACAAGCAGATCACTAGAAGTTCTTTTGCTCCACTAATCAAATAAGTTTTCCATAGTAGAGGGGTTATTCATCCTCCTTATGTCAATGTGGTATTTGAAGATGAATCTGAGGGTTATATATCAGATGGTTCTGAAAGCCTCTTGATTCCTTATCAAGACTATGAGTCTCACTTAGAGGGTCCTGGTTATGATTCTGAAATTGAAGATCCGTATGTGCCTTTCTATTCTCCCAGATCTAGGTGCGGAAAGTACCATTTTGAATTCAATGCTATCACCGAAGAAGATTTTGATGAAGACCTACCCAACTTCGTGACGCCTGGGGTAGTAGCCTGAAATATGAGTGCGATTGACGTCCCTGTCATTATCCATATATAAAGTAATTGTCTGTTTATTTTTTTTTAGCTTTTTGCTCTGCCCAAGGCGAAAAAATTGTTGTGTGGGTTTATTTTAAAACAATTCCCTTTGCTCTGCCCAAGGCAAAGGTGATCTTGTTAGGGAATGTTGTTTGAAATTTGCTATCACTAATAAAAGCATTATTTTGTATTCATATCCTTTTTCTTTCTCGCTTTTTTGTAAAATGATAATAATAAGCAACAATTACTTTGTGTATTATATGCACACACTTCCTAAATCTAAAATAAAGCCATATCACATGCGCAGATTATTGCACGGACAAAATATCAGAAATAATGACCCATTGCCTTCTCCGAACTTCGAGTTTCCTGTGTTTGAAGCTGAGGAAGAAGAAGAAGATATCCCTGAAGAGATTTCTAGATTACTGGAAAACAAAGATAAAGCCATTCAGCTTCACAAAGAGCCTATAGAAGTTATTAATTTGGGTACGGAAGAAATCCGTAAAGAGGTGAAAATTGGAGCGCTCCTCAAGTTTGAAGTGAAAGAAAAGTTGATTGAGTTACTCAAGGAGTACGCCGATGTGTTTTCCTGGTCGTATCAAGATATGCTTGGTATCGACACTACTATAGTGGAACATCACTTGCCCTTGAAGCCAGAATGCCCGTTGGTCAAACAGAAACTCAGAAGAACTCATCTCGACATGGCTTTGAAGATCAAAGAGGAAGTACATAAGTAAATCGATGAAGGTTTTCTTGTCACCTCTGAATACCCATAATGGTTACCTAATATTGTGCTCGTTCTGAAGAAGGATGGAAAATTTCGTATGTGTTTTGACTACCGAGACTTGAGCAGAGCTAGCCCAAAGAATGATTTTCCGCTACCCCAAACTGACATGTTGGTGGATAGCACCGCGAGGTATGATATTTTCTCTTTTATGGATGGATTTCCATGTTACAATCAAATTAGGATGGCTACCGAAGATAGAGAGAAGACGTCATTCATCACACCATGAGGCACCTTTTGTTACAAAGTCATGTCGCTCGGTCTGAAGAACGTTGGGGCAACATATCAGAGAGCTATAACCACTCTTTTCCATGATATGATGCACAAGGAAATTGAAGTTTATGTGGACGATATGATATCCAAATCTAAGAGTGAAGACCATGTTGAGCATCTATTAAAGTTGTTTCGTCGCCTAAGATAATACCAACTTCGTCTGAATTCCAACAAATGTACATTTAGTGTGTGTTCAGGGAAACTTTTAGACTTCATCGTTAGCTAGAAGGGTATTGAAGTGAATCCTGACAAAGTCAAAGCCATAAAAGAAATGTTGGCTCCTACTATAGAGAAACAGGTTAGAGGTTTCCTAGGATGTTTGAACTATATCTCCCGGTTTTTCTCTAACATGACTGCCACTTGTGGACCCATCTTCAAAATTCTCAGAAAGGAACAAGGCTATGTTTGGACGGAAGACTATCAGAAGGCATTTGATAGTATCAAAGAATATCTGCTATAACCTCCTATTTTGATCCCTCCAATTGAAGGACGACATTTAATCATATATTTGACCCTTTTAGAAGACTCTATGAGATGTGTGCTCGGTCAGCAAGATGAGATAGGGAAGTAGGAGCATATTACTTACTATCTGAGTAAAAAGTTCATTGACTGCGAATTTAGGTATTCAATGCTTGAGAAGATCTATTGTGCTTTGGCATGGGAAGCCCGACGTTTATGTCAATACATGTTAAATCACACCACTTGGTTAATTTCTAAGATAGACCCGGTCAAATACATCTTCGAGAAACCTGCTTTGACCAGAAGAATTGCTAGATGGCAGATGTTATTATCAGAGTATGATATCGAGTACCACACTCACAAGGCTATCAAAGGAAGCGTTGATCGGGAAAATAGCAAGTGTACTATTTTTACCAATTGTAGTAATAAGGGACAAGTCCCAAGTATCGATCTCGAGGACTGCGTAGTAATTAACGGAATTTTTAGGATTCAATTGAACAAAAGGTCTAGTGGGTTGTTTGGTAGCAGAGTAATATCACAAGTAAATACGGACTTAATTAATCAATCTAAGAACAGTGTTAGGGGAGTGGAGACGATGCGAGTAAAGACCCTGTATGATTATTCTACTATACTAGTTATTAACCTTAATTTATCATTTGGCCACTTTAGTTGCCTTAATTCCTTAATGGAAACGCTTTGATGATTTTCCTGTTCACTAATTCCTCAGTGTCCATGAAAAACATCAAGCAATAGTTCCGACCATAAAATACGTGATACGGGATATCCTCATTCCTAAGCAATATCGACCGTGATACTATTTTGCAAAAGTGTTAGGGTGACTTTCCAGACTAACGCCTAAGCACAATTCGAATTCTACTTTCCAATATGAATACGAATAAGATTAATGCAAAATAAAATATATTAAGGTAAAAACATAGTTCTCATAGAATAATTAAACAAACGTCATTACATCGCCCTAAGGACCACCCCCTAACAACTTGGGGTTTAGCTGCTCATGTTCTTCGTAAACATAAAAGTAGTTAGAATTAAAAAGGAGAAGATCATTACAATGCAAGTTGAAATCCTTGGATCATCAATTGCTTCCGCTTTTGATCGATCCTCTGTTTCCAGCCGAACTCTCCTCTCAGTTGTCAATCCTAATATCAGTTCCCCAAAAAGTGTTTTCTACTTTCTAAAATGTGCCTCTTATATCTAAATTCAAATTACATAGAGAAATGTCTCAAATGCCCTTCGAAATAGGTCTGACAGCAAAAAATCAGAAAACAGAGAAATTTCATGTTCAGTGGCCCTGACACGGGCCGTGTTGTGCAACACGGGTACCCGTGTTGCATCTCTGAGTTCCCTTTTTCGCCTTTTCTTTTCCTCCGAATGCGGTGCGATTGTCGTGCTCTCCATTCCTGCCAAAAACACACTAAAAGAAACCAAATAAAACGCACCAGCGGCAAAAGCAACATAAACTTAGAAATAAGACTCGAGGACACACAACTACGAGTAATGCAGATAATAACCACTAAAGCTTCGAAAAATAGATAAAAACATTGCGAAATTAACCACAAACAGCGTTTGAAAACACAACTGAAATCCACCGATCAAACTCCCCCGAACTTGAACTTTTGCTTGTCCTCAAGCAACAAGCTCACCAACCCGAACTTAATATCTTTTTTTTCCTTCATAACGGAACCGTCCATAGAATTGTGAGTTACGGTGATAATACTCATACTTGAACTTCTCATTCCAAGTCCCCTAGGATTTATCTCGGCTTTTCCCTCAAAACAGGTAACCTGCAAACACTAGACTGCGGTAAACCATAGACCTCAGTCTCCCTATGGGTAACCTCTTCGACTATGCTTTGTACTTAAGTCTTCTTTTTCGATTTTCCTCCCTTTCATTCGGACAATCACTATATGGCTTTTATGATTTTCCTCGTGTGCACAAGATTTATCAATGACATTTTTTCTTTTTCTGGCACTGTTATTCTTTTTGAATGGCTTTCAGGTTCGACCGCCGTTGGGCTGAATAACCGGGTGAGGGTTACCCAACTTAGAAGGATTAGTCGCCTACTTGCCCCTTTTTGTTCGTTTTTTTTCCTGTGCCTTAACTCTATATTTTTCATTATCCTTGCACACACGATTATTTTTGATGGAGCCTGATTGTCAAAATAAACTACTCAGGGGTACTTCTCAGATCAAAGCACTATGGTACAAATCTACACGTCGAACTCGTTCCTCTTTGGGAAACCCAGGGTGTTGGCCTTTTACCTATCTCTCAAGATTATCCCAATTTCATCCTCACGGTTCTTTTCTGAGTATTCTATATACTTTCTCATCACCTAACTCAACATCTTCACTCAATAGTTCCCCAACCAACAATTTTATTAATTTTATTAGCTCAATGTCAGGGGGGTCTTCCTGTAGATCGCTATCATGTTCTCAAACTCACACTGGACTGGAAATTAAATAGACAAATAACTGCAATAGAATTGAAAACACACAAATAACATAAAAACACAAATAAAATAAAACACAAATAAAATACCCCCACACTAGAATTCAACAGTGTCCTCACTGTTGGAACACTAGTAGCAGGGGACTCACAGAGTTCATGGTTGCGGAGGTTGGTCGCGCAGCATCATCTGCCGCATCCATTCATGCATCTCACCGATCAACCTGCCTTGTCGGATTTGCTCGTTCCCTTGTCTTGTCTGCTCCTCGCCTTGCCTCGTCTGCTCACTTCGGAGATGGCACATCTCATTCTCCATCCAGTCCCATTCTTTTTTAGATAAGCTCCACGAGCCTGAGCCTGATTCCTGATGGGGTGAAAATCGAGTAGGCGGTATAGGCGCTTCTTCTACTTGATCGCCTTCATCCTCAAAGAATTCTGCACCTGTACCATCATAAAATTGGTCTTCTTCATCCTGCATGGGGCTCTCATATAGCCAGTTATTCACATTTTGAATACTAATAAAGTCAGGGGCAGGTAAAGCAAGGAGATGACTGTTTCGGCTTACCAAGGAATAGTAATTATCAAAGACACGAATCATACCTTGGGCAGTCAGTGTGGCAAGATCTATTTTTGTCTTACCTGTAACAGTGGGTTCCTCTCTCAAGAGGGCACCATGGCCAAAGTGATTCGCGATTTGAGTAATCATACCGCCTACACTTATTTCGCCTGAAGGTGCATTCGCAACCCTCTTCAGGTGATCAGCTGCAAAGGCAGCTACATTAATGAGCTCGTGATTGGCCATGCCGTACATGAAGTACAACTCCCTCTGAGTCGCCACCCCTGTGCTGTCACCCCTGCCGAACAGTGTATATGCCAATCCTTTTTGAGCGTACCTGAAACAAGGGTTATGGATACAAGAGGCTTTTGCCGCTTTCGCGACATAATCAGTTCTGCCTGTAATAGCCTTCCAGAAGTCCCCTGCACTAAAATTTCCCGGAGGGGCTCCGTGACCAAAATTGGGGAGCTTCAGTATATCTCCCAACTCGGCTATGGTCAGGCTATGGTCAGTATCAAATAACCTGAACCTCAGTGTACCATAATATTCTTCCTCCACCCCTGTCCACCTGTGCTTCAACTGAAATTCTAAAGTGCTCAAGAATTCAACAGTTATGCGCTCATAAGTTGGCGCTTCTAATTGCATAAATTCTAACATCCCCAAGAGTGTGAAACATCCTATGGACCTCTATTCTCAGCCCTAGATTATCAAGCGTAGTGTTACAGATATACCTTGTGGGCGTGAGCTTACGCTTGATGATGTTAGAGTACTTTCTCTGATGATCCGGGTCTTCAAAGAGTATGTCGTGAGGGTTCGCCATACGGTGTGCTCTTTTTCTGGGGCCTGAAGTTTCCGCCACTGCTTTTCCGGTATCTCTACGAGGAGGCATCCTGAACCTGCAAAACAAAAACAACACAGATGAGTAGAGTGTTTTTTGTGAAGGACGGAAGTGGTTCCAGTGAGTGGGTGTGGTAGATAATGAAGCTTTTGTGTAGAGAGGGTTATGGAGGTTAAGGGCTTTGTGAGGGAGAAGAAGGAGGAAGATGAAAAAATGATAGGAATTGTGTGGTGGGTAATGATAAGTGGGGGTTAAAGTGGTGGGCCCCACGGGGTAAAAATTGAAAAATCTGACTGCGCCTTGCAACACGGGCCGTGTTGCACAACACGGGCACCCGTGTTGCTCCCCCTGTAGCATATATTTTTTCAAAGTCACGCCTCTGCAACACGGGCCGTGTTGCACAACACGGGCACCCGTGTTGCTCCACTGCTCCACCTTTTTCCAACTTTCTCACATCTGTCATGCTGGGCCTGACACGGCCCGTGTTGTACAACACGGCCACCCGTGTCAGGGTGCTGTTTTTCAACTTTTTCCCTCTCCTCCGGTCTCCGACATTCTTCTTTCTCCGATGAACTGCGAGTTGATCAAAACCTGTTAAAACAAAAACAAAATGAAAGCGTGAATGTGAAATACGTGGGTTGCCTCCCACGAAGCGCTTCGTTTTACGTTGCCTGGCTCGACGGTCCGCCATCGTATCATGTGAGATGAACGACATCATTTCGATCTTTCTGCTGTCCCTCGTAGTAAGGTTTCAGACGCTGACCATTTACTTTAAAAATGTCTCCATTTTCTGGATTTTTCAGCTCGACTGCTCCGTGCGGAAACGTCTTATGTACTACAAATGGTCCCGACCATTTTGATTTAAGCTTTCCCGGAAATAGTTTCAGTCGGGAGTTGTACAATAGTACTAATTGTCCTTCCCGAAATTCTTTCTTCTGAATACGTCGATCATGCCATTTCTTTGCTTGATCCTTGTACATTTTTGCATTCTCATACGCCCGGTTCCTGAATTCCTCTAGCTCATGGAGTTGGAGGGTTCTGGACTCTCCTGCTCTGGTGAGGTCTAGGTTAAGAACTTTTGATGCCCACAATGCCTTGTGTTCTAACTCTAGAGGCAGATGGCAAGCTTTACCATAGACCAGTTGGTAAGGGGACATACCAATAGGTGTTTTGTATGCAGTGCGATACGCCCAGAGAGCGTCGTCCATCTTTACTGCCCAGTCCTTACAGGATGCACGCACTGTTTTCTCTAATATCTGTTTGAGTTGTCGATTTGACACCTCGGCTTGCCCGTTGGTTTGAGGATGGTATGGAGTAGATATTTTGTGCTTCACATTATACTTAAGGAGTAGCTTTTCCATGAGATGATTTAGGAAATGAGTTCCTTCATCACTTATAAGGGCCCTTGGTACTCCAAACCGCGAAAATATGTTCTCCTTCAGAAATCTGACCACTACTTTAGCATCATTTGTTGGTAGTGCCACTGCTTCTACCCATTTCGAAACATAGTCAACTGCTACCAGTATATAGTGTTTTCCAAATGATGGTGGGAATGGTCCCATAAAATCAATCCCCCAAACATCAAACAACTCTACTTCTAACATGGAATTCTGCGGCATCTGGTTTCTTTTCGAGATATTTCCAGTCCGTTGACATCTGTCGCATTCCTTAACTACGTTCTGGGCATCCTTGAACAAAGACGGCCAATACAACCCTGATTGGAGGACTTTGGCTGCGGTGCGGTCGCCACTGAAATTCCCTCCATAATCTGAATTATGACATGCTTCGAGCACCTTCCTTTGCTTGTTTTCCGGAACGCATCGTCTGATAAGTCCATCCACCCCTTTCTTGTAAAGAAACGGATCATCCCATAAGTAGAACCTGCAGTCATGAACAAACTTTTTCCGTCTGTTAGAATCAAAATCGTCGGGTATGAGACCACCGACTAAATAATTGGCGTAATCCGCAAACCAAGGAACGCCATGAATAACTAGGATGTGTTCATCAGCAAACTCATCCTTTATCGGGAGTTTTTCCTTGTTCTCTTCAATTGGTGACATTCGCGAGAGGTGATCAGCCACAATGTTTTCACATCCTCTCTTATCCCGAATCTCCACATCGAATTCTTGGAGAAGAAGGATCCATCTCAGCAACCTGGGCTTCGACTCCTGTTTAGCAAAAAGATATTTTAACGCTGCATGGTCAGTATAAACAATCACTTTAGAACCCAACAAATATTGCCTAAATTTGTCAAAGGCATACACCACCGCTAGCAACTCCTTCTCGGTAGTTGCGTAATTCATCTGTGTCGGGTTCAAAACGTGACTCGCATAGTAAATAACATGCAAAAGCTTCTCTTTCCGCTGCCCCAATACAGTCCCTACTGCAATGTCACTGGCGTCACACATGATCTCAAACGGCAGCGACCAGTCTGGGGCTATCACAATTGGTGCTGACACCAACTTATTTTTCAGGTTCTCGAATGCATCAGCACATTCCTTATTGAACACAAACGTCGTTTCCTTGACTAACAAGGACGTCAACGGTTTAGCTATCTTGGAGAAGTCTCTTATGAACCTGCGGTAGAACCCTGCGTGACCCAAGAAGCTTCGGATACCTTTCTCGTTTACGGGTGGTGGTAACTTGGATATTACTTCCACTTTTGCTTGATCAACTTCGATCCCTTTATGTGAGATTTTGTGACCCAGGACGATGCCCTCTCTCACCATGAAATGACATTTTTCCCAATTCAGGATCAAGTTACTTTCCTGACATCTCTGCAAAACAAGTGACAGGATAGTTAAACAATCATCAAATGATGACCCGAAAACCGAAAAATCATCCATGAAGACTTCCATATGTTTCTCGAGCATATCGGCAAAAATGGAAGTCATGCATCTTTGAAATGTGGCTGGAGCATTACATAACCCGAATGGCATCCTCCTATAAGCAAAAACTCCGTACGGGCATGTGAAAGTTGTCTTCTCTTGATCCTCCGGCGCAACCGCGATTTGGTTGTATCCGGAGTATCCATCTAGAAAGCAATAGTAATCGTGACCAGCCAATCTTTCTAACATCTGATCAATAAAGGGCAACGGAAAGTGATCTTTTCTGGTGGCTAAATTAAGTCTCCTATAATCAATGCATACCCTCCAACCAGTGACAGTACGCGTAGGAATCAACTCATTCTTGTCATTAGTCACCACGGTTGTACCTCCTTTCTTAGGCACCACGTGAACAGGGCTCACCCATGAACTGTCTGATATAGGATAGATAAGTCCAGCATCCAATAATTTCACCACTTCCTTTCTTACGACCTCCTTCATAACGGGGTTCAGTCTTCGCTGGGGCTGCACAACCGGTTTATGGTCCTTCTCCATAAGGATTTTGTGCATGCAAACTGTAGGACTTATACCCTTTAAGTCTTCGATTTTCCAACCAATAGCACTCTTAAATTTTTTAAGAACCCTAATCAGTTATTTCTCTTGAACACTTTTTAGACTAGAGCTGATAATGGCGGGACACTTTTCCTCGGTGTCTAGAAACACATATTTGAGATTTTCCGGCAGTTGTTTCAATTCTGAACCTTTAGGCTTTTCGTCATTACCCTCCAGCGCTATAGGTTGTCGTAAGTCCTCCCATCGGTGTGGTCGGGATCCCCTTTGGACTGGTCGAGTGTCCAACATTTCGACTACCTCTCTGTCATCCTCATCTACTTCTTTGTCTTCCTTAAAAATTGACATGCTTAGCACTCTCTCCAGGGGTAGTTGGGTCACACTCTCCAAATGTTCTCTCTCTACGACCTGTTCTAGCACTTGGATGTTGCTGCTGGTGCCACGATCCTGTTTATGCTTCATGGTATTACTAACATCAATTTTTAACTCCTCGTCATATACTTTCAAGGTCAGGGTGCCGCCTTCCATATCTATCATGACTCTCCCGGTTTCCAAGAATGGTCGGCCCAAAATTAACGGCATTTCTTCATCTTCCGGCATCTCTAGGATCACAAAATCAACCGGAAACACAAATTTATCTACCTTAACTAGTACATCTTGAACCACTCCATATGGCCGCTTAACTGAATGATCAGCAAACTGGAGGGTCATCCGAGTGTCTTGAACCGCACCGATATCCAATTTTTTGTAGATAGACAAGGGCATGAGGCTAATACTTGCTCCCAAATCAATTAAAGCTCTGTTGAATGACCTATCGCCAATAGTGCATGGGATAGTAACAGCTCCACTGTCTTTCTTCTTGACCGGAATCTTCAGACCCTGCAAAATAGCACTACAAGTTTCCGTTAGAATAACAGGTTCGGACTCACTCGTCCGCTTCTTAGCAATGATGTCCCTCATGAATTTTGCATAGGTGGGCATTTGTTCTAGTGCCTCCAACAACGGAATGTTCAGCTCCAACTTTTTAAACAGCTCCAGGAACTTCTCGAAATTCTTCTATTGCTGTCCTTTCTTCTTATTTCTTGAGGGGTATGGCAGCTTGATCACCGGTTTCGGTTCTACCAATTTTTCTTTAGTTACCGGTACCGGTGTCACCACTTCTTCCTCGACTATTTCATTCTCTTTAATTTCCAGCTCCACTTCAATCATCTGATCATTCAGTTCCGTTTCCTCTTCTCCTACTTCCTTGGCTTTTCCACTTCTTGTTACTACCGCCTTAATTTGGTGGTGATCCTTTGGATTTGGTACTGTGGCACTTGGAAGTGTACCCGACGCTTGTGAACTTGCTAGCTGTTGGGCAATTTGACTCATTTGTACTTCAAGATTCTTTATGGATGCTCCAGCATTCCTGAAGTTACTCCTTGTCTCTTCTTGAAATTGAGAACTTTGGGCGGCCATTTTCTCAATGGCCACTTCCCAATCAGCTTTTCGAGGCGCTTGTGGTTGATATTGAGGTTGGTCCGGTGTTTGCTGGTACTGCTGTGGCTGAGGTTGATACGGTTGTTGGCCTTGAACAGGTTTTTGCACATTACCTTGTTGATCTTTCCATGAAAAGTTTGGGTGATTCTTCCAACCAGGATTATATGTGTTGGCGTAAGGATTGTTCTGCCTCAACATATTAATCTGTTCCACTTGCTCTTGAGTTGCTACACAATGCATTGTGAAGTGTGGGCCACCGCATATTTCACAAGGTGCTGCTTGAACTGGCTCAACCTGTGCCACTACCTGAGTTTCAACATTCATTTTCTTTAACCTTCTCTCTACCTCAGCGGTGATCTGATCCTCCATTTTAACAACCTGGTCTGCCAGCTTCAGATCAATCTTACCTTCCGGTTGGTTTACCGTGCGATCATACAACTCAAGGTGCTCGTTCGCGGAGATTTCTTCTATGATCCTTCTGATACCTGTGGCTGTTGAGAAGTTGGTTGAGCCACCGGCAGCAGTATCTATGAGCTGTTTCGTTTTGAGTCGTAATCCACTCACAAAGTTTTGCATCTGCTCCGTGGCGTCCAGGTTATGAGTAGGACATGCTGTAAGACACCTCTTAAACCGCTTATATGCATCCCCTAAAGATTCTCCTTCTTTTTGCTTGAAGTTGACAATGTCGTATCTTTTTCGGATGAACACTGAGGCAGGGAAATACTCATTCAGGAATGCAGTTTCCATCTCTTGCCATGTTGTGATACTCCCAGCGGGAAGCGAGTAAAACCATTCTTCCGCATCATCAGTGAGTGTGAACGGGAACATAACTAATCTCTTGGCCTCTTTGGAATGTCCTTCTATTTTCAGCGAGGTGGTGGTTGTGAGGAATCTCTGAAGATGTTTATTTGCATCTTCGTTGATTCTTCCGGCGATCGGTTTGCTCTCCAACTGACGGATGATGGAAGGGTGTAGCTGAAAATGCGCAGCATTCACCGGTTGATTCACAATGGTCATCCGGTTTGGTTGAGCATTGGCCCCTCCATAATCTCCTAGCAGTCTTTCAGGCTGAGGTGGATTTCCAGCCATTTGAGCAGTTTCAGATGTTGTCTCTCTCTCTTCGGAGTCGCTCTGCACAGATATAATTTCCTCTATTTCTTCCAGTATTTTAACTTTAGCTAATCTCCGTCTTTCGTGTAATGCTCGTTCTGGTTCTGTATCAAAAGAATATTTAGCTGAGGCCTGACCTCGCATACACAATTAGACAAGCGTTAGTTAATAAGCGGATAAAAGTTATGCAGTAAACAATAAAATTTTAGTCGCAAAGCAACAAAATTTCTTTTGGATTCTAAAAACAATGTTAATTTGGCAGTCCCCGGCAACGGCACCAAAAACTTGATCGGGAAAATAGCAAGTGTACTATTTTTACCAATTGTAGTAATAAGGGACAAGTCCCAAGTATCGATCTCGAGGACTGCGTAGTAATTAACGTAATTTTTAGGATTCAATTGAACAAAAGGTCTAGTGGGTTGTTTGGTAGCAGAGTAATATCACAAGTAAATACGGACTTAATTAATCAATCTAAGAACAGTGTTAGGGGAGTGGAGACGATGCGAGTAAAGACCCTGTATGATTATTCTACTATACTAGTTATTAACCTTAATTTATCAGTTGGCCACTTTAGTTGCCTTAATTCCTTAATGGAAACCCTTTGATGATTTTCCTGTTCACTAATTCCTCAGTGTCCATGAAAAACATCAAGCAATAGTTCCAACCATAAAATACGTGATACAGGATATCCTCATTCCTAAGCAATATCGACCGTGATACTATTTTGCAAAAGTGTTAGGGTGACTTTCCAGACTAACGCCTAAGCACAATTCGAATTCTACTTTCCAATATGAATACGAATAAGATTAATGCAAAATAAAATATATTAAGGTAAAAACATAGTTCTCATAGAATAATTAAACAAACGTCATTACATCGCCCTAAGGACCACCCCCTAACAACTTGGGGTTTAGCTGCTCATGTTCTTCGTAAACATAAAAGTAGTTAGAATTAAAAAGGAGAAGATCATTACAATGCAAGTTGAAATCCTTGGATCATCAATTGCTTCCGCTTTTGATCGATCCTCTGTTTCCAGCCGAACTCTCCTCTCAGTTGTCAATCCTAATATCAGTTCCCCAAAAAGTATTTTCTACTTTCTAAAATGTGCCTCTTATATCTAAATTCAAATTACATAGCGAAATGTCTCAAATGCCCTTCGAAATAGGTCTGACAGCAAAAAATCAGAAAACAGAGAAATTTCACGTTCAGTGGCCCTGACACGGGCCGTGTTGTGCAACACGGGTACCCGTGTTGCAGCTCTGAGTTCCCTTTTTCGCCTTTTCTTTTCCTCCGAATGCGGTGCGATTGTCGTGCTCTCCATTCCTGCCAAAAACACACTAAAAGAAACTAAATCAAACGCACCAGCGGCAAAAGCAACATAAACTTAGAAATAAGACTCGAGGACACACAACTACGAGTAATGCAGATAATAACCACTAAAGCTTCGAAAAATAGATAAAAACATTGCGAAATTAACCACAAACAGCGTTTGAAAACACAACTGAAATCCACCGATCAAGCGTCCTGGCTAATCATTTGGAACATCAACCTATTGAAGACCACCAGCCCACTAATGATGATTTCCCCAATGAAGATGTAATGTATTTGAAAATGAAGGATTGTGAAGAACCTCTACCTGAAGAAGGACCTAAACCAGATTCTCAGTGGGGTTTAATATTTGATGATGCCGTTAACGCTCACGGGAAAGGAATTGGGGCAATCATTATGACTCCTCATGGATCCCATATCCTGTTTACTTCTAGGTTGACCTTCAAGTGTACAAACCATGAAGTTGGATATGAGGCATGCATTATGGGCCTTGAGGAGGCAATAGACTTAAGAATCAAGAATTTGTATGTATATGGTGATTCTGCTGTGGTAGTCTACCAAATCAAGGGAGAGTGGGAGACTCGCCAAGATAACCTGATTCCATACAAAGACTACGCAAGAAGATTGTTACCTTTCTTTAATAAAGTTGAATTCCACTACATTCCTCGTGACAAGAATAGAATGCTGGATGCTCTGGAAACTTTGTCCTCTATGATTGTGCTGAACCGATGGAATGATTTTCCAAGGATTGATGTGAACAGGATAGATAGACCTACTTATATATTTGCAATAGAAGATGCTGAAGATGATAAGCCCTGGTATCATGACATTGAATTGTTTCTTCGAAAGCAAGAGTACCCGTATGGGGCATCTAACAAAGATAAGAAGACATTGAGAAGGTTAGTTGGTAACTTTCTCCTAAGTAATGATGTACTATACAAGCAGAATTTTGACATGGTCTTGCTAAGATGTGTTGACAAACGGGAAGCAAACATATTAATGACAGAGATTCATGAAGGATCTTTTGGCACCCATGCCAATGGGTATGCCATGACTAAGAAACTCTTGAGAGCAGGATACTATTGGATCACGATGGAGTCCGATCGTTACAAATTTTCTAAGAAATGTCACAAGTGTCAAATCTATGCAGATAAAATTCATGTGCCTCTAACTCTACTTAATGTTATCTCATCTCCCTGGCCATTTTCCATGTGGGGCATTGATATGATTGGTATGATAGAACAAAAGCATCTAATGGACATTGCTTTATTTTGGTAGCAATTGACTATTTCACCAAATGGGTCGAAGCCGCTTCCTATGCTAATGTTACCAAACACATGGTTGTTAAGTTTATCAAGAATCAACTCATCTGTAGATATAGTGTGCCAAGAAAAATCATTATTAATAATGGGTCCAACCTGAACAACAGAATGATGAAAGAGCTATGTGAAGAATTCAAGATTGAGCATCATAACTATTCTCCTTATCGACCAAAGATGAATGGGGTTGTTGAAACTGCTAATAAGAATATAAAGAAGATTATCCAGAAGATGATTGTCAGGTATAAAGACTGGCATGAAGTGCTCCCTTTTGCTTTCTATAGATATCGTGCTTTGGTACGCACGTCAACATGAGTAACTCCTTTTTCACTTGTTTACGACATGGAAGCTGTACTCCCAGTAGAAGTTGAGATTCCTTCTATGTGAGTTCTGACGGAAGCAAAGCTCTCAGAGGCTGAATGGTGTCAAAGCATATACGACCAACTGAAATTGATTGAAGAAAAGAGGATGACCGCTTTGTGCCATGGTTAAATGTACCAGCAAAGGATGAAGGAGGCGTTCGACAAGAAGGTTGGATAACACAAATTCAAAGAGGGCGACCTGGTTCTCAAGAAGATTCAATCATTCCTTACTGATTCCCGAGAGAAGTGGACTTCGAACTATGACGGTCTGTATGTTGTCAAGAAGGTCTTCTCAGGAGGCGCTCTAATGTTAGCAAATATAGATGCAGAAGAAATCACTCGACCGGTGAATGTAGACGCTGTAAAGAAGTACTATGCATGAAGAAGATAGTCCAGATTCGGATTATTGAAGATTACTACTATCCAAGATCCATCCGTCCAAGTTACACAATTTAGAACATAGGAAATTTCAATATTGTTTAGGAAGGGAGTGGTTATTATTCCTCTGATGCAACTGTTACTATTATTATTATTATTATTATTATCATTTTCCAACATTGTAATAATATATGGAGTCATGCTTCTACAAATTACCATTTAATAAAACGAGATTGAGCCTTCAGGCAATCTTTATTATTTCTTTCTGTCTTCGCAAATAAATGTGTTTATTTTGATAGCAATTTTAAACAAAACTTCTTTCTAAAGATTCTTTTGGTGTGGGTGTTACTTTGATATATGAATATTAAATGGACATTCTCAAGAAAAGAGATACTTTGAGCCCACTTCACGGATGTTTATTTCATCCCCAAAAGTCTTAACTCTGATTCTAACGCAAGCTTCCCTTTGAAGAGGATATCTATTTTATCCCCCATTAATCTCTCCATCAAAGTGGATATTTATTTTATCTATGAGTTTTAATCCCTCATGAAGCAGCTAGATTCATCTCGACAATCCTTTAAGAGAGATCAGAATGTTATATCTCCAAGTAGAACAATCTTCTCCCTAGAGAAGTTCAAAGTTTTAAACCAGATTATAGTCCCATGAGTGGTTTTCATCCACCCCAGTGATGTTCCCGTCCATGAAGATTTGGATGAGTATCCTTGTTGAGATGTTTATTTCACCTCCAACTCCTTCTTCTCTTTGTTTTGTCAGCATAATCATGGCATGTAGATACATGGCATGTGCATTTTGCATTTTTGTTTGTTTGTTTGTTTATTCACTTTGGTTATGCTGATCCCCGAGTGACTGGGCTTGTCTTCCCCCTCCAAGTAGAGTCACAGCCCTAAGCAGAAAGAGCACATCCTTTATAATTCCCTACTGAGTTTGATTCTCGTGGAAGATAGTTTCTTTAGTTCTGCTTTCCATTTTTGGATAAAGATAAACTCCATTTGAGTTCATTCCTCACTGGATGGAGTCTTGCTTAAACGTTTCTCTTCAATTATCTCCTGGATTGAACTTTGGTCCCTGACAATCAGAATTTTGGATATCTCTATGCTTTTGAACCTAAATTGAGTGTGCATTTATTTTGGACTTTGATTCCCCAAGAAGAATCTGTCTGAAGATCACCATGGAAGACAAACATATTTCTTCAACAGTGTGATAACGTGGTATCAACAAGTTATACTCAAACAACAAGTGGCAGCTCTTTATTTGAGTAGTTTGTTTATTTCTCAAGATTTCTATTTGGATGACAAGTGGCAGACTCCTCAAGACAGTTTGTCTATCCTCATCAAATTATCAAAGTTATTAACTAGTCAGCCATCAAATAGCATCTCTCCGAAAATCCATCAGAGAGGTTTGTTGGAGACTCTATAGATGTTTCTCTTTATTTGAGAATTCATGCTACAAAGACTTTTATTTATTTCAATACATCTTCAAACTACAACAAAGATGCTCTGCAGGGATATATTCCCTAGTGAGTCTATTATACAGAGTTAATTCCATCAAATGGCATCTCTCTGAGAAGTTTGATGAAGATTCTTACAATTTATCCTTCTCTTTATTTAAGAAGACATGTTTTATAAATCAGCCGACCTGCATCTCTTTTGAAGATCCTCGTTGGTATTTACTAATCTCAACTAAGTTATGGATTCTCGCTAATGTCATAAATCTCCAGTGGAGCTCCAATCCCCTGTGAAGATACTTTCCCGTAAGTACTCATCATTCCAGGAAGAGACTGAGACCCATTCATGGCATACAACCTTGAAGCATGGGGAGGTTTATTTTACCCTTTTCAAGTGGAATACATGATTAAAAAATAAACTGAGACTCGTTCATGGCATACAACTTTGAAGCGTGGGGGGGTTTATTTTACCATTTTCAAGTGGAATACTTGATTAAAGAAGAAACTGAGACCCGTTCATGGCATACAAACTTGAAGCTTGGGGAGGTTTATTTTACCCTTTTCAAGTGGAATACTTGATTAAAAAGAAACAGAGACCCGTTCATGGCATACAACCTTGGAGCGAGGGGAGGTTTATTCATCCTTTTTAAGTAAAAGAAGGAACTGAGACCCGTTCATGGCAAACAACCTTGAAGCGTGGGGAAGTTTATTTTCCCTTTCTAAATGAATCATTTAGTTAAAGGAGATGAATTATATCATAGAAGCTTATTTTGGTTATTATCCTTGCTTAAGCCATCGTACTTTGGATGGTAGGTAATATACCATATTATTTTAGACGGATACCTGTGCTTATGCTACCAGTTTTAGTAGTAGGTCCTCTTTTCTTTTCATGTTACCTTTGCTTAAGCTATCGTATGATTGATAGTAGATAACATGCGGTCCTTTATCTCAACTGGATACCTTTTGTTTAGGCTACCACATGTTGGTAGTAGGTTATCCTTTAATTTCAAGTTTCTCGCCCGTTGTTTGAGCCACCACATTCCTGATAATAAGTATTATACATCTTTATGTTGTTGGAGATACCATTTGTTTAAGTTATCCCCAATGGTGGTCGTTTGTCTCTTCCCCAATGGAGTTGAATCTTTTTCCTGTAGGGTCTTGCTTCGCCAAAGTCTATTCCTCGTCGATACTTTAGCGGTTTTCCACATATAGTTATCCCATGTGACATCATTCCCCACAGGATCTTCTCCTTGCATTTCATATCATATGCATCGTGTGGCATCTTAGGCCAAAAATTCATGCAATGTTTGTATTTAAGCCCCTCCTATCTCACCAAGACGAGGATTTCGATCTTCACATCTCCGGATAGAGAAACTTAAATAAGGGCATCTGCCACACCCTAATTTGTAACCCTAAGATCCCACATCTCCGTGCATCGTCTGGCATAACATTTCTAGGTCAATCATACTTGCACGGCTAACCAAATCTTTATGCTTTATTGTTTCTCTTTGTTCCCTGTTGAATTAAGGATTTACTTCAGAGAGGCCTCTCAAGAGTTATTCAGTCAAGTATTGAGTGCACCATCAACCAAGTACACTAGATTCAAGTGAATACGTATCCTCACAAATACCTCAAGATATGACCGGCTGATTTTGATTCAAAAGGTCCTAGGGTTTTCTATTGGTCATTTTACTCAGAAATCCCCAAAGGCCTTTGCGTATGTCTCAAGGAGCATTAGGTTCCTTGTCCATTGGTTTTAAGCATGGTCATTTGAGAATTGGTTATTGGTTTTCATGGCAAGTTGTGTTACAAGGTGTATATGGAGTTTCTCAAGGCATGGCTCTTGTACCAAGTTCATCTTCGACTGTGCGGGTAACCAAGATCAAGATTAATTCAAAAGAGACTTTTTTTATCCATTAAGCTTATGAATAACATGTTTGGGAGTAATGAAGTTTAGTCTAAATTCAAGGTTTACATCCAAGTGATAATATCAAAGGGATTTCGCATATCCTCACAAATCGGGATCCAGCTGAGATTATGCCATTAAAATTATCACAAGAAGATTTCTTCTTCAAGAGTTTGGGAATAATCCAAGAAAGTTAAGTTCTATCAAATTCAAAGTTCCATGTTCTACACCAAGATAAAAGAAAGGACTATCTTGTACATTGGGAATTAATCATCCAAAATCCAAAGTTACAGAACACAAAATGGTGTACATATTCGCATGGTTCTTTACAAATATGAAGTGATTCTTACATAAGATGCCAAAACTCAAAGACATACCAAGTAAAAAAAATATAAGTCTTACATCAAGAAGAAAAACAAGCATGAAGACAGAACAATATTTTTAAGTAAGGAAGCTGAAGTTGAATTTCGGTAAACAAAGAAAACTCGGGAAACCAATCTTAAGACAGTTTGTGTAAACGCTTGGATTTTAAAGCTGGTACATCAGGAATGCTTCAATCCTACAAAAGCTGCTTCAACTTTTCTGGACAACACAAACGGCATGCTCGATCTCTGGTCCTTCTATCGAGCCTTCCGTGACTAGCCTGTCAAGCCCCTTTCTATTTCTCCTAACTACCAGTATATAGCACCACCTGGTTACAATATATCTAGAAATTTCTCTGATTTCTCTGTTGTCGTCCTCGCGGTTCTTGTTGAAATAGTAGTGGTGGACACATGTTGCTTCAGGATAACTTATGAAGATAATAATTAAACAACGGTATGATTAGCGATAATAGTAGTAAGATTCGGAAGGAAATTTCAAAGACAAACTCCATACATGTGAGGATTCAGCCATCTACTACAGAATTTGGAAAAGCAGTGCTCGATAACCAGCATGATTGGGACCATGGCAGGAATTGAGGAAAACGACAATCCTTTTCCCTATACTCATATCATTTCGCTATGGATCTCGAAGACAAGTGAAGGAATTCGCTCAAAGACAACTCTGGTCATGCTCCTGCGGTTGAAGATACAATTCTTTCGGTTCAAAAGTTGATAACCAAATGACAAATTATTGATATCATGGTTTAGCCATATGAATGCAGAATTATCAGCCAGCAACACAATTCCAAAATAAGAGGGATATGTTGCAATTATTACCATTATCAATTCACCAAGACCATATGTTGCATGAACGCACATCTCAAATTTATCATACTCATTTTATAAACAAAATACTCCTCCAATGCTTAACACAGATGATTCACTGACCAGACCATCAGATGCAAGTTATGGCGCCTTTGGCAAAATGGTGCATGCCAAAATCATTGGAAACCTGTCAAAACAGAAATCAAATAATAAAGTTCATTAAAATCTCAAGACAGGATCAAATTCTTTCCAAAACACCTTTAGACATATTCAGTTTAAAATGGAAAGTCCATCAATACACAATCAACATTACAACCCAATCCTCGAGACCATTTCAAATATGTATTCAATGGATGTGTCCCAGACAAGATCAAAAAAAGTATTTCCGAAAAAATGGAGCATTCATGGCAACCATGTGAATTACAGACATAAACCAATTGAAAGGGGAAAGCGAGAAATCAGACAATCAATCGAAATCACAAAAACAAGGCAAGAATCACAAATTGGGACAATCTTTATTTTCCTTCCAAACACAGAATTTGACAGCAAAATTTCACGCAATCAATTCGAAATCAGGATATTGATCTACACAAGCCTTTAAATACACAAACACACAAGGGAAAGAGAAGATTCATAAAATAAATCAAAGAGTAAGCACAATATAACATCGAAATTGACAGCTCCATAGACACAGAGGGAATAGGATCGAGGAAACTTATCTTTTCGTCGGATCCGCTTCCCACAGGTAACGACCCTTTTTCCTTCCTTAGCAAACAAAAAATAAACCCTAGGTATCTTTCCCTTAGCAAACAAAAATAACACAATATAAAACAAGAGGTTCTTTTAGAGTACTACATATGCTTAGGATGTGAATACCTTCCCTAAGTTTAACCAACCCCCGAACCTTAGATTCTCTAATTTTGCATTGCATTGCATACTCATGGGTTATTTCGATCTTTTTCCCTTCCCTTGGACAAATTAAAGACCGGTGGTGAATAATGATTTTCAATTCAAGTTAATCAATAGATTGATATCCAATTCTCACCGCGACACTTGGATCACAAGTTATGGCCTTGCAAAGCTGGGTAAAAACCATGTTCCTTCCATAACTTAGTGAAATTTCAAGTTTCTCAAGGTTGCCCTTTTTGCAAGTAACCTCACTTTTCTTGATTTTTCTTGATTGATCATGATCCAAATCATAAATTAATATTGTTCTTGACTTAAAGAGGCCATGTTTGCCAAAAAAAATCCTAAAAGTCAAACTTGGTTTTGATCACAGTTGACTTTTCACATTAGATGAAACTTGAACTTTGTGACCCGTTATGAAATCAAGTCCTTGGGATAAATTGAACCTAATGGATGGATTCCAAATGTGTTTTTGAGTGTCTTTAATTATGCCCCAAGGTTTGAGATCATGCTTTGTTCAAAAGTCAAAAGCATGGTTGACTTTTTCTAAAGAATCCTAGTTTGTGATCCAGATGAGTTCGAATCCATGTATTGCTTATGAATCAAATTCTTTGAATCAATCCAATATTGTGAATGAATAAACATGATATATTTGAGGTCTTTAAAGCATATCTTGAGGTCTTGGATCATGTCTTACTCCAAAAGTCAATCTAGGGACTGAATTAGGTCAAAAACCTTAATTCCTGATTTTTTTTATAGATGCATCCCCTGAGGCTATTTTGAACTTAAGAATGGACTCATGAGGTTCTTTTGAGATACTTGACTTATATATTGAAGTATTGGCTCATGCCTAGATGAAAACTTCTCTTTGGAAGCCTTGGTCGATCAAAACCCTAATTTGGTGACACTGATGGTCTTGAGGCTTGATTAACTTTGAACGGTGCAATCTTGTGTTAGATTCTTGATGGGAAGGATTTCTTGATCCTTCATGGATGTTTGAGAGGCTTGGAAAATTGAAAATCATGTCAATTCTTGATTGATCCTTTTCCTGAATGCTTTGAGAGGGGTCAAAACCCTAATCCTTGGTTAAGGTGAATAGTCAATAATCTTTGAGAAGATTGGTGAGGTATGAAAATACATTCATATTATGGTGATGATTTGCATAATGATGTGAAGTCTTGAGGTTAAAATTTAGGATATGATCATGCATATGCATGAAAATGCAAAAATATTTTTTTGAGGTATGCTAAAAAAATTGAGATGCAAGTGTCACATTAGGATAGTGATAGATGAAAGGAAACCCTTACGAGTTTAGGATTGTGATGGACACAAGGAAAACCTTACGATTTTAAGGATTTTGACGGATATAGAACTCACATATGGGTTAAAGGATAATGTCAAATATAAGGGTACCTTATTTAGAATGACTCTTTATAGATAAGGATAATGATTGGCATGGTAAACCCAAACGGGTTTAGGGATAGGTAAGGTAATATGCAAGCACAACCTAGTTAAGGTAGGCTTTTTATGCTAGGCTAGTTATAAGTGTTGACTACCCAATTCCGTCATATGTAGGATATAAATTTTTTGGTGGTATGACAATCCTAAAATTATGGATTATACCCTCGTTTTACCATGAGAATGAGCAAGTCTTCCTACGGTAATCCTTCGAGATAAGTCTCATCTAGGTGGGACCTTAGAAACGCCCATTGCAGGTTGAATATATAAGACCACCATGAGTTGATAGGGGGTTCTAAAGGTTCCCGGAGTCATGAACCACATCCAAATCATCAACTATGTTAAGGACATGCTTTACCATGAAGACAACTTCGGAGGGTCTCTTCTGAGTGTAGCATCCATGCATTGGTGAGATGTCACATCTCCCCAAAAACATTTATGTTCTACATCCTAACTTAAGGTTATCTTTCAAGCTTGGGTTTTAGCTTCACACACGAGTATCCCAACCAAATGATGACAATATATATGACAAAAATATAAACAATATATATAAAACCAAAATTATATATATATATATATATATATATATATATATATATATATATATATATATATATATATATATATATATATATATATATATATATATATATATATATATATATATATATATATATATATATATATATATATATATATATATATATATATATATATATATATATATATATATATATATATATATATATATATATATATATATATATATATATATATATATATATATATATATATATATATATATATAACCAAAATTATATATATATAACATAAAACAAACAAGCAAGAAACCTTAAAACTCAAGGTTAGGATGAACTCTCTTTTTAGGTAAGTATAAGAGCATCCCCAGCAAAGTCGCTAGCTGTCGCGATCGGTAAAATGGCAGAGTCGCCATCATCATTTATTTGTCCTAAGAGATTGAAAAATAATGATAAAACCTAAAGTTAAAGGGTGAGAGACTAGGTTCAAAAGTCGGTTAAGCGAGTGGAAGGTGTTTGACACCCCTCACCTCCATTGTACTCAATGGGATCCTCCTCTATTTTTAGGGTTAATGTGTATTTGTTTAAGGGTGTTTGCTTATTAGTTATTATCTATTTACAACGTTATTTTATAATTTACAAAAAAAGATAAGAAATCTAGAAAAAAATTTTATAATTGTACTCGCTAGAGTGCTACGACTATATGCCTAAGTACACTCATATTAAATGAAGGTTCAGATTATCATAGTTCTTCTTAGAAAAAATTGCTTATTGGTTATTTTTATCCCTTAAAATAATTCTCACGCAACGGGGATGGAGAAAAGTTTGGTTTGAAAAATGCCTCAATGCATAAGGGCAGAGGTCTTACAATTTAAATGTGTGATGTTGATTTTATCCGATTGTTTAATTTATTATAAAAATATCCCTTTAATTTATTTAGAAAATTAATTAATTATGATAATATATTTATAAAAAAACTCTCTTGATTTATCCCAAAAATCTACCACTTTCTATCTCATTACACTATTCCATTTTATCCCTTGATTTTATTATATATAAAAAAAAAGAAGACTCTCTAATTTATTTTGAAAATAAATTAATTGTAATAATATATAAAAAAAAAACCATGTTTTATCAATCATAAATTTTATACTCTTTGGATCATAAGATCTTTATCCCAAAAATGCATCTCATTTCTATCTCAAAATTTATCCCATTCGCATCCCTAATTTTATTCTTTGATTATCCCTAAATTATCCCTAAGAATTATCTCATAGAATTATACCATAATTATCCCAAATTTATATCCCGTAATTAATCTCATTATTATATTAAATTATAAATTAATTTTATTAGTTTTAAATTATAATTTTAATTAATAATTATATTTTGTTATTTTTATTTTAATGCTTAATTATAAAATATAAATTTATTAAAAGGATTTATAAATAATTTTTTTAATTAAATATTTTAATCTCAAGATAGGATTGATATTAAATATTTATTTTATCCTTTTTTTGAATTTTTATTATTTATTTCTTTTTGGGTATTTTTTTTTATATTAAATATATATATAAGACATAATAAATTATTTAAATATACCCTAATTATACTAACTAATTTGAGAGGAAATTAGATTAAATATAATATTTTTTAGAAAATGATAGTGAAATAAAAAAATGGTATTATTGTTTAATTTACTTAATCATTTAATCCCTTATTAGAACTTTATTAAATATTTAATTATATATGTTTTTTAATTTTTAATTTATTATTTATATTAAGGGGAAAATATTTAATCTTTAAAATAATTTCTAATCTGATTATGCTCAATGGCTCAAAAAAAATTAACCCTAACCCAACTTTAAATCCCTAATTATGTTTTCTTGCATTTTTTTTAATCAATTAAACCTAATAATCCTAGTATTATATTAACTAAATGAATATATTATTATTATTATTATTATTATTATTATTATTATTATTATTATTATTATTATTATTATTATTATTATTATTATTATTATTACTTCTATTATTATTATTATATTATTTTTATTATTGTTTATGAACTACTTAATTGTTAATTCTAATTATCTTAATTAACATGATTAATCCCTAATTATCCTAATTAAATCTTAAAATGATCCTAATCCTTTTAATCACAAACAATATTGAATATTGATTTGTCTTTTTAATACTGAACATAAAAATGAAACACTTTGTTTTATAATATTTATTTATTTTATTTGTCTTTCTATGGATTTTAAGTGTTTAGATCCTTTCATTCAGTACTTTAGTCCATATGAATATGAACACAAGACAAAGAAAGGAACCCTAAAAACTCCACTTGAAAAGTCACGCTTAAAACAAACCCCATTAGAAAACGGAAAGCATTTAAAAGATTTTGCATAGAAAAATCAATGATAATCTATAAATTTTAATAAAAGGCAAATTTGGTGGTTTTAGGTAATTAATAGTTATTAATATAATTTTTTAAAAAATATTTAAAAAGACCAATTGAAATTAAAAAAAAAAAAACAAGGTTTAATTGATTATAAAAAAGTTTTGATTTGATAATTAAAAAATTTCCTTGGATAATTTAAAAAGTTTATTTGATTGATTTAAAAAATAATTTTAATTTTAAAAATAAATTTTATTGATAATCATGAGGGAAAAATTTTTAATTATAATTATACAAAAAAAGTTTTAATTATAAAAAGTTTAATGATGAATTATATAAAAGAAGAGTTTTAATTATAAAAAGAGTTTTTGACCCAACCTAGAGTGTTGTGACCCAAATTAAGCTGCTTCCTCACCTCTTACACTAACAAGTCATAACACTCGAGTCCTCATCAAATAGGTCATTATATTCATTCAAATTAAAATACCACTAATAATAATAATACTAAAATTCCTTTAATAATTTAAAAATCTCAATTTCTAATATTAGTCATAAAAATAAACGTTATATCCCTCTAACATTAGTAGGCCTATTAATATTTCCCTAGTAAATTAGTCCTAATTTTCTTTCTAATGATAATTATGTGTTAACTAAGTAGAAAATTATAGATCCAAGAATAGTAACCAAACCCTTAATGTAAGTAAGATGAAACTCTTTAAGAGAGAATAAGAAAACAAAAAGGGGCTCCCTTGACTGTTTAGGCCATTGAGAGTGACCAAAGGACTTGTAAGGATGTTGTATATGTTAATGATCTACGTTTTAAGTCAGATAAAAAGAGTGGTCAAAATTTGGGATACGACCCAAGGGATTTAGCCGGACATATTGTGCGTATAACTCATGTTAAGATTATTAAGCATGCAACTCATGAACATGGTAAAGACAATTAACATGCGAATTATATTGAGGTATGACAACACAAGCATACAACGAATAATAACAGAAACTACAAAAACTTACGGAAATAGAAGCAATGCAAAAAAATAAAGTGCGGGAAGACTTTATTAAATGGAAAACTTATGGAATTGATTATGGCGGCAAGATTAACTTTGCGATCCAAACAGTGTAAGAGCATAGATTGTGTCTCAGTAATATCTCTATGTTTTGATGATAACATTAATGATAATTTGTATACAAGAATTATACTCTCTAAATTTGTTCTAAACTGTTTTCTACAGGCACAAAAGATTTTAATCTTAAAGAGCAAATTTGATGTGAACAATGAATTCTGAATGGCTCAAGAGCATCTGAAGATTAGAAGAATCTGAAGTATAAGAGCTTAGTTATCAAGATTCTGAAGATACAACACGCTGCATGTATTATCAAGAATCTGAATAAGAGAAGACTCTGAGTGAAGAGACTCTGAATGAGAGAAGACTCTGATCTGAGTGAAGACTCTGATCTAAGAGCATGTTACGCTTCAAGCACACAGCTGCACCAGACTCTGATTCATCAACATCTGAAGAACATATTAGGCTCTGAAGTTTCCAGAAGGTTCTGAAGACTGAAGACTCTGATATTGATTGTTGATCTGAATTATTTGAAGAAGAATATTTTAATATATCCGTTGGAATATGCCAGCAAATCTTTCCTTAATTGGGATAGACAAAATTCTCTGCAAAGAAGATTATTCCTCTGGTACATTCCTGATATAGTTAAATCACAGCTCAGCAGACAATTGCTACACCCACATTTTGTGCGCCGTCTCTCTGCTGTAATAGTACAAAGGACAGTACTATTTTGATATTGGAAATATTTTCTCTAACGGTAAAATATTCTCTCCAATATTCAAGTGGCTATATAAAGGACATCATAGCTCATTCTTCAAGTGCCAAAAAATTACAACAATATTGACAAGAACTCTCTCACGCTAAAAGCTTTCATATTCTTCACTGTTCATACATTGTTCTAAACTTAGAGAAATAACACAGTTGTGTTTATAGCTTTCATAGAAGCAATTCTTACTCTTTCATTGTATTACATTAATTTGTAAAGAAAGTTTTCCTTAAGAGGATCTAGGTTAGATCAGTAGCTCTTAAGAAGACTAAGAACAGTTGTTCTTAGGTGTGCTATTTGTAATCAGTTGATTTGAATAGTGGATTAAGTCCTTGTTGAGAAAGGCAAATCACTCTTGAAAAGGGTGGACTGGAGTAGTTGAGTTCAACGAACCAGGATAAAAATACTTGTGTTTTTATCTTTGATTATTTTCTGTCATACTTATTCAACCCCCCCCTTCTAAGTATTTTCTCACCTTCAGTTGGCATCAGAGCTCCGGTTCTGAGTGTGCATTCGCTTAACCGTGACAGATAAAGATCCAGTGAGAAAAATACTCTGTTATTTATTTGGTTGCTAATATGGGTGATATTCCTACATCAAGCAACAAATATGAAGGAGACAGAATCAGCACCAAACCTCCAATGTTTGATGGAGAAAAATTTGATTATTGGAAGGATAGACTTGAAAGTTTTTTCTTGGGGTATGATGCTGATCTCTGGGACTTAGTCATTGATGGGTATGAACATCCTACTAAGGATGGCAAAAAGATTGATAGAAAATCAATGACTGAGGAGCAGAAGAAAGAATTCAAGAATCATCACAAAGCCAGAACCATACTTCTGAATGCAATCTCTCATACAGAGTATGAAAAGATTACCAACAGAGAAACTGCTCATGATATGTTTGAGTCTCTCAAAATGACTCATGAGGGAAATTCTCAGGTGAAAGAAACAAAGGCTCTGGCGCTGATACAGAAGTATGAAGCGTTCAAAATGGAAGAATCTGAGAACATTGAGACTATGTTTTCCAGATTTCAGATTCTAACAGCTGGGTTGAAAGTTCTGGACAAGGGCTACTCAACATCTGATCATGTCAAGAAAATCATCAGAAGTCTTCCTACCAGATGGAGACCTATGGTGACTGCATTGAAGCTGGCCAAGGATCTGAACAAAATCTCACTAGAAGAACTCATCAGTTCTTTGAGAAGTCATGAGATTGAGCTGGAGGAAGATGAACCCCAGAAGAAAGATAAAGGTAAATCCTTAGCTTTTAAATCTAACAAATCTGTTAAAGCCTTGCAGGTTAATGAAGAAAGCTCTGAGGAATCTTCTTCTGAAGAGGAAGATGAACTTTCTATGCTGTCCAGAAGGATCAACAAACTCTGGAAGCACAAAGGGAAGAAGTTCAACAACTTCAGAAGATCTGATCAAAAGAAAGAATCTTCTGGACACAGAAGATCTGGCAAGAAAGAGATCACTTGTTTTGAATGTAAAGAACCTGGACACTACAAGAGTGAATGTCCCAAACTTCAAAAGGAAAAACCCAAAAGGAAGTTTGACAAAAAGAAAAAGGTTCTGATGGCTACATGGGATGACTCAGATGAATCTGAATCATCTTCTGAATCTGAGGAAGAATGTGCAAATGTTGCGCTGATGGCCAACACAGATGATCAAGATGAAGGAACGTCATCATCTGAATCTGAGTCAGAATCAGACTCTGACTCTGAAGAGGTATTTTCTGAACTCTCCAGAGCTGAACTTGTTGAAAGTTTATCTGACATGATGGAAAGCTACAGCAAGATTAAACTCAAATACAAGAAGCTGAAAAGCAATCTTGAATCTGAGATTAATCTTCTGAGAACAGAACTTGTTGAGCAGAAAGAGATAAATTTAAAACTCAAAAATGATTTAGAAACAACTCAACAAGAATCTGATACTGAAACAGAGTCCAGTGAAAATATTTTAGAAAAATATGACTCCAGTTTTAGAAGATTTCTCACTAAAAGCATAGACAGAAGCAAAATGGCTTCTATGATCTATGGTGTTAGTGGGAACAACAGAAGAGGCATTGGATGTGAATCCTCCTCTGGAAGCAATCCAAAGTCTGTTGATAAACTCTTCATCAAGAAGACTCCTCTGTATTCTCATTTCAAGTTTGGTCATCTGAATGATATTAAACATACAAGCTCTGAAAAGAGTACTTATGTGTTTAAGCCAAGGGTTAGCCAGAATAAACACTATGTTGAAAAACAGAAGTTTAGGCAAAACCGCAGAACATCTAACCCCAAAGGACCCAAAAAGATCTGGGTACCTAAAAGCAAAATAATACCTGTTGCAGATATCCTTAGCAGCAAAATCCAGACACCAATCATGGTACCTGGACTCTGGATGCTCGCGACATATGACGGGCGAAAGGTCTATGTTCCAAAGCCTGGAACTTAGATCTGGAGGGGACGTGAAATTTGGAGGGAACCAGAGGGGCAAGATCATTGGCTCTGGTACGATAGGTAATGGTAACCTACCCTCTATTTCTAATGTTCTGTTAGTAGAAGGATTGAAACATAATCTATTGTCCATAAGTCAATTAAGTGACAATGGTTATGATATCATCTTTAATCAAAAATGTTGCAAAGCTGTTTGTCAAAAGAATGGCTCAACCTTATTCAGTGGAAAGAGGAAAAACAACATTTACAAAATTAACCTTTCAGAACTTAAAGTTCAAAATGTAAAATGCCTTTTATCTGTGAATGATGAGCAATGGGTCTGGCATAGAAGATTGGGACATATTAATATGAGACGTATATCTCAGATTAATAAACTCAATCTGGTCAGAGGACTCCCTAATCTGAAGTTCAATTCAGATGCTCTGTGTGGCGCATGTCAAAAGGGTAAATTTTCAAAATCCCATTTTAAACCAAAAAATGTTGTTTCCACCTCTAGACCATTGGAATTACTTCACATTGATCTGTTTGGACCAGTGAAAACTGCATCCATCAGAGGCAAGAAGTATGGGTTAGTCATTGTAGATGACTACAGCAGATGGACATGGGTAAAGTTTCTAAAACACAAGGATGAGTCTCATTCTGTGTTCATTGACTTCTGCAATCAAGTCCAGACTGAAAAAGAATGCAAAATTATTAAAGTCAGAAGTGATCATGGTGGCGAATTTGAAAACAAATATTTTGAAAAATATTTTTCTGAAAAGGGAATTGCACATGATTTCTCCTGTCCTAGAACTCCACAACAAAATGGAGTTGTAGAGAGGAAAAATAGAACATTGCAAGAAATGGCCAGAACCATGATCAACGAGACAAATCTGGCAAAACATTTTTGGGCAGAAGCAATAAATACAGCATGTTATATTCAGAACAGAGTGTCTGTAAGACCTCTTCTGGAAAAGACTCCCTATGAATTGTGGAGAAACAGAAAGCCCAACATTGCTTATTTTCATCCATTTGGATGTATTTGTTATATGCTTAACACTAAAGATCATCTAAACAAGTTTGATTCCAAAGCACAGAAGTGTTTCATGCTTGGTTATTCTGAACGCTCTAAAGGCTACAGAGTATTCAATACTGAAACACAGATTGTGGAAGAATCTATTCATGTTAGATTTGATGATAAGCTTGGCTCTGAAAAGCCAAAGCAAGTTGAAAGTTTTGCAGATAGAGAAGTTATTCTCACAGACTCTGAAGGCTCAGAGGCAAACAAGACTAAAGACAAAGACTCTGAAGAAAATCCAGATGCTACACCTTTAACTTCCCAACTTGACAATCTGCATATTTCTGAAAGACCAACAGTCAGAGGATCTTCTTCCAGAATGAAAGCTTCTCATCCAGAGGATGTGATAATTGGAAAGAAAGATGATCCAATAAGGACAAGAGCATTTCTCAGAACTTCTGAATCTTCCTTCTGTGGCTTAGTGTCAATTATAGAACCTTCATCTGTTGATGAGGCTCTGGAAGATAATGAATGGATTTTAGCTATGCAAGAGGAGCTGAATCAATTCACAAGGAATGAAGTCTGGGATCTGGTTCCAAGACCTAAAGGTTTCAATGTTATTGGAACAAAATGGGTTTTCAGAAATAAACTGAATGAAAAAGGAGAAGTTGAAAGGAACAAAGCAAGACTGGTTGCTCAAGGCTACAGTCAACAAGAAGGCATAGACTACACAGAAACATATGCTCCTGTTGCAAGGTTAGAGTCTATACGCTTGCTTATTTCATTTGCTGCACAACATAACATCACTCTTTATCAGATGGATGTTAAAAGTGCTTTTCTTAATGGAATTATAGAAGAGGAAGTGTATGTCCACCAACCTCCTGGTTTTGAAAATGAAAATTTTCCAGATCATGTTTACAAACTAAAAAAATCTCTTTATGGACTAAAACAAGCTCCCAGAGCTTGGTATGAGAGGTTGAGTAATTTTCTTCTTAAGAAGGATTTCATCAGAGGAAAAGTGGATACCACACTATTTTGTAAAACCATTAAGAAAGATTTGTTGATTTGTCAAATTTATGTAGATGATATTATTTTTGGATCAACAAATATTATGCTTGGAAAGGAGTTTGCTAAATGTATGCAGGAAGAATTTGAGATGAGCATGATGGGAGAACTGAAATTCTTTCTGGGAATCCAAGTAAATCAGACTCCAGAGTGCACCTACATACATCAGACGAAGTATGTTAAAGAGCTTCTGAAGAAGTTTAACATGCTGGATAGCAAAATGGCAAAGACTCCAATGCATCCTACAAGCACTCTAGGTAAGGAAGAGGTAAGTAAGAAGGTAGATCAGAAACTCTACAGAGGTATGATAGGATCTCTTCTTTATTTGACTGCTTCTAGACCAGACATTCTGTTTAGTGTTTGTTTATGTGCTAGATTCCAATCAGATCCTAGAGAATCACACTTAACTGCTGTTAAGAGGATTCTAAGGTATCTGAAAGGTACTGCTAATGTTGGTTTGTGTTACAGAAGATCTGACAAATATTCACTAGTTGGATTCTGTGATGCTGACTATGCTGGAGATAGAGTTGAGCGCAAAAGTACTTCTGGAAGCTGTCAGTTTCTTGGAAGTCATCTGATCTCATGGTACAGCAAGAAGCAACCAACAATTGCACTATCAACCACAGAGGCAGAATACATTGCTGCTGCTGGGTGTTCCACTCAGATGCTCTGGATGAAGAGTCAACTAGAAGATTATCAAATCTATGAGAGTAATCTTTCTATCTTCTGTGACAATACTTCAGCTATATGTTTATCCAAAAATCCAATTTTACACTCTAAGGCTAAACATATAGAGATTAAACATCACTTCATCAGAGACTATGTTCAGAAGGGTGTAATAAATTTAGCCTTTGTTGATACAGATCATCAATGGGCAGATATTTTCACAAAACCCCTTGCTGAAGATAGGTTTAAGTTTATTCTGAAAAATATTTGTATGGATTTTTGTCCAGAGTAATATTTCTCAGAGTCTACTTCTCAGATGCTAAGTGTTTAACACTCTGAAGTATTTCATCTGTTTTGCTTATTTAATTTATCTGTGATTTATTTTTGTGTGAAACTCTGTACTGACCATCTCAGAGGATCTGAAAGTTGAAAACGTTTCATTTCTTAAGAGTTACAGAATCACATGCAAAGCAAACACGTGTCACTCAGAATCTGAAAAGATGGAGTACACCTACTGACTATGACGTTTAAGGTATTGCTTTGAAAATCTCAATCTGTCTTGATTTTCCCCCCAAATGTCATATCATAATTAAAAATGATTACTTTTCATTAAATGCAAACGTGCGTATGTGTCCTATGTATGTCTGTTGTGTTTCCCATGCGTGTTTTATTTTTCTATATAAACCACTCTCACAACACATTCACACTTTTCACATTCTCAACACATATGCGCTTTTGTCTGTTGTTCTCTCTCTTCTCAAACCCTAAACGAACCCAGAAACCGTCATCTCCTTCTTCTTCATCAACAATGGCATCCACATCAAAAGCAGTTACTACCAAAGATTCTACCACTATCATTGAACCAGTACGCACTCTTCTGACTCCTGTTGATTCTCTAGAAGTGTTATGTGAAAGTTTCGTGGATTTGGAAGACCTTGCTGATAATGGGTTTGATCTGATTCCTTCGATCAAAGAACAAGGTTGGGACGGTTACTTTGATAGACTGATGGGTCCTGTGTATCCAAAGTTAGTGAAGGAGTTTTGGATCCATGCATTCGCTACTCCAAAGTTCGTTCATTCTTCTGTGCTGGGTAAGAAGATTGTTATCACTGAAAATCTGATCAGGAAACTTATAGGTTTCAAGGCAACTGATGGAGTAACCTCTCTATCTTCTGCGCGTGAAGACCTGAAGGATGTTTGTCAAGAAATCTGCACTACTGGTGAACCTTGTAAGAAGGTTAAGTTTTTGAAACCCACTTACAAGATTTGGGCTAAGATTTTCTTGAACACCATTTTTCACAGACCCTCCTCAAACTCATCTGACTATGTTAATGCTGAACAACTTTACTTCATGTACTGTTTGCATCAAAACATTCAGATTGATCTTCCTTATCTGTTGTTCAATCATCTGGTATCTCATGTCAAGGAAACAAGGGAAACAGCAAGAGATAAAACTGGAAAAGTCAGATCATGGATTCCTATGGGAAGACTGATTTCAGATATTCTGGTAGAAAACCAACTTGTGGCGCATCTGCAAGAGGCTGGGCTGACAGAAGATCTGAACTTTATCATTGGCTCTGAGATAAATGGCTTAACTCTGAGAAGGATGAAATTGGTTGAAGATTTATCTGAGAAACCAAGGAAAACTAACTCTGAAGAGGTTAGGGGGAGAAGGATTCCTGTTGAGGACTTTCCTCTATTTACCTCAGATGAACCCAGAGAGCTAATAGCTGAGTATGTTGCTTGCTGCATCAGAGATGGTGTTGAGATCCCTGCAAATCTTGTGCAGAAGGAAGGCCAAGTTCTTCCTGATCAGACAAGGGAAAGAAGACGCAAGAGAAAAGCTGATAAAGAAGGTCATCAGAAGAAAAGAAAGCATTCAGATGCTGAGAAGAAGAAGAAAAGAAAGAAGCTGAAGAAGGTTCAACAAAATCCTCCTGCAGCAACTTTTGAAGAGATAAGAGATACTCTGAAACAGGTATTTAACACTGATTCTAATCCTGTTCATCATTCTGCTACCACACCATCTGACTCACCCCTCATATTTAAAAGATCTAGACCATCTGAGACTCATACACCACAACCAACAATCATTCAAACACCACAATCCAAACAAACTCAACAAACAACACCACAACCTCAAAACCCCATCCCAGAATCTACAATTCCAGAGGATGTTCACCCTGAACACTCTGACCAACCTGAAAATCCCATTGATCCTAATGAGATTTTAGATATTACACCCTTAAACCGTTCTATCATTTTATCTTCAACTTCTGAAAAATCTAACCAATCTGATACATCATCTGATGATGAATCATCTGGTTTCATTAATGAATGTTTGAATGATCTCAAACAACCTCGTACTGAGAGTGTTTGGAAACAACTTTTTAAATCTCCCACCTCTGATCATCCACCTTCTCCACAAAATTCCCCCACTCAAACTCTCAATCCACAACATCTTGAAATCCAATCCACTCCACAACCAACATCTGAACCACAACCAACATCTGAACCACAACCATCATCTGAACCAACCAACCAACAAACTTCTGAACCACAAATTAACCAACAAACATCTGAACCTCAAACATCTGAACATCCATCTCCAACCCAGAATTCCTGATGAAGCAGAATTGGGATCAAGTGTTTATACTATGTTAAGAAATTTTGACAAGGATAATGTCTCAGACTTTGCTGACATTATGGATGTGTGCATGACCACTATGGATAAAGAGGCTGCTAATGCTGTCTGGAAGAAATATCTTTACAGACTGAATAGGGAGGCTTTGAAAATCAGGACTCAATGTCTTAGATTATCAAAAGTAAGGTTTGCTGCTTATCAGAAAAGGATTAAGAAAAACCCTCCTCCTATTCTTCTTCTAGAAGCTCCTCCACCTCCAGAAATTCCTGCACCCAATGTCACTCAGATTGTTTCAGAATCCACTGTTCCAGAATCTTCTATTTCAGTATCTACAGATCTTCAGAAGGATGTCAAGGAACTAAAGGACTTCATGGTTGATCAAAAGAAGACAAATGAAGAAATGAAAACTTGGATGGCTAAGCAAGATGAGAATTCAGAGAGGATTACAGCACTGCTGCAACTCATCGCTTCTCAACAAGCCTCATCTGCCAAACCTTCTTAATGCTTTTGCACAAGTTTTTCATGCTGTGTTTTGTTTTTGATTGTCTTCTGATATGTTTTGTTTGCTTCTATCTGAATCTGGATGTTATCTTAATGAAAATGATCTTTTGCTTATCTGGATATGTGTTTCTTCTGCATCTTTACTGTCTTTTAAAAAATCTTTTTGATTATGACAAAAAGGGGGAGAAACAAAATAGAATCCGATTGTTCAAATCTATAAGCAATTATCTGAACTAAGTCAGACATGTTACTAACATTCTTTGAATCTAATCAGAATCTGACAAATTTATCTAACCAGACTCTGACAAATTTCATTGAAGTTTTTCCTGAGATCTATCTTTTCAGAACCTGATCAAAAATAGCTAAATCTGAGTAAACCAGACTCTGATATCTAAAGACCAGACTCTGATATCTAACCTTGAGTACTATGATCTGAAAGATAACTCAAGACAGGAAATGGCAAGATAAACAACCAAGTGTTCTGAAGTTGTTCATCTGGCATCAAGCTTTAATATGGCATCAAGCTTTGGCATCAAGCTTTGACTCTAGAAGTCAAACATATATCAACCAGGATTTGTCAACCAGGCTTCAATCAGGATGTTAATCAGGCTCTGAACCCAAAATGCAATCAGGCTCTGAATCTGAAATGAAATCAGGCTCTGAATCTGAAATATACTCAACCAGAAAGGGAAGTATCTAATTCCATTAGAGTATTCATTTCAGGGGGAGATTGTTAATCTCAGGGGGAGTAATTTTAATTCATTTTTATTGAACAAATTGCTCATGTTTTGTCATCATCAAAAAGGGGGAGATTGTAAGAGCATAGATTGTGTCTCAGTAATATCTCTATGTTTTGATGATAACATTAATGATAATTTGTATACAAGAATTATACTCTCTAAATTTGTTCTAAACTGTTTTCTACAGGCACAAAAGATTTTAATCTTAAAGAGCAAATTTGATGTGAACAATGAATTCTGAATGGCTCAAGAGCATCTGAAGATTAGAAGAATCTGAAGTATAAGAGCTTAGTTATCAAGATTCTGAAGATACAACACGCTGCATGTATTATCAAGAATCTGAATAAGAGAAGACTCTGAGTGAAGAGACTCTGAATGAGAGAAGACTCTGATCTGAGTGAAGACTCTGATCTAAGAGCATGTTACGCTTCAAGCACACAGCTGCACCAGACTCTGATTCATCAACATCTGAAGAACATATTAGGCTCTGAAGTTTCCAGAAGGTTCTGAAGACTGAAGACTCTGATATTGATTGTTGATCTGAATTATTTGAAGAAGAATATTTTAATATATCCGTTGGAATATGCCAGCAAATCTTTCCTTAATTGGGATAGACAAAATTCTCTGCAAAGAAGATTATTCCTCTGGTACATTCCTGATATAGTTAAATCACAGCTCAGCAGACAATTGCTACACCCACATTTTGTGCGCCGTCTCTCTGCTGTAATAGTACAAAGGACAGTACTATTTTGATATTGGAAATATTTTCTCTAACGGTAAAATATTCTCTCCAATATTCAAGTGGCTATATAAAGGACATCATAGCTCATTCTTCAAGTGCCAAAAAATTACAACAATATTGACAAGAACTCTCTCACGCTAAAAGCTTTCATATTCTTCACTGTTCATACATTGTTCTAAACTTAGAGAAATAACACAGTTGTGTTTATAGCTTTCATAGAAGCAATTCTTACTCTTTCATTGTATTACATTAATTTGTAAAGAAAGTTTTCCTTAAGAGGATCTAGGTTAGATCAGTAGCTCTTAAGAAGACTAAGAACAGTTGTTCTTAGGTGTGCTATTTGTAATCAGTTGATTTGAATAGTGGATTAAGTCCTTGTTGAGAAAGGCAAATCACTCTTGAAAAGGGTGGACTGGAGTAGTTGAGTTCAACGAACCAGGATAAAAATACTTGTGTTTTTATCTTTGATTATTTTCTGTCATACTTATTCAACCCCCCCCTTCTAAGTATTTTCTCACCTTCAAACAGTACAAAGCGGTGCATTAATCCCTTGATGTGAATGATTGGTTCCTTTTACAATGAATATATGCCTAAACAAATGACTAGGAAACTTGGATACCTTTTTTTACAAAATCTAAGCCTTATATAGTGAAGCGCATGAAAACTGAATGGGAACTCGTGGGATGGTAGTTGGAAAAGTCATGGGGTGAGTTGGAAGAGATTTCTGGAGGGGCAGTTGCTAGATTCCTAGAGGCGCGGGCTATGGTGAACGCCACAGCTCATGGAGAACCCCACCTCCTTGAAAATAGGAGGACTTGGTCTTCACAACCCATGGCAAACGCCACAAGGCCATGGAGAACACCATGAGTCCAGGTTGGGTCTTCAATGGGCTTTGCCTTGTACTTCTTGGGCTTTTGCTTCATATTTGCTCATTTATTTCCCTTTTTCTCTTATATCATCCTCAACTTAGCACATACTTGCAACATATGAAAAATACCAGCATAACACCATATAAAAGCGTAAAACAAACATAAAACAGACAAAACATGCATGTGAATCAAACCAAAAACAATGTGAATTTCAGTGTTATCAATGGTTTTGCTCGGATGTGTGGATAGACGCAAAGCATACTTGTTAATGCAACATATTCATGAAGGATCCTTTGGTACTCATTCCAATGGATATTCTATGGCCAAGAAGATGCTCAAAGCTGGTTATTATTGATTGATAATGGAATCCAATTGCTGTCAATTTGTTAAGAAGTGTCATAAATTCCAAATTTATGTGAATAAGGTGCATGTTCCTTCGACTTTACTCAATGTTATTTCATCTCCGTGACCATTCTCTATGTGGAGAATTGACATGATTGGCATGATTGAGCCCAAAGCTTTAAACAAGCATCAGTTCATTCTGGTAGCTATTGATTATTTCACCAAATAGATTGAAGCAGCGTCATATGCCAATGTGACCAAGCAAGTGGTGGTTCCGTTTATCAAGAATTAAATCATCTACGTATACTGTGTTCCAAGCAAGACAATTACTATTAATAGTTAGAATTTGAACAACAAAATAATGAAAGAACTTTATGAAAGTTTCAAGATTGAACATCACAATTCTTCACCTTACAAACCCAAGATGAACGAGTTGTTGAAGCTGCAAATAAGAATATCAATAAAATCATGCAGAAGATGGTGGTAACTTACAAGGATTGACATGAGATGCTCCCTTTTGCTTTGCATGGATATCATACGCTCGTCTACACTTCAACATGGGCAACCCCTTTCTCTCTAGTCTATGGCATGGAAGCAGTGCTCCCTATAGAAGTCGAGATCCCATCAATGTGAGTCTTGATAGAAGTCAAGTTGACATAAGTTGAATGGTGTCAGAATATATATGACTAGTTGAATATAATTGAAGACAAAAGAATGACAACCCTATATCATGGTCAGTAATACCAAAAGAAGATGAAGAAATCATTTGATTAGAAGGTTTGTCATCGTGAACTCAGAGAAGGTGACCTCGTACTCAAAAAGATCTTGTCTATCCATAATGATTCTCGTGGCAAGTGGACTCCTAATTATAAAGGCCTATACGTTGTCAAGAGGGTCTTCTCTGGCGGTGCATAGGTTCTTACAACTACATATGGTAAGGAGCTCCCAGGTCTGGTAAACACCAATGTAGTCAAGAAATACTTGGCTAAGTTGAAAACTCGAAAGAGCGACTTAGGCAAAAATGAGCATCTCGGTGGATTGAAAACCCGAAAGGGCGGTCCAGAAAAAAATTAGAGACATAAATAGAAATAATTCATCGCGGTAGATTGAAAACCCGAAAGTTAAATCTAGGCAAAAGTTAGGTATTTCATGGTAAGTAACTGCATCAGGTAGGGCTTGATCACTTGAAGCAACATCATCAATAAGGAATTCTCAATCCAATCTCTCTCAACAGAAGCTTGATTATCAGGAATTCAAAGTTCTTAGGAAGAATAATGTTCATTGTATTTCAATGTAGCCTTTCCATTTACCATTTTCTAAACTTTTTAATGATCCATGGATTCACCTCTTTTGCCGACTACCATTCTATCAATAAAATCCTGATTTCTTGCCAATTGATTTCGATGCTTATATTTGTTTCTCTTGTAAAATTTCATTTATTTTTTATAATAACTTTTGAAACAAAGTTTAAAAATAAACATCATGTTTTGGAAATTACAAAATGTTTTCCCTTTGACTTTTGAATAAACTAAAAGGAATGTTGGCTTTTGTTCAAGAATGGTAAAGTCTCGATGTGTGGAATTCAGATTTCCCAGTATTGTAATTTACAACATGATGATTTCGTTTTCCCCAACAAAGTTGTTAATAGATAACAGGTTTCTTCAAATCATTTCCGGTTTTACAATGTTGTTATTGGGTTCCTCTCATAGTGAAATCAACAAAAGTTTCTATGTCCTCATAGATTTGTCGATTTCTGAACATTTACAAGTTTCCCCATCGGATCTTTTATCCCCATCAGAGGATCTTGCATCCTAGAAATTTGGACAGAAGACAAGCTTTATAGCAGAGTCTCCATCCAGTTGAGATTTGATTGAATATCCAGTTCGCTGATTTTAGTTTCCCGGTTTGATCAATGTGTTATTTTGTCAGCATAAGCATAATATAACATGCATTCATAGCATTCATAAATCATTTATTTATAGCAGAACGCAGATTCGTGCTCACTCGCATGTCCTTGGTATTTCCGAATTTGCTTTTCTATTGGTGTTTTCCTTATAGAGAGTCCATATTTGGTTTCCCCACTGAGATTATGCCTCGTTGAAGAACTATTTTAGTTTTCCTTCCTATCTCATTTGTCAGGATGGAACAAATCCTCAGTCGAGTTCGTTCCTCGACGGGTAGAGTCTTGTTTGACCGTTTCTCTCCAGTTCATTCCTGGATTGAACTTTGGTCCCCTGTAATGATTTTGGCTTCTCATAGATGACGAAGAAGGCATGTTTCACACCTTTTGGATATCATTCTCGTCAGCAGAGAAAACTTATTTAGTGGATGGATAATCCAATTTTCTCAACAGTTATTGCCTTGGTAATCTCTGAGATTATTCAACAACAAGTGGCAATCTCTTTATTTGAGAAGCTTGTTCATTCCCAGCAATATCAATTGGTACTTCAATAGCAAGTGGAAATCTTTGTATTCATTCCCGACAGAGAAGCTTGTTATTCAACAAACCAAGTCAATATTGTTTCATTTTCCAAACAGGTGGATGTCTCTTTATTTGAGAAGCTTGTTGGGATCCCCAATAAAAGCCAACATATCAATCTCCAACAAGTGAAAAACACTTCAATTTGAGGACTGAAGTCGAAGAAAGTTTGTTTGTTATCCTTTCCAAGTGGAATATTTGGCTAAAGAAGAAACCGAGACCCGTTCTAGGTCAGATACCGAAAGTCATGGGAGGTTTGTTTTCCTTTCCAAGTGGAAGACTTGGTTAAAGTAGAAACTGAGACCCGTCCCAGGCTGAAGACTAAAAGTCATGGGAGGTTTATCACCCTTTCCAAGTGGAAGACTTGGTTAAAGAAGAAACTGAGACCCGTTCCAGGTCGGAAGACCAGAAGTCATGGGAGGTTTATTACCCTTTCCAAGTGGAAGACTTGGTTAAAGAAGAAACTAAGACCCGTTCTGGGTCGGAAGACCGGAAGTCATGGGAGGTTTATTACCCTTTCCAAGTGGAAGACTTGGTTAAATAATAAATTGAGACTCGTTCCAGGTGGAAGACCGGAAGTCATGGGAGATTTATTAACCTTTCCAAGTGTATGACTTGGTTAAAGAAGAAGTTAAGCCTTGTTCTAGGTGGAAGACCGAATGTCATGGGAGGTTTATTACCCTTTCCAAGTGGAAGACTTGGTTAAAGAAGAATTTGAGCCTCGTTCCAGGTGGAAGATTGAAAGTTATGGGAAGCTTATTATCAATTCAAGTCCTGTCACTACCTTTGTCTATGAGTCAGTAGTATACTGTCATCCACGAGTCAATATAACCTATTTCTCTACCGTTGTCTATGAGTTGGTATTACCCTGTCTACTGCCTTCGACTATGAGTTGGTATTAGCTCCTTTGGTAGAAGCAAGCTTCAAGGCCTTTGTGTTATGATGAAGACAACTCATACAAGCTTGGTATGCAAGATACTTATGCTATATACCGGTAGGGGTATATATATTGAAGATACTTATACTATACACCCGTAGGGGTATATATTGAAGATGAAACCAGAAGCACCTTTCTTCTGAATTCTTCGCAAAACGCAAGAGTCGCAATCAAGCAAACCAGATCAACAAAGATCAAGAAAGTATCATCTCATATGACTTTATAGATCAAAGCGTCTCCTACAAGCTACAAGTGATGATGATGATTCAAGGAACGGTATAACATTTTTACTTTAAAAAATTTATACAAGTGTTCTTAAAAAATCACTTTTCACTGCACAATTATCCCAACACTTTCAAAACTTTTTAAAAGTACTTATTCTATTTTAAATTAATTATTTTTACAAAAACCTTCAGTGTTAACCGATTAACCTGTGGGGTTAACCGATTAACATACTTCAAAATTATGTATTTTGGGACTTCATAACAGTGTTAACCGATTAACCTGTGGGTTAACCGATTAACAAATGAAAATTTCAAATATTTTTAAACGTTGGAAAGGTGTTAACCGATTAACCTATTTAGTTAACCGATTAACACTGTAACAACAACCAAAAATAGCAGCTTTTCATGGAGGATTGCATTGTTCTATATCTTCATACTGGCTATTTTTTACTATCCCAAAATCACACCTTTTTGGAAAGGTTTCTCACTCATATAAATTGATTTCTATTTCAAAATCAAAAACAACCTTCAAGAAACAAATTTATCAAATTACTCTTTGTCTTCAACCTTTTGAATATTCATTAAGTGTTCAAATCATATTTTGAAAGAAGCCATTAAAATAACTTTCACACTCTCACAACCTTCTTTCACAAAGAACACTTGTATATTTTATCTGAGTATAATTTGTTTCAAAAAGAAGATCAACCTTGAAGATTGATAAATAACTTTCCATCAAATATTTTCTCAAGAACATTTTTGTGTATTACCTTGTTGTCCAGGATTGTTGGAAACAAGTAAAGTATATTGAAGAGGATTGTTCTTCAACAATTTGATTATCTATAGGTTTAGATCGTAAGCATCACTTTGGATGTGATTAGTGTTGATGCGGTAAAGCAGCAAGCAAAAATATTAAGTACCCAGTTTTGTCGTCTCCACAGGGATTAGTGCGATATGAATGTCGTTCAACGATTTCTACATTTCTAAGCTTATTATTCAAAAGGTTTGGTTTAAAAGGTTCAAAGAACCATAGATAAAAAAAAGAAAATATAAAATAAAGACTGAAATATAAACGGAGCCTTGTTGGGATTGGATTTCATCAATTGATAACACATGCATTCTTCTGATCAAATTATACACAACGCAATCATTCGTCTAATATCCTTACGTATCACTCACGACAAAGCTTATCTCCAACGCGGCGTCGAGAGAACAACCGTTTTGTCTCATTGGTGATCTCTCACCCAACAAAAACACAACACAGAGCATTAAGATCTGATACTCAAGCAAATGCTAAGCCTAAAACTATCTCTAGCATTTAGGACCTAACAGGAAATCATCCTAGATCCAGATCTGAAAAGTATATCTCTATCACGAATCAAATCAAAGATAAACAGGTAAGCAAATACGACACCCATATCGGATAAACGGTTGTTTTGCATAAAATACAATGATCAAAATACATACACACGCTTAACCCTTTTTACATGTATTCATCTAATCCGCCAAATATCGGTGAACATCATTCTTCATCACTATTATCACATACCCATACAATATCATGTTGATCCTACCCATGCTACTTAATCAACACAACACCATAGAAGATACAATGAATATCAACTTCAAAACCATGTCAAAAGTTTGTCCATTGATAGAAGAAAATCTGAGATCAAAGATGTGAAAAGGTTTTGTCAAGACCCACAAATACATAATCAAAGATAATCAATCAATAGAGAATCCAAACTAGTTCACAAACATAAATTAGATGAAATACATAAGGTATCAAAAGATTACAATCCAAACCCCAACAAGAGATCGAAGATCTTACCTCCTCCCTCTTAGGGTTTTATATTTCTCTCTCTAGAATAAATGAAGAGAGATAAGTTCTGCTATCCAAAATGTTACAAAATGAAGTTATTACCTAAAAAAGCAAGAAAAACATTTAAATACATATTCAGGATCTGTTTTGTTCGCCTAGCGAACAGCTAACAAACCTAGCGAACTTTGGTACTTTTGGCACTGTCCAATTCTGGGCGCGTTCGTTGGCCTGCTCGCTTAGCGAGCAAGCTAGCGAAGCCTTCGCTGGCACGTTCACTACCTGCTCGCCTAGCGAGCATGACAGCATTTTGGGGGTTTTTCATGTTGTCTTGGTTACCTTGCCCATTTCTTGTGTCTTACTTTTCACTTTCTTTGTGTCTAATTCCTGCACAATAACACACAAATAAAAGGTACCAAGAGATTTTCTCATAATGTTGCAAACCAACCAAAACAAGAGTGGTTTTCAACACTTCATTAACGGAAATAAGTAAAAGATGCCAACATTTGATAGATCAAATAAGTGAAATTTGGCGTTTAACAACTCGCCCCAACTAGCTTTTTGCTTGTCCTCAAGCAAAGTATGCCTCTCATTTCGCAATAAGAGGATTTGCTCAAGACTAAGATTCACCCAAGAATGGATAAAATTGGCTCAAACACAAATGATGCAACAAGCCATGGTTTCAAATGTTTAGAATCAAACAATGCACAAGAACTAACTTCTTAAAGCAAATATAAAGTCATGCATCAATCAACAACTATTTTTTTCATGAATGAATCACTCTATCTCTCCTCTTCGAATAAGGATTGAAGAAATTACGCGTTTGCAACCGCGGGGACAATTTCACTCCACTAACAAACAATGCCAATATCAATTCAATTCATACAAAATCTAACAATCAAAAGCGAAAATATGGAAGCAAGAAGATCACTAAGGTCTTTAAGGTTGTAGCTTGGTCGGGTTTACAAACAAGGGACATTTCTAAGGCCATTGAAATGAAATTGCCGATGCAAAAGAGACATTCACCGAACATGTTATTTACACACCTCAACTTCATTCCATTTGTTTTTCGATTGCAAACCTTCCCAACTCTTATTTCACAACTTATTCTTTCACTATTTTTTTTCTTTTCCAAACAAGCATTCTTTTTCTTTTCTTTTTTTTTGCTTTTCTTTTTTCATATTCACACAATTTTTTTGGTGCTTGCTTGAATTTTTCAAAAGTTGTAGCAACCTACTATCTTCCTTTTTCATTCGCCCCAACTTAACTTTTACTCAACCCTCAAGTGAATGCTCTTAGCTTTTTATGGCAAAGAAGACAACTAAAACAAATTCAAGGGTTCAAGAAAAATTTTAGAATCTCTCAAAATTAAGAATGAGATTCACATTGTTTAGGCTCAAAGAGGTTAACGAATTCTCTCTACTCACGGGTAAGTTGCATTTGGAACTGGTTGTGCTCAATAAAAACAAGTGCCTTGATCATTTCTAATGCTTCCATAAATTCACAATGATAACAAGATAAAGCATGAATCATATGAATCAACAAAGTTTATCAGAAATCCAGTATTTAGTAAACAATGGAAGCTTTCTCATAAATTATGGTTTTTGGTCCTAAGTGAAACAATCATTCAAACAAGTTGCCAAAAGAACAAATTTCATTTGCACAAAGACTTAAGTTCTTAAGCATTCTAAAATTTTAAACAAAGTAAAACATGTACCTTGACAATATTCACTTGTTTCATACTATCACCACCATCCAAACTCGGTTGAAGCTTCATTGAATGCTTTTATACCGATAGCAACCACTCTAGAAGGAGTTTTCGTCATTCCTGAACACACTAGAGAAAACATAAAAAGAAACAAATATATACAATATATACAATGCTTAAAAATATAGAACCATTTCAATGCACTTCAAAATCTCAACACCAATCCCCAGCAACGACGCCATTTTGTTGATGCGGTAAAGCAACAAGCAAAAATAGTAACTACCCAGTTTTGTCGTCTCCACAGAGATTAGTGCGACATGAACGTCGTTCAATGATTTCTACATTTCTAAGCTTATTGTTCAAAAGGTTTGGTTTAAAAGGTTCAAAGAACCATAGATAAAAATATAAAATATAAAATAAAGACTGAAATATAAACGGAGCCTTGTTGGGATTGGATTTCATCAATTGATAACACATGCATTCTTCTGATCAAATTAAACACAACGCAATCATTCGTCTAATATTCTTACGTATCACTCACGACAAAGTTTATCTCTAATGCGGCGTCGAGAGAACAACCGTGTTGTCTCATTGGTGATCTATCACCCAACAAAAACACAACACAGAGCATTAAGATCTGATACTCAAGCAAATGCTAAGCCTAAAACTATCTCTAGCATTTAGGACCTAACAGGAAATCATCCTAGATCCAGATCTGAAAAGTATACCTCTATCACGATTCAAATCAAAGATAAATAGGTAAGCAAAGATGACACCCATATCGGATAAACGGTTGTTTTGCATAAAATACAATGATCAAAATACGTACACACGCTTAACCCTTTTTACATGTATTCATCTAATCCGCCAAATATTGGTGAACATCATTCTTCATCACTATTATCACATACCCACATAATATCATGTTGATCCTACCCATGCTACTTAATCAACACAACACCATAGAAGATACAATGAATATCAACTTCAAAACCATGTCAAAAGTTTGTTCATTGATAGAAGAAAATTTGAGATCAAAGATGTGAAAAGATTTTGTCAATACCCACAAATACATAATCAAAGATAATCAATCAATAAATAATTCAAACTAGTTCACAAACATAAATTAGATGAAATACATAAGGTATCAAAATATTACAATCCAAACTCCAACAAGAGACCGAAGATCTTACCTCCTCCCTCTTAGGGTTTTATGTTTCTCTCTCTAGAAGAAATGAAGAAAGATAAGTTCTTCTATCCAAAATGTTACAAAATGAAGTTATTACCTAAAAAAGCAAGAAAAACAGTTAAATACACATTTAGGATCTGTTATGTTCGCCTAGCGAACAACTAGCGAACCTAGCGAACTTTTGGTACTTTTGGCACTGTCCAATTCTGGGCGCGTTCGCTGGCCTGCTTGCCTAGTGAGCAAGCTAGCGAAGCCTTCGTTGGCACGTTTGCTACCAGCTCGCCTAGCGAGCATGACAGCATTTTGGTGGTTTTGCATGTTGTCTTGGTTTCCTTGCCCATTTCTTGTGTCTTACTTTTCACTTGTTTTGTGCCTAATTCCTGCATAATAATACACAAATCAAAGGTACCAAGAGATTTTCTCATAATGTTGCAAACCAACCAAAACAAGAGTGGTTTTTAACACTTAATTTACGAAAATGAGTGAAAGATGCCAACATTTGATAGATCAAATAAGTGAAATTTGGCGTCTAACAATTAGACTTTACAAAAATTCTGAACTATAGTGAAATACTCTTTCGAGTCGAAAGGGGAGTGGAGTACCCTCGGAGTGTGAGGGGAATCACTATAATTTTCTATGTCTCTTTTTCTTTTCTGCATTTACTTTATGTCACTAACTAATAACCGAAAAAAGAACCAAGGAACCGTACAAGATTGCAAAAAATTTTTAAAGATCCTAATTCACCCCCCCCCCTCCCCTCTTAGGCGCAATTACTACGTACACCTTTTTCAACTGATTACTCAGGGTTGATTTCCCAGTAAGATCAGTGTTTTCCCTCACTGCATGTTCCCTGGTGGAGTTTTCCATTGTCGCTTGTTAGCTCTCTCACTTCTGGCTATACTTAGGTTTGTTCCTCATTATGGACCTTTGCGTTGTTGTGTTACTCCCTAGTGAGTTATGTCTTCTTACTGGGACCCCCTTCAAGTTTTTCTCCAGCAGTATCACATTTGTAATCCGTTTACATGGAATGTGTCTCCCATAACGTCTTCCCCAAAGAGTCTGCATCTTTTGCATTCATATTATAAGCATTGTAGAACATCTTAGGGTCAAATTTTGGGTCTTCTGTATTTAAGTATCTTCAATCTCGTCGATACAAATATTTCCAATCTTCATATCTCCAGATAAAAGAAACTTAAATAGGAGCATTTATGATACCCTAATGTTTACCCCTAAGATTCCACCTATCATATCATTTTGCACCTCAATAAAATCCCAAACATGGTGTCCTCCAAACCCCCTCTTCTTGGGTTTGCTTTTGGGGATAGATCACCAAGCACCTTTATGTTTTCTTTGCTTGCTTGTATGCTAACATCACTAACCTTATTCAAAATACAAAAATATGTGTTGTTTTCTCTTCCTTTTTGTACAAGGTAGGGACTTACAGTCAAAGGATCAAGTTTGGTTTCTAAATTAGGGTTTGGATGCTCAAAGTCAAAGTTTGGTCAACAAATGGTTCACAAGAGCTTTCATTTCAAGACGTGACCTATAATATTATGTCACATCCATGTCAAGATTCATTTAACATTACTGGATCAAGAGAAGTTCAAGTTTGATGCATGGTTTCAAAGATGACTCAAGTATGGTTCATGTGTTTACTTTCATGCCATATTCATCCATTTTTCAAGAAATCATCCAAGTTTATTTAAATAAACAAGCAATTTTCCTTCATGTGGTGGTCAAATGTTCATCAATGGGCCTTTGGGTGCAAGAAATGGCAAGAAATCACAAGTTGGCACATGTTTGGTTGGCCTAAAACCAAGTATGGCATATCATTTGGTCTAAGCACCATAGATTCTTCATTTCTCAACATTTTGGAATCTTATTTGAGCCAAATGTCACATTTTAACTCCTATAAAACTTTTCTTCAAAATCCAAACATCAATTCAACCTCTAAGTCCATCAATTTTAGGATTTGCTCAGCTGCCCATGTGTGCTCAAAAGTAGGCCCAAGACCTGGTCGACCTAATGTCTGGCCTAGAATTTCAGGTCACGACCCTAACTTTGAATCAATTCCATTTTCAATCCAAACATCCTTTTGATGTGGTTATTTTTGCATTTGATTCTTTTCCATGAGTAGATCATTTGGCAAAAAGAAAATCTCAAAACACATGAGCGAATTCCATTTGGTCTAGCTTCAAACATGGTACTTTGAACTCTGTTTTGTACGAAGCCCAGATTTTTCAATTACAAGTCATTTTACATTTTCGGACCACTTACATATGTGCAACTTACTCATGACACTAAAATGCGTGAAAACAAGCTTTAAACAGCCACATTATATCAGCAAGTCATGCTTTCCTCACCCATTCTCACACGAGCACCATTTGACATATTTTGAACCCTAACACACAAGATTTGAGATCTATTTGGCATGTGTGAGTTTCACATTCTCATTCCTTATAAATAGAGGAGCCTTTTCCCTCATTTTACAAGCTTAGAAAGCCACATAAACCCTGTCATTTTCTCTACAACTTCACTTGAAAAACCATCAAACCATTGCACTAAACCAAGCTTGTTTGATCTTATTGCTTTGCCCAGAAAGCTTCATCGGCATCCTCTGAACCTTCTCGAACTGAAATCAAGCCTTCAGATCAAGTGAATTACTCTAACCGTTTTCATCATCTTCAACCTCGAGCTTTGATTTGGACAATGTAGTTTGAGTAAAATTTCACTTTAAACAAGTTACCAGTAGCTTCGTCTTGCTTCAATGATCAATAAACCTAACCTACCATGAAGTTATATTCAATTTTTAGCATTTAATTTTACTTTGAACTTTTAGGGTTCTTGAGGTTGCTGAGCAAATTCTCCATGCTCACAACAAAGCAATTGCTCTGAAGCATGGAGACTGAAACGATGATGTGTAAGGATCATGAAACGAGCTTATTTCCATCCATTAAACATGATTTTCAGAAATTTACAAAAATTGAATGGAGGTTGAAGACAAACACGCTTCGCGCGTGATTCTGAACTTCACTCTAAAAATATTTGAATTCGTCCAATGAGATGAGGATGCGTTCTTTTTTTGAATTTTTTGTCCGTTGTGATTGTGTGTAGTGATCCTATGGGAAGCGTACTTTGACTTTAAGTTCTGACCATGTGATCTTACGACTTGGACTTGAGTAATCAAATCTAATACCTCAGGCTTTTTCGCTTTTATATATTTTGTTTTAATTTGTTTTTAACTATTGAGATCTTTCTCATAATTTTCTCAACCATTTATTTGATGTTTTGAGCCATCTTTAGGATTTTCCTTTTAATTTCCATTTAAAATCATTTTAAAATCTTATTTTATTTTGATTTTGTTTAATTTTGGAATGTCTTGACATGGCACTTGATGATTGCTTTGTTGAACATATTTTCAACATTTCAAGCCTTTGGTTGATGATCCCTTGGTTGATTGAACCTTCTTTGGTTCAAACATGTTAACATATGATTATTTGGATCATCTGTGACACTTTACATCAGAGATAGGTTATCCTTTAATGATCATTGTTTTAAGAGCTTTGACTTGTTGATAGATGATCCTTAGTGATTGCTTGAGCCTTCATGTCATTTCCATATCTCTCTTCTTCTCTCCATCTCCTTTCTTCTTTGTTTTAACTATTGTGTTACATTGCTTTAGGAGGGTGATTTTGTAACATTTCTATAGCATGTTTGAACAGATAAATTATTATTGGCTGGCCTCAGATAGGCGTGACTTCTACTTTAGTCCACTTACGATGGCTTAACATAACATAAAATTGTCCCGACTCCACTAAATTCTCTCTAATACTAACATTGACATATTAATTGTGCTAACATCTAACATTTATTTTATGCTCTTTACATTTATGTCATTTACTTTATGTCATTTACTTTATGTCATTTACGTTCATAGGTGTTGCACCTCGAAAAATAATTCGAACATACGACCCTCGCGCGAGAGGCGCGGAATGCGGTTCGACAGAGTCACCACTGAACTTTATTTATCCCAAAAAGATGGGAAAGGAAAATTTAGAGAAAACCTTTTAAAGAGATAGACAAGAACAATGGTCTTCGCAATCACGTTCCGGGTTTGAGAGTTGGTTACGCAAGGGGAAGGTTTTAGCACCCCTCACGTCTGTTGTACTCAACGGGAACCTCTTAATACGATTTGCGATGGTGTTATCTAAGCCTGCTTGTTTTTTTCTCAATGATAAATGCGAAACGGTATGATAAAAGGGATATGATGCTAAGGGGAAAATGGGTGGTTTAAGGTAGTGTGCTCGGAAAGGATTGGGGCCCTTGTGCTTATGTATGCTCATTCGGACGAGAATGAGAAATCAGAGTTGTCGTAGTTCGACTACAGGAAAGGTTAGAGGGGAAACGAAAGATGGATAGAAGGTAGCTCACTAAGATCATCATAATCTTATGCCTACATATCTTTATTCGAACGAGAATAAAGAATCAGAGCGTCCATAGTTCGTGGAGACGACCACAAAAAGAGATAGGGGTTGAATTGGTTTGAGTTTGGTTTGGAAATGAAAGATTGAGTGACGAACAACCCAAGGGGCGTTCCTAGAGAGTTGTCACTAAAAAATCAAAAGAATGCGAGATTCTAAGAATTCAGCTCTTTCGGGAGTTGATTGAAAATGTTTGGAGAACGGTTGAAATTTTTGAATTTGAAAGATTGAATGAACAATAACCCAAGGGGCGTGCCTCAAGAGTTATTCATTTGAAGGTTCAAGGAATGCTAGACTCCAAGAATCTCCTTCTTTCATAATTTTGATTACAAAAATGTTTAAATAAGAATTAGGTGTTTTGAGACGAAAGGGTGAATGAACGACAACCCAAAGCGTGCGGCTCAAGAGACATTCATTCGAAGATCCAAGGAATGCTAGACTCCAAGAATCTTCTTCTTTCGTTATTTGATTAAGAAAATAGTTTGAAAACAATAGAATTGGATTAGTTGCGAAAAGAGGTGAATTGTAAGGCAAAAGGCACTTGACTTATAAGTTTGAATAGAATACCACTTGACATTGGATCAAGGGTTTGTTGTATTAGCGTGCAAAGGCATGTTGGAAAGGAGGTTGATGAAAAAATGGAACCGACTCAATGATGAATCAAGACTTTGGTTGTGAGAAACAATGCTAGTCCCTAGGGGTGCTCCTTAATATCGAAACCATGATCAAATGTGAAAGTGTGTGCGATAGGTTGATGGCGAATGCGTAATTGACTTATGAGGGGTGTTTGAAAATAGCTCGATGATGAATCAAGAATTAGTTTGAAAACGGTTTAGTCTATGCTAGTCCCTAAGGGTGCTCCTAGAAGATAAACCACAATCAAAGCAAATATAAATGCGTACATCAAAATGGGAGAGGGGTACATGTAAGTTACACGGGATTGCACAAAATAAAAGGGTCTCATTGTAAGGTAGACCAAGAGGAAGTCGTGTGTGTTTGAAGTGTCCTAAACTATGCCTTGAACAAGAGTCGAATAAAAGCTCCAAGTTAGGGTTTCTGATGAAGTACAATAATTTGTTGCTCGGAAAAGTAAACAACAGTCCACCAATTTAGGCTTTTAGGTTTCATTCGTCATTATTGTGTTTTCGAAAAGTGTGAGCAAGATATGAACAATATGAATATGATATGAACAATGTGAATAATATGGAAAGATATATAACAATATAGTCAAGATAATATCCACAATAGTGTAATCAAGATAATATTAGCATGTATATGAACAATGATAATATAATCAAGATATAATGACTGAAATTAAAACAAGAGTATATTGACGGAAATTAAAGTTAGTTGTCAGTCGTTATTGAATGAATTGGGTCGAAATGTAACGCTAAACCGTCGTAGCTCGATTTATGAGGAAAATCGAACTATAGGAGGTCGCGTAAGTTGATATTCGTGCTAAGAACACGAAGGAAAAGGTGATGATCTCGTATTAATCACAAACTCGTGTTAATTAAACCGAAGGTGACCTATCACAATCCCAAAGTATAGAAAACGATCTCAATGATCATTTACTACATATTTGAAACAATGAAGGTTAACAACTTAAAAAACATTAACGTTTATGAATAAAAAGACTTCATCGATCCAAAATGAAATAAAATCGAAATGAAAAGATGGAAAAGAAGATGAAATTGGTCTCATCTTAATCAAGACTAATCGATAACCTATGATATTAGACCTTCATTGACCAATAAAATAAAGTGAATAAAACAAAAAACAAAAATATAATAAAAAAAATATAACCAAAATATCTAACAAAGAATTTAACAAAAACTAATTGAGATTATTAGCGAATTGATTAACAAAACTATTAAAAGAAAGTATAAAAAATATTAATAAAATTTTCAATAAAATATTAGCAAAAGTTATGGATAAATTATACAAACAAAAAAACTTTAAAAAAAAACAGAAGAGGGGGTTTAAAAAAAATCATATGGGTGTTTAAAAATTAAAAAAATAAACAGGGGAATCATCATGGGCTTTGAGCCCATTCATCCCCATGGAAATCACAACGAGATCACAACGAGGTAAAAAAACAAAGGGTGGGGGATTAAAAAGAACACGGGCTCTAAGGCCCAACAAATGCCATCCATTCATCAAAGACTAACATAATCAGTATGCTCGGTCAAAGAAACGGGGAAAGGCATTAAACAACAAAAGAGAAACAGGGTACAATAGATCCTTAGAATGAACATGATTTTAAAATACGTCCTCATCCTAGGAATAAATATGCGCAAACCGTAACATCAGAGAAATGAAAATGAAGGCAAAGCTTCGACACACATCGTCTCAACCTTCTTCTCATGAATCTCAGTCCCTTGTGTGATTTGTTTTGCTTCTGGTCCAATCTCAGTTCCGTTCACAAAGGTTTCGGTTTCAACCTTAATCTATCTTCATCTCAATTTTTCATCTCTTTCTCTTCTCCGATTTGGTTTTTTTTATTTTGAACGGTTTGTTCTTCTACTTCATCTCCTTTCTTATTTAAAATGGTTTGGATTCATGTTTGTTTCAGTTTATGGGTTTAGTGTTTTGAGAGGGGTGGTGAGTTTGAGGTTATTTTAGTGAAGCGGTTTATGAGTAATGTTGTTGTTGAAAAAAAGTTGAAGGGAGAAGTTGAGGATTTGGAGGTTGAGTTGGGACTTTTACAGGGTTTTTGTGGTTTGATGGAACTTGTTATTGAGAGTGAGGGTGAGGTTATTTTATAGAGGGATTTAAGGGTGAAACGGAAAAGGAATTGGGAAGAAACTCGGGTGAAACATTTGCGTTTTTTCTTTTGTTTTATAATAGTTTGTAGTGTTGTGAAAATAATATGTGCAGGTTGTATTTTGAAAGGTCGTGTTTGGCTCGATTAAGGTAGCTGGTTTTCTAGTCCATTTTTATTGCGTACGGTTTCTTGGTGTGTTTTGTTGGAACGGTGTGAAGAATGGTCCATGACGTTGTCAGTTAATGCTGTTTTTGGATTTTATTTTCTTCAGGATTTTACTGTGTGCAAACTTGTAATGGCTCATGAATAAAATTTTGTTTTGGTTTATTTTTGTAATGGCAGCATGAGGTATTTGTTATGCAGGTTTGTGAACCATCATGTGGTGTTGGTGTTGCGCTGGTTTTGTGGATGGAAGCATTTTGATCTTTTGGTCTGTGCTGTGTGCGTGAGTAGCAGTTTTGTGTGCTATCTTGCAGTGACTTGCATTTCCTTTTTTATGGATTTGGATGAAGAGTTTACTACATAATAAAAAATGATAATGGGCCTTTTGTAAAGTAGTATTGTGAAATTCCTTCACGGGCTTGCAAATGGCATGTTGTAGTGACTCTTTTTTTTTGTTGCAATTTTGTTGTCACAAGATGTGTTAATGGGCTTTTTTTGTAAAATGAATTTGGGATTTGTTGAATTTTGGTAATGGATGAATTTTTTTGACACTTGGAAAAATTACATGGGCTTTTACGACTTGGGCTTTTTGATTTTGTACCTCCATATTGATTTGAATCTTATTTGTAATCATAATTCTCAAATATGCATTACTGAAACCAAGAATGAATCTTCCATATGATCAATACACTTTAAATCAACTTTGAAAACCTCTTAACTTTCCACTAAACAATCTTGACTTTGCCATTCGCACTAATAAAATAAACTTTTCACCAAGAAACGAATCAGCAACAAATGCATTGAAATGACATGTCACATGGATTTCAATGCATTGCATAAAACCTTGATTCAAATGAACAAATAATTGATGGAGTACTTGTCTTGTCAAAGCCTGATAGCCTGATCCGTATACAGATGATTTGAAATGACATGAAATCCTTGATTTGGAAAGCAGGGGTTCCACATGATTCTCCATTGAACTCAACACAACTTGATATCTTAATCCACACATAACTTATCTGAATTGACATGGAAACCCTAATTGCAACCCCAAACACACATCATTTGAATTTCATACCATAGCCTTGATTGATCTTGAAATGAAACTTGTATGACCAAGATTAGGTCAGACCTAAGTGACTTCCAACTCTTATTGAGCCCGCACGTACACCTGGTTGGATGCCTTCAAAATGAAACATAGACTTAGGCAATAAGAAAGTAACATATTTTTTTGGGATTTTTGAATAATTGTCAGTGAACAAATGTACAAAATGAAGTCTATACATGGGTAGGACAAGTTTGGGGTATGACAACGGGATTTACATTTTTGTTTTTATTTTTGTCTTTTATCTTTATGCCTTTTACCGTTATGCATAATTTTTCTTTTTATTTCAAAAAGAACAAAAAGATGATAATATGGCTAAGAACCTAAAAAACTTAATCTCTTGGACTTTGTATTATTATTCCTTGCTTGAGGAGTAATTTGGATTTTGGACTTAGGATATAGTGATTTCCTTCTGCTTATAGTTTATCTTAGTCTTTAGAGTTCATCTAAGACTGTGAGATTCATCTGAGACATAGTGCTACACCTGAGACTTTATGATCCTCCATTCAAGATTTGGGTTCTTTCTCTGTGGCTCTATGACCTTTTTACTCATATGGTTTTCTTTGATATTCATCTATGTTGTTTGTTCATCTTATGGCTCAATCCAAAGGGAAAGGAATGTTGGTTTTGACCTATGTCAAATGCTTGCCACTTCTTGTGGTTAGTACATTTTCACACACAAAGGTTTTCTCTTGGGCTACATGACAATGAGACCATTTAATTTTTGCTTTAGGATAGTATCTTCTTCTCCTTCCCACTTCTTAAATTTTCAAAACTTCTCTCTATTTCAAAAAACTTCTTATTTTCAAACTTCACACCTCTTTCTTAATAAATCTTGACTTTGACAAGGGAACCACAAAATCTTTTCTCAATAAATGCTAAAACATTTAAGCATATTGAAACTCGTTTCAAAACTCTAAAAAATACAAACCTCATCAAACTTCTTTTTGTGCCTTTGTGCACTTTTTCTTTAAGAGCCACTTTTTCAAAAAGACTAGATGTTAGTTTATTTTTGCAGTGATACAAACCAGTATACTTTTACAAGATGCTGAGAAATGATTGACATTTTCCACTTGAATGTTGAGATCTACTTGTGAGAAAGTCCAAGTAAATGTTATCCATATCAAGATGATGCAAATTCTCATTTCCTCATACTTGTGGATAGTAAGTTGAGTTTTCTACTCGAATACAACAAAATATCTTTTCATTTAAAATCAATCAACAAACAACCCAGCTTTATATAAACCCATATTCATAAATGGTTCTATTTGAGTACAACGGATCTGAGGGGTGCTAATACCTTCCCCTTGTACAACCAGCCCCCGTATCTAGATCTCTATTTTTAGCTTTTATCTTTTTTTGGATTTTGTTCGACCTTTTCCCTTTACTCTTTGGAAACAATAAAGTTCTACGGCAACTCTTGCTTTTTTGAGTTAGGTTAATCAATAGCTTAATCTCAATAAGTTTTCCTTCCGCGACATATAGTTCTCACCATTGAAAATCGACGCTTTATTATATGCCCCTTTGGTTTGGAAGCCATAATCTAATAAGGGATTTTGAAGCACAAGATAAACTGGTGCTCTTAATACCACTTGTTAGACTAGGACAGCGATCTAGAAGGGGGGGGGGGGGCTGAATAGATCGCCTAATAAAAAAATTCTTTAAAAAAATTTGTTTTGAAAAATATTTTTGTATGACAAGCGGAAACGAATTTGGATTGAATCTGGTCTATTCGAACATTTATTGGTAGAATCGGGTATACGCATAATCGTAGTATAATGTATGCCAACGATGAGAAAAGATAACCAACAAGTTCAATTTAAGTTGTTTGAATATAAACCACACTTAACGTAAATGATTTCCAATGATGAGTAAAATATAACTTGACTAAGGAACTTGGTTGAACACTTAGTGTGTATTAATTTTATCGAACACTTGGTGTGTAATACACCAAGCTTAATTCTCTTTGTGTTGAAGTTATAACAAATAAATTACAATGGTTTAGATTGTAATGCTTTCATAAGATCAATTTAACACAACCAGAATTTTTAAGAAATCAAATTATACATTAATTCTTCTCAAAATGAAAAGAGAGTGAAAGAGGTAGAGAGAAAGAGAGAACACCAAGATTTGTTTAGGCAGTTCCCCAATTGTAATCACTATGCGTACGTCTACCCTCACCTCGAAATCGGATTTAGATATTATAATTAACCTTTTTAATATCAATTTACAACAAAAGTTTAGAAATCCAAACCCCAAACCCTATGTTTGATGTTGATCCTAGCTCCTTCTCCACCCTTGATCTTAGCAAGATCAAGTCACACAAGATCTCCAATATGATCCTCCGGTTACCGCTACTCCTTTAACCTAACCTTTTGTTCTTTAAAGCTTTCACTTAGCTGAATTTAAATTGCGAAATCTTTCCCCAAGCCTTTCAATTGATCCTCTGATTACCGTTACTCCTTTGCAAGAACCTTCCATTCTTCAAAGCCTTCACTCGAATGAATCTAAATTGACAAAACTTGTGCAAAAGCCTCCAAACTAACCCTTGATCTTAGAGTAATAACCCTAAAGGTTTTATCCTTGAAACCCCCAAAGAAAACCTCAACCCGATTTTGATTACACAGCCAAGATTGGACCGTACCAATCTTACCTTGCCAACAAACAATAAAAAATGACTATGTGTAATTGATGAATGAATCAAGAAAGATTGAAGATGATGAAGGAAACATTTCAAATGAGTCGAATCTAAACAAGAATCAGTCGGACCATTCGATTAATGTATCGACCCAATTATCGTTTGTATCGACCAATTAGATGCAGTGGAAAACCTTTCGAAAACATGTTTCAGATTGAGTTGACTCAAACAAGAATGAGTAAACCCATTCCAATAATTTATCGACCCATTCAAGACAAATCCAAAATATTTGAAATTCCACTCAGTATGTATCGACCCATGCATGGTTTTTATGAGAAAAACTTATAGTTTGGCATATGATGGCTTACGTAATCTAGTCTTACAGGTTCTATGATGATGATGCACATTTAGGAAAAGATTATAAGGTCTAAATACACAAATATATATGCTAGTTTTACCTAGTTTTGACATCATTCAAAATATATTTAAGAACATTGATTGGGAGAAGAGCCAACAACCCTGATTCAAGTACCGGTGGTACCAAATTTGGTGAGAGTAGTGGAATCAGTGGTTAGACAGCCATTGAATCAGAATCCACTCAAAGTTGTGTTCAGACTCTATTGGTCAAGTTTGAATATTGAATTGAGTATGAACAAACAAAAAGAAAGTGGTATGTTTGTTCTTTTTTTACTTATCTTTTGATTCAATAAAACATTTGTTTAGATATAAATACAAAGTTTCTGTTAGATCTCTAGAGAAGTTCTTTTGAAAAAGAGAACTTCAAAAATCTTTAAGATGAAACTATATTGTGTTTGTATATACTAAATGTCTTATCAAGCCAGATGATGATCACATTTATGAAAATAATTCTCTCGCTTTTGTATTGATATTGTTTCTTGTTAGTTGTCTAAAAAAGACAATTCAATATTCATCTATCACTCATTACTCTTGTTTTAATATAAAGTGCTAGTTCTGAATAGAAGCTTAGAGACTTGTGACTGACAGATGATATCTCTGTCTAAGTATGGACTTACTAGACTCTAATGGTTGATAGCTTCTGAAAGTTTTCAGTTTCTGAAATTCAGAAGAAGATTCTTTTTTACTGTCATAGTAGTTTAAGTATAAAAAATTATAAAAGCTTTTATAATACTTCACCTTTCATAAAGGTGAAACTTATCTCGTGGAATTGAAATATCTGATGGATATAGAACCTTTGGGTAAGGATGCTTTCTCCTTTAGTATTTGCTGTTACTATTCCCTGTCTTGTGAAACATCATTGTGTCCTTTTTCTAACAAGATTCTTATTTCTGTAAAATTCTTGTTCAATTTATTTTCTTTCTTATTCTTCTTCTTTTTTTCTTTTCCTCTTGTTTGTGTGCTGACCAAACCAAACCTGAGATGAGTTTTTCAGTTTATTCTCCTTTGAATCAGCTGGTTGTCATCAATGAAAACTTTGTGGATTTTGATGAGTTTCTTAAGATTGGTTTCAACTTTTGGGAGAATATGTCTAAACAAAGGTGGAATGACTACTTTGAAATGTTATGTGGTTTCACTTATCCAAGTCTTGTCAAATATTTTTAGATTAATGCCTCCATTGTTGAGTTGAAGTCTGAGTATGTTGTTCTGTCTAGAGTAACTAGTGTTTCTGTTACAGTAACCTCTAAAGCAATTACAAATGTGATCAATTGTGTGGAGATTGGAGAAATTCCAGAAACTCTTGTTTGGGAACACTACCTTCCTACTTGGCGTATCTTTGTAGATCCATCTAATACATTAGTGGTTTCTAATCTTCTTCCTGATGCTGTTGTTTGGAGTCAGATTCTGAATTCAAACTTACTGCCTAAGGATCAATATTTAGACCAAGTGGACCCTATTGAAAAAGATCTATTTCTACTTCTTAATTCAGATTTGAAGATTGATCTTCCTTAAGTTATGTTTGACCATCTGAAGAGGTCTCTTTCTTCTTTTAAAAAGGGAAAGATCTTCTCCATACTTTTTGGATGAGTTATTTCTGAAATGCTTGTTCAGCAAGGGGTTAACATAAGTTCTGAGGCTAGTTCTTTCAAGATTTGGAGAGACAAGTTTTAAGCTATCTATGAAAGATTCTGATGTTAGATTTCTGCATAGTTATGTTTTTAATTGTTGATGAAATCTTTGTATTAAGCATCTTATTAATAACTTCAGAGTTTGTTCATGCTTGTGTTCAGTTTTAACTTATTAATATTTACTCTTGTTGTTCAATGAGAATATGAAATTGATAAAAGAACTCAAATGTTTGCAACTTATTTTATTACTGAAAAGGAAGTTATTACAAGACAATTAGATTTTTCTAGTCTAATGAATGTGTCCTAAGGAACTCCCTAGGATCATCTGAATGTCTAGATTGTCTAAGAAATCTTATCATTCTTCCTTAGGAAACTATAAATCCTCATTCCTCTGTTTGTTTCTGCGTCTGGATCTAGAAGACTTATTTCTATTGTGTGCCTTCACAAAGGATGTTGAATAGGAGAGCACTTCTGAAGTTGTCTGCTTGCTTGCAAGTTCTTCAGTTGATGTCTTGCTTTTATTTGCTTGAGTTGTTGCATTCAGTAATGCTGCCTTCCTGAAATCTCTCTTTGGAACCCAGATCTTCTTTTGCTTATACATCTTAGTGTTTTATGGATTAAGTAATGATGGAAGAAAGCTTACTAGAGTCCTTTTATAGACATGTTACATTTATTGGCTTGAGTTTAATATTATTTAAGTACTGATTAAATCAGCATTTTAATAATGACTCTTGGTAATGTAATCTAATCTATTAAAAATCTATGAATAAGTATGAGTTTGTGATTGATCTGTTCTAACTGTCATTTTTGTGTCAGCTTCACTTTAATAGTGTACCTTTAGAAAATCTAAAGTACTGGAATGTAAAGGCATGATAAAGAAGTATTGGTCTGAAAAACTTTTTCATTAATTAAATGAGGATTATAACTTTTTAACAACAAAAAAGGGGTACAAGATGTTGTTTAGAATTCATCCTTAGCCATTGCATCACGTGCCCAACAGCGTCCGTTGTTGTTATAGTTTACCTCCTCGTCTTCTGAATCAATCATTTCTTCCTCTTCTATGTCTGGAAGAGAGCGGTAGAACAACTTGTTGACCCTTCTTTTCTTCTTCCTTGATATCTTCATGTTTCTTCTCTAAGGCTTCAAGGAAGATACTGCTGAACCACCTTCAAAAGGTCGTTCAGGTGCTGCTGAAGTAGCTTCTTCAGAAGCAAGTTGTGTTGATAGCAGATGTATAATTTTAGAGGAGTCAGAAACATCTCTCCTCTTAGGGGATTGGATAGCCAAGCTTGTAGAGCTCTCGGTTGCGTCTGTTACGACAAATGCATTATGACTCTCAGTTGCTGATGCCATATCCTTAGGTTAGTGATTGATGAAAATGAATTAGGAGTGGGATGTTTTTATAATGACTTCTATGGATACCAAGCATCTAAAATTAATCCTTGTTTAATTCTTGGAACAGTAACGACCACTAAGACTTCAAATCATGCACTTTACAAACCTTAATGACTCTAATTACTTAATTACTCTTCCTTCTTGGAAACTGATCTTGTTATAATGATCTGAGTTACATTTATTAGTGATATTTTTTTCTCTTTCCTTATTTTTTTTTAATTCTTTTTGATGTGACAAAAGGGGTAGAAATAATAGTAAGTATTTAAGTGGAAACTGAACTCATTGAATACATAGTGGTCATTTATTTTTTGTTACTTTCCCAAGGCGCATTTTGACTTTCTTGTACATAGGTCTAAGTAAAAGCTTACAAACCTCAAACTTAGCCTATCAGGCCCAGAAGGAGCTTACAAATCTCATATTCTGGTGTTGCCAAGAAAAGTTAAAAAGGGCGACATATTTTAACTCTCTTGTACATAGTGTTAAGATAGAGCTTACAAACCTCTAACTTAGCCTATAAGAATCAAAAAGAACTTATAAACCTCGTATTCTGGTGTTGCCAAAAGGAGTTAAAATGTTGTTATCTTGGTGTTCTTAAATATGGAACTAGGGGGGAGCTTATAAACCTCAACCTTGGAACTATTTTACAAAGGGAGCTTACAAACCTCACACCTTAATGTTGCTAAGAAGACTAATTTATTTTTCTTGAAAAATAGTTCTTAATGCTAGAATAAGCTCAGTTGTGAACTATCAGACTCAGAGGGAGCTTACAAACCTAATACCCTGTTGTTGCAGAGAAAATTAAATGCCCAACATTGTCCTTTAAATACTTGTGTTTGTCATCTCAAAAAGGGGGATATTGTTAGAACAAGATTTGTTCTTGACATATTCTCTTTTAGTTCTGATGATAACAAAAGTTGAACGCTCTACTGTTTTGACATAAACTTTGGTAAAACTTGTTTATTGAATAAGATGATCCAACATGAAGAATTCTGCCAGAGAACAAAGATGTCGAATGAAATGTCCCAGCATGAAGACTCGACATCTGGACATATATAGTAGGTTTTGATTTTAAATATGTTCCAAGATTCAAGGCATGTTTAGCAGTGGATCAAGGACAGAAGATTTGAAGCCCGAGACAGCAGAAGGTTATAAAAGAAGACTTAGACCTAGGGTTGAATAACTAATCTCTTGTAACACTTTTGTAAAAGGAAATAAGGGTTTAGGGTTTTAAGATTCGTAAGGCTTTCTTGTGTTTTAAGTTTCCCTTTGTATCAATTGGATACATTGTGATAGACATATTTGTTTATACAGATTCAGAAGCCTTGAGGTAATGAATTGTATATTGTTCTTGGATGAAGCTTTGAAGAAAATCCAATAGAACCCGAGGAGGATTGTTAGTCAAGGTGGCTTGGCTGAACTTTACATTGAAAGAGGGGTCTTTCAAATAGGATGACGCAGTTGTTGTCGATTGTAACTGTTAGATATCACAGGAGGTGATTAAAGGAGTGAGATAGGTTTCTCTTATATAGGATGGATTTCTTAGATAAAGTTTTCATTGGGTAGTGATAGGTAAACCGGAGGCTGTTTACTGTAAACCTGAGGTTGTTTACATAAAACTATACTACTGATAGTTGATTCTTTTTCTTGGCTTGGTAGCCCCCAGATGTAGGTGTATTGCACCAAACTGGGTTAACATATCTTGTGTTATTTATCATTCTGCAAATTTACATTCCAGTATTTGCTTATTGATTAACATGTGTAACAGATGTTGAAACATATGCCGTGATTCTATTGCTGATATTCAGAGTGTCAGCTTGATTATTCTGCCCTTATTTTAAAGTTATACAGAGAACATTTTTGTGACATGTTATTAGGAAATTTGCAATCTGCTATGCCAGAATTTCAATTGGTATCAGAGCAGGTATCCTGTCTGTTTCTGGATGAGATCTTGGGAGATACTTTTTGGTTCATTAAATAAGGTGTGTGTTTGTACGATCAAACCTTTCATTCTGATGTTTTCAAAGTTATTGGATATTTAGAATGATTGGTATTGAATCAAGCATGACAACTCTTGTTTGGTTGTCTTTTGCTACTATGAAGATGCTCCAGCTGTTGCTGGTGAAGAGGTTCTTCTCTGCATGATGTCTCATAAGATGTCTTGACATCTTGACTGAAGACTATTGAAGGTGTTCTTTAGTATTTTTGTTGCATGTGTCTCTGATGGAAGAAATATGGATGACCTATGTGATTATGGAGTTGTGGTTCAAGAAAAGTCTATTCTTGGAATAGATTGAGATGTTCAATATTCAGAGATTTGAAGAAGGAAGATGGTGAAAGTAAATTATGATCTTGCATGTCGTCTTCCGCTCTTAAAAGTAAATCTAGATTGAAGACTTTATCTATCCCCTTTTTGTCATGAAGATGTCAGCATCTATGGAAGTTCTAGTCATTCCAACAAGGAGTAATAGAATGGAGAAAGGTGTTTGTTGCTGCTTACATTTGATGTCTTAGAAGGATGGTTTCTTCAGATTGATGAAGTCAAGATGGTACTCCAGGAAGTGCAACATCTCTAGTTGTATCTACTCAGGGTTGCGTTCTATAAAGATTGGATGCGGTCAATATCATCATTGAAGATTTCATTAGATAAGGATCTGATGTTCAACTAGATGTTGAAACATTCCATCAGCAGAGTTTGCGTAGAATCTTGTTAATTCAAGGAGTGAATCTCTAGGACAAGGGAGGGGAGTAGCTCATGCTCTGGGAACCAAACTTTTGTGTGTTGACATAAATTGTTAGGAACCTTCTTCTAGTTAGATCTGCAGAGGCACATAATCTGAATAGGAAGTTTCTTGGAAAGAAACTTATCTAGAGTATGGTGTTGGTGGAAGTGAAGATGGAGACATCTTAATCTTGATGAATATTGCTTGGGTCAGTTTATTTCTGATCTAGTTGAATTGGAGTGCAGCTGCTGAGAACATGTGATCCATTTCAACATGGAGGTTTTGGATAAGTGTCCAGGATGTTATCTCTGACTCCTTGAACAATTCTCTACTTAAGGAAAGCTGGATTTATTTTGGTATAACTATTGTATGGTCTGGTATTGATTACCCTTCTCTAAAGAATTAGACTTTGATATGTTTGATTCTTCTGAAGATGTATTCCTGAAGTAGTTGTTCATCAAGGTATATGTCCTTGAATAGTTTGGGTATGGTTCATAAACATGATATAGCTTGTCTACTCAAACTTGATATCTTAATCAAGTCTACGAGAGCAAGGAACTCTTGTTTTGTTGAAGTGGAGAAGTTCCTCAAGATGGTATGTCTGAGGGAGAGTTGATCAAGACTGTATTAGACAGACTTGAGCTCACCAGCTGGAAGTCATGACATTGATGTCAAAATCAGATGTTCTAACATTAAGGTTATCATCAGACTGTTCCCTCAATATGGTTATAGTGGAGGTTTATCATCTTGAGAGAAGTTGATCTTCTTAGATGTGACTAGAATGGATGCTTCAAAAAGCCTATACAGTGTATGGGAATTGCAAAAGCTAGTAGAAGCTACATTTCATAGTCTTAGTGTATCTAAGATGTCTTGCTTTGGAGAAAGTATGATGTTTGCTGAAGGCCCAAATTATTGGTTGAACCAAGAGTATTCTGTCTCTTGGAAATCTGGAGGAAGTTGTGTGACACGTGGCTGTGTTTAACCATAGTCACTTGGATCCAAGATGTGTGTTTAATCTTGCCCTTTGAACAAATTACCCTTGTGAATAAGGGTGGTTTTTGAAGACCAAAGAAGGACCTAGTTTTTCTCTTGGCTTGTTGTGTGTTGAAGGGATATTCACTTAAGGAGCTTGCTTTGGTGGGAGTATGGGAGTTTATTTCTCTTTATAGTTGTCTGAAGTTCTTGATGATCAATCTGGTAGGAGTTGTGTTCTATGAAGATCTTCAGTTGGATTATAATGCAATAGTAACTCCAATGGTAATTTTATCAAGAACCATAGTGTTTGGCATCTGTGATATGAGAATGATGTCTTAACTGATGTTAGAACATCATCATGTTTTCTGAAATTGGAATTCAGATTGTGGAAGCTGATATTAACCAGTTGAGTCAAAAGTGTTCTAACTTACCATACGGGAGAATGATTAGATGAAGATTGTCTTGGATTATGAGGGTGTCTATCTTGTACTCTGAATCATGCTGAGGTTAGAATGCTTGTGGAGAAGTGGTTGCTTCTGCTGTAAGTAACTCTAGAAAGAAGTGGGTCAATTTGGAGCTTGAGAAGCAAGTAAGCTGAGGATTTATGGAGCATGTATTTGATGTCTTTCAAGTGTGAATGACATCTGGGATAGGTAACAAACTAAGATATTTTGTATGTCTCTTTGAGGAATATGAGCATTCCAGGTTCAATTGGATTTATTCTCAAGTAACAAGGATATATATGGTTGTAAAATTCAAGGTAGATTTGTACAGGGTATGGATGAGTTCAAGATGAGAGGGCTCAACGGTGATTTTGGTCTCAATCCAAGAGTTTGTTGGTTATGGTACAAGGATGGCAATCCTGGTACTTTCTCACTATATGAGCATGAATTTGGTCATGTGATAACATGTGGTGATTTTGGGTATTTGTTGTTGGAAGAAGCATTGTTTATGAAAGATAGGGGAGAACTTTTGTTTATTGGGTGTACTATTGTGGTACATAGATTGCTTATGGATCAAGCAGTGAGTGAATGCGTTCAGCAGGTAAGTTGAACAAGGAGTGAGATCTTGAAGACATGAAGATGAGTCTTATGTTTTTCGTTCACTTTAAGGTGTTTTTCTTGCAAAGGAGCACTGGTTATCCTTGATAGGGGGAGTTGGACTTCTGTCTAGGATCTGTTGCTGCAGTAATACAATTGTTTATCAAGATTGTTTGTGGTTTTAAGAAGTTTGTGATTATGTTCCTCTGGTGAGGGTTTAATGTCAGACAAGATGTCGTGACATTGCGTTACTGGTGAAGTTCATGGTGGACTTGACAGTTTAGACTTGGTTATATTGTTGGGGTGTCAATGGATTGAATCAACATTATACAAGCTTCTTGGGACTGTCCTAAGAATCATTGTTTTTATCTGGGAGAATTTATTTTTCTCTGCATATTGGAAGATCAATGGAAGTATTATGTTGATATGTTGACGATGTCGTGATCAAGTCTATTAATTCTATATTAAAGAGTTGATTTAGAGTTAAGTTAAGAAGATTGTGATTATCTCTCGAATTGGTTTTGTCTGTAATTGACAAGACAATACTGTGAGGTCTTGGTCAATGCAGAAGAATACTTATTTTGGTTCATCTTTGAGAAGACTACACAGTGTCTAACTAGATGTCAGGACATTGTTCAGGACTTAGTCTTTGTAGATCAACAAGTGGTTACTTTTAGATGGTGTGTCTGTCGCACCTCGAAAAATCACGGAGATATTTCGGAGAAACGACCCTCGCGCGAAAGGCGTGGAAAATGCGGTTCGACAGAGTCCCCACCGAACTTTATTTTACCCGAATAAACGGGAGAGGAAAATATCGAGAAAACCTCTTAAAAACAAAAGGATAGGAACAGGGTTGTCGCAACCATGTTCCGGGTTCGGGAGTCGGTTACGCGAGGGGAAGGTATTAGCACCCCTCACATCCGTCGTACTCGACGGGAACCTCTTAAGGTATTTGTGGAGAGTGTTGTTTAGGCTTACTTGTTTTTCTTCTCGATGATAAAGGTAGAATTGGTAGGATAAAAGGTTAAGACACTAAGGGGAAATGGGTGGTTAGGAGATAGGGTGATCGCCAAGAATTGGGGCCCTTGTGCCTATGTATACTCATTCGGACGAGAATGAGAAATCAGAGCATCGTAGTTCGACTACGGGAAAGGTTGGGAATGAGCGAAATAATGGAGAAGATAGAAGAGTGGACAGAATAATGGAGAAGGATAGAAGTGTGGAATAGGGGAGAAAATGGAAAGTGTGCTCGCCAAGATCATCGCAACCTTGTCCCTACGTATCTTATATTCATATGAGAATGAAAAATCAGAGCGTCCGTAGTTCGTGGTAACAACCACGAAAATAAATGAGGTTAAATGGGTTGGAAGTTTGAGTTGAGGAACGAAAGAGTGACTGACAAGCAATCCAAGAGCGTGCCTTAAGAGCTTGTCACTCAAGAATTCAAGGAATGCCAGATTCCAAGAACTCAATTCTTTCGGAAGTTGGGATGAATAGGTTAAATGATAAAGGGTTGGATATTTTGAAATCGAAAGAATGAACTAATAACAACTCAAGGGCGCGCCTCGAGAGTTACTCATTCGAATATTCAAATAATGCTAGATTCTAAGAATATCCTTCTTTCGTAAGTTTAAAAAAAACGTTTGTAGAAAGAGTGAATCGAAAATGGAATGCGAGGAAAAATGAAGTTAGTTTGAAAATGTATCGACGACATGTCGAGGATTTGATTGAAGATGGAACCAACTTGACGACGTGTCAAGGGTTGGATCGTGAGAAATTATATTGGTCCCTAAGGGTGCCTCCAATATTGAAACTACGATGAATTGTGAAGTGCGTGCAATATGTCGACGGTTGCGAATGCGGACGAGCACTCGACTTAGGAGAACGTTTGAAAATGTTTTGTTTGAAAGAGTCGAAAGATTGAATGAATAATAACTCAAGAGGGTGCCTCGAGAATTATTCACTCGAAAATACAAGGAATGCTAGATTCCAAGAACCTCCTTTTTTGAATTGAGAAAAATGTTGAGAAAATGATTTGAATCGAATCGAGGGTATGAAAAGAGTTTGTGGTATGAGAAGCGAGAATACGAGATTGTATTTGAGAAGTATAGGAGAAATGACGATTATTTGGTAAATGAGACGTAGGCCTCACAATCAATTAATCGGGGTATCATTTGGATGCTAGATCCTAACAACACCTTTTTCATTCGAAAAATGTTTGGATGAACAACGGATATATCACATGGAATGCTAGATTCCTATGATATTTCTTTGTTCTAAATAGTGTACTAAAATGAAAATTCGAACGACATATTATTTAAGGTGTACACCTCCATAATGTTCGTCCAAAAATCCAAGAAGTGCTAGACTTCAAAGATTTAATTTGCTTTGAAAAATACTCAAGGTGAGTCGAGATTTTGAATTTAAATTTTAAGCGTGTGCACTAGCAAAGTGGGCTAGTCTTCTAAGTGACCAACTAGAAATAATTGATCAAATAGGTATCACTGTAAGGAAGCCCAGGATTAAGCTTTAAAATATTGTGTATGGTGATCAAAGGTCGATGGCGAGGCTTTGAAAGCACTTGACTTACATGGGTGAAAAATGACTCGATGAATTGAGAGTTTATTATTTTAAAAATGATTTTGAAGCATTAAATCATAAGTAAGAAAATAACTATTACATTGGGAGGGAGAGGGGTACATTGTTATCGAATGGGAATGAAAAATAGAAAATTAAATTGAGTAAAACACAATTTAGAATTGTCTTTAAAACAAACTATTTAATAAATGGAAACAAAAAAAATGATTTCAATTTGGAAGATGATTTAATGAATTTTTTTTTTGAGATGACATCACCAATAATTATTTTAAACCTTAAAGACAAAAATTCCAATTATAAATCTAAACAAGTTGAAATAAGCAGTGCGATGTTATCTCAAATATCTGCACAACCTGCTGTCCGCCCAACAACACGAATCACCTGCATAAATACTGTAGGAGGAGAAATCCACAATTTGTACACATAATAGCCATACATAAAGCCATGGCTACGGTACCTAAACCGCAAAACTTCAAGGACCTTCCTCAACAGGATAGAGTCATAATCTATACTACAAAAAAACAGAGGTTCGAGCCAAATTTAAGACAAGAAAGTGAAAAGATTCGAATTAAACCTGGCATATCATGTTAACAATACTTCACCAAGTGCAAAGTGAAACAGAACATACTCTATCCAAGAATTTACGATTTGGACGGCCGAAATCAATGCGAAAAAGGCAAAACAACTAGCAAAGCAAAGTAGATGCACAACTATCGGCAGCATACCAATCTTTGGCAAAAGCTCATGGGTTCACAAGATTATAATTAAACATAAACGAACAACCAACAATCGAAACTGAACTAAATCGCATTTACAGTATTATGACACAAAAACAGAGTTATAATCTAAGCATTTGAAACACTATTAAAATAGAATACAATGAATATAGTGTTCACCCTGTGGAAGCATACAATTATTTCTTCATAATTATCTACATCTCAATAACAACGTATTAAATTGGAGTGTTACCGATGTCGAACTCATTGTCGGAACAAGGTTATATCATTACTACTTGCTTGCTTTCGACATCAAGAATGTCGTTTCTCGGATGTGAGGAAACGGTGGCCACCTCTTCAATATGCAAAAGCTGCGACGTAAGCCAATATTGAGTCTGAATCCTAGATTAAACTTCACCGTTGGAATCTTCTTGATGCTATGGTGTTACTCTGCTACTACTTGTTCATCAACCTGCAAAAAGAGAAATAGACAACGACTCAATATCAATTGTTGCAGCCATGATGTTATGTTGTTCTTCGCGTCGGTTCCGAGATTGGGGTGAGGATCGAGTAAGCTCGAGTTGCTGAAAGTCAAAACTGATGTACTAAGTTTCACGCCTAAGATGTCGACGTCACTATTGGCTTCAAATCAAAAACACGCGGAAGTCGTATTGTTGTCGCTATTTCTGAAAGTTGTTACTACGCCACTGATAGAAGCCGCGCGAGCTGGGGATGTCGCATCCTAGCTAGGAATGGTTACTAGAGCATGTGAGGTGGACGAGGTTGAGCTTAGTTGTTGTTGAAGAGGTCATCACGGTTGTAACGGTGTATTTGACTCAACTCTTGAATACTTCGACATGAAAGTGCCGCGACAGAAACCAACTGGAGTCCGAATCTTATATTAAAACTCAACACCTATTTCGAGGGATTTATACTCTTGAATCTCAGTGAGCCACGACATACATCGGCGTCGACGAAACCAGAGGGTATTGATGACAAATATCAACCAGAAGCAAATAACAGGGCAATCAGAAACAAAGAGACCCAAAGCTTTGAGTTGGGGTTACTGTTGTTGAATTAAAAACACAAACCAGCTGGGATTTCATCTCACTGTCACAGCTAAAAATCAAATCGAAGAGGAACTCGCAACGTCGTCATTGTTGCACCCCAAAATTTGACCAACAATTATTCACCCATCAAGTGTTTGAGAGTTGATACCTTCATCAGAAAGCTCAAGAGATCCTCAGAGGAATTGGTTGAAACCAAGGTTGTGTGTCTCATAACTTGAGAGTCGGGGGTGCTCCTCAGATGATTCTGAGACTATGAAAATGAACTTGAAGCTTTGAGAAAGCCTATGAGATGTATTGATAGCCATCATGAAGCCCAGAGAAGTCATTATGCAAGAATTCAGAAGATTCAACCATGAATGGTAGAATTAGGGTTTTGACTGGGTCAATCCTAGATCAGCTGAAGATTTGGAGAAAGGTTGAGACCTAATCCAAAGGGCCATGAGATCATGGAATGATGTATGGAGATGCTATAAAGATGACTCCTAGACCAACTCATCATGATTGACGAGTTTGAGAAGTTTTAAGTTAGGGTTTCCAGGGATTGTCAGTGAAAAACCCTAATTTGATCCCTATCTTCCAGGCAGTTTTAGCTCAAGATGTGATTGATATCTCATCTTCCCCACAACATGAATGTTGTAGAGCTTGTTCTTAGCTTTAATTTGAGTGGTGGAAGTCCTTGATAGGAGTTGCAGAGCTCAAGTTATGGTTTTGACAAATTACAGGTCATCTGAGGTGTGTGAATCTGGGTCCTTGAAAGTCACCCAACTTGCAGACAACTTTTTCCCTAATAGGATGATCCCTATGATCTCTTGGTCAACATGAATGTTGAAGAGCATCTTATTAGCTTTCTATATAGTACTATAAGTCCTTGATAGGATTTGTAGAACTCAACTTATGGTTTGAGCAAGACAAGGGTATTTTGGTCAATTGGTGATTATAGGTCATTTTAAGCAAAGGCCATATCTCCTAGTTCCAAGCTTCAAATGAAAAAACTCAAAACATCAAAGTTGTTCAAAATGGGATTTTAAGCCTATAAAAGTGGTCATGGATTGTTGGAAAAGCTTGTAGCAAGGATTTACAAGATTGGGTAAAAATGACCTAAAAATGACTTATAAGTTAAATGGATCCAAGTTGGAAATTGGTTTGGGAGATCCACAAATCCAAAATAGGTCATCCAATATGTCATTTTGAATCCAAACATCATTTTAAAAACAATGGTTCAAGTAGAATTTTGATTTGAGGTCTCAAAATGGAGGTTGCTTTGTAATTGTCATTCTTGCATAATAAGGCAACTTGAGAAACTTCACATAAAGCAAAACCAAGGCATGTTTTTCACTCATTCCTTCTCAATATCTCTTGTAAGGAGATTTTAAAGCCAAATTGACAAGCTTAAGGCATGAGATAAGGGATATACAATGTATCATTTCATGAGAAATTCCATAACATTCTAGCACTTTCCATGAGTTTCTAGGCTATTCTTTTGGTTGTTATAAAAAGGATGAATCACCATGAGATCAAGGTTGGTGAAAGTTGCTGAGTTCATTGGAGAGGGTGAGAGAGAAAGTGACATTTCAAGATTTCTTCAAAATCAAGCAAGTTCCCATTTCTTCATCCACAAGCCTCATCCATCTCAACTCTTGCAAACAGAAAGGTATCCACCATTGGAGGAGCATTTGGAGAAGATTTCAAGCCTTGAATCAAGCTCTAGCATCATTCACCATTGATTTTTAACAGGTTGGTAACTTGATCCATAGGTCCTTATTTAGGTGCATTCTGTTAGAATTCTAGGTGGAAAGATAGCATGCTAGGTTAGAGGAAGGTTTTCTGAAAGTTTGAGAGGGATCCATGGAGTTCCATGGCAGGTCACCAATTCTTTGATTTCCAACAACAAGCTGGATACTGAGTTTTAATGGATATGATGTGGTGTAGTTTGGTTAGGACAACATGTAGAACAAGTTTGTATCATCAGGTTTGAGTTCCATCAAGGTTGATAACAGAGAAAGAGATTGAAACCCTAATGTTCGCGCATTCTGTTAGAACGATACAAGATGTTTCAGTGGAAGATATGAGCATGGTTAGAATCTTGGTAACACGTAGAACATTTTTGCCTTTGGAAGATTGTGATTTCATTGAGTAATCATGGAGAACGAAGGACCTGAAATTCGTGCATGAAATCTGTTGAGACTGAAAACCCTAGCTTATGTTTGGAGAAGATGACCATCAACCGTTGGATTATCCTGGCTAATTGACTTTGTAATGCCATCGCACGGCCAGAATTGAATCTCAGAAACGGAGGGAAAGTCCAACATCAAAACGCTGCCGTTTCATTTAAGTGGAGATTCTGGGCTTAATGGAAACGTTGATACTCACACCCCCACCATGGGCCCAATCCAGTTTTTAACTATAAATTGTTGCTATTCGTACCGCATCCGTTTTTATTTTTCTTTTGATTTTCCTTTCATTTTCTGATGGTGATTGGGCCCAGGCGTGCCATGCTAGGCGCACCCCCCTTCCTGGGCCCATCATGGAAAGCAACTGAGCGCCCCTTCTAATGACACCCCCTCCCCTTTTTTCTTATATTTTCTTATTTTTATTTCTTTTATATTTTCTTGCATATTAAAAAATACATATAAAATAGGAAAATAATTGTTTTTCATTTCTTGTTTTTTTCACATATTCATAATCATGTCTAGAAAAATGTAGACAAATAAAATTCCATTTTATTTTTCTTTTAATATTTTTAGCATATTATTCTTGTAAATAGTCTTTTTAATTGATTTTAATTGTTACTTGATTTTGTATAATTTCTTTTAGGACTTTCCCTTAGGATTTTTGAGCCATTCTTTTTGGCATAGTTAGGTATTGAATCATAGTTCATATAGGATTTAATTCACAATTTGAAGATTAAAATTTGATTAGTTTGTTAAGCATAGTCTTAGTGTACTCAAATTAGGGTTTTAGGTTGTATAAGTAGATTTGAACAATTTTGTTTTGGGTTTTATAGGCCCAATTAGAGTATGGGGAATATATGGGTTAAGGGTAAGTATGTATAGAATCCCCTAGAATTTTACTAGAATATTATGTGGTGTTTTAGTATTTTTAATTGATTTTTGAATGTATGGTTAGTTTGTGTGTTGCTTGAAGGCATAGTATGTATTGTTGTGCTTGTTTTTCTTCTCCTTTGAGTGTGTGAACCTTGAAGATTGAGTTGAAGACCTTGTGGATCATCATTGAAGACTTTGAAGACCTTGCAGAGGAGCTTAGCTTTAGATTTGTTTGTTCTGTTTATAAGATCATAAGTACATAGGTAGAGCCTTAGATAGAACTCTTCCATTCAATAAACAAGGAGTGTCCTGTCCACCTCCTTCCTTCTCTATGACATAAAGTCCCTTAAGGGTGTTCACCTCTCTCCTTTGGAGGGATTAGTGACCTTGCCCTCTGAGGTAGAACTTTGAGAGAGCCTTTCCCTTTGATGTTAAGTCCTCAATGGCATCCTTTGGAGGTCAGGGAGCACTTTAACATCCTCACCTCATCTTGTTAACTGAATCTTGTTTGATGAAGCATTTGGGTTGTTGGAGATAGCAATGAAGAGCATTGAAGATTTGATTGAAGATCTAAAAGCCATTGAAGATAGAAGTTGAAGCTTTGAAGAGGATGATTCCTTGGAGATTGTTGCAGTCTGAAGACTTTGTGAAGATCAAGTTGATACTTGAATATCCCTGAAGATGGTGAAGCCTGAAGGTGGAGCTGATCAAAGAAGCTGAAGCTTAAGGGGAGAAGATGAGTTGATACTCATGTTGTAGGGTTGATACCTGAAAAGCAATTGATATTTGAAGTCTGAAGACTGGGTAGCTGCTGGAGGAGCTGAGGCTTTCTTCTGTTTTTCTTTTCTGTATTGTATGTTTTGTTTGATTTGTCTATTGCATTAGATTAAGTCCATCTAGAATAAGTAGAATCTAGGAGCATGATTGCATTAGAGGTTGAGTTGCTCCCTCTGCTTGTAGTGTTATTGCATGGCTTTGCTTGCGGGTATTCGGTAGAGCCCAGCTCCCTTGCCCATGTGTTTTGTTTTCCTGATGGCATTTCATTTCTTTTATCTGTATGATTGCAGTTTACTATTTATTGCTTGATAGCATGTTGTTTATTTTTCAGTATGATTACTGTTATTTCATGACTGGCTTGAGGTTGAGACGAGCTTGTGGAGGCTGAAGCCCCACACATATTTCCTCCCTCACTTGCATTGCATGCATTTTACTGTTAAGCTGATGCTTTGTCTGTTTTGGTGTATCATTGACATGATCCCTTAGGACTCTCATTTCCTTTGATAAGGATTTGATGATGGACTTTTAGGTTGAAACCTATGCATGACAACTTCTAGGAGTTCCTTGTTCAAACCTCAACAATAGGATGAATCCATGGCATGATAACAGTAGGACTTGATAGTCTCCCTCCTAGCTGGGCCTGTTCTCTTCTCATCTCAAAACAGTTTAAGATACAGTAATCATGAATGATTTCTTTCGTACGTTACGAGCCTTAAGCTATCTGAGAAAGGATTGTGGGAGAGTTTCTTTTCCATAGTCTGGATGTTTAGTATGGTACCCTTTGGGTGACATGCGACGCATTCACTCTCAGGTCATAGTCTCTAGTGCGGTTGAAATCGCAAACGCAATAAAAAACACTTCTTTCGTAAAAAACAGGAAATAACCTGTAGTTAGCCCGAACTACGTTTGCTCTGATCTTCCATGCAGTGTGGAAGTACGTAGGCATAGGATGCGATATCCTAGCGAGCAACCTTCACCCATCTTCCCCGTAGTTAGGCCGAACTACGTTGACTCTGATTTCTCATTCTCTGATGAGAATACGTAGGCATAAAGTGCGACGCTTTGCCGAGTCATTTCTCTTTTCTTTTTCAGCCAGCCTTGATAGGTAGATAGAATAAAACCAACCCGTCCAAGTAAACAAACAAGCGAGGATCCCGTCGAGTACGATGGACGTGAGGGGTGCTAATACCTTCCCCTTGCGTAACCGACTCCCGAACCCAGACAATGGTTGCGATGACCTTGTCTTACCCTTATTCGTCAGGTTTTTCCGATCGTTTCCTTTCCCGCTCTGAGGGATAAATAACGAAAGGTGGCGACTCTTCTGTCATGCCGGCACCTTATTTTCGCGCAAGCGACAGCTGGCGACTCTGCTGGGGACACATTAGTTTCCTAGGGATCCAACGTCCCGAAAGCGAGTCAGTTTTAGGATCCAACGTCCCTTAAGAGAGTCAATCTTACCGCTTGTATGTTTGCTTGTTGGGTTGCGTTTATTTCTCGCATTTTTACTTCTCGCGCTTTATTTCCCGCATTTTATTTTCAGTATAATATGATTATTCGTGCTGTTGTGGGATGGGAGTTCTGATGAGTGAGAAGCCAGACCCAGGCTTGAGTGCACCATAGACTTAGAGTGGAAATTAGTGGGCGCGTGCTTGCTTTGCAGGCACTAGTGTCTCATGAAATCCACGCTCAGACGAGGTTCATCCGGTTGGCTTCACTTTCAACCCTTTGGGTTGAGACGGTTGCTGGTTTGGTGGATTGTCGACTCTGGGGACCGATCATTTGTGATTCAGCTAAGTGAGGCCTCTTCAAGACTTGATGATGCCACTCCTTCTGGGAATCGTATCGTCAGTTTTGAAAGTCTGCGACGCTGATGAACGCATAGGATGTCGTACCTTGAGTCAGTTTAGGTCCATACCTGTGAGTGGGATCGGGTTTATTGCAGGAAACTTTGACCTTCAGACTACCTGGTTTTCTTGATAGTGAATTAGTTATGTTGGTACCAGGGTTTCTCGGTTGCAGACTCGTCTGTTCTTGATAGAGCAGGTTTTGATCAGAGGATCTTATCATCGGATGTATGTCTGTTCTTGATAGAGCAGGTTTTGATCAGAGTATTGTCGTCAGTGGTTTGTTCTTGATAGGGAAGATTTTGAGTGGGGATCTCATCAGCAGATGTTATTTGTTCTTGATAGGGCAGATTTTGAGTGGGGTCTGAAGATCTCATCAGCAGATGTTATTTGTTCTTGATAGGGCAGATTTTGAGTGGGGTCTGAAGATCTCATCAGCAGCTGTATGTTTGTTCTTGATAGGGCAGATTTTTGATTTGGGGTCTGAAGACTTCATCACCAGATATCTCTTGATCATGCATCCGGGATCCTTATTATCAGACATCTGTTCTCGACAGAGCAGAATTTTGATCTTGGTCCCATCAGATGGTTATTCTTAGCAGATCAGATCAGTGGTCTTACACCGGGGTTTTCTTCTCATCAGTAATTGTTGATACAGAATCTCCACAGCAGCTATCCGAATATATTATTGCATGCCTGCATTTTGCATTAGTTTGCATGTTCATTTGCATTCCATTAACGTGTGTCTGTGTTGCAGGTACCGTTTCCCCGATCCAGGATTTCCCGCCTCTTATTGTCATTATGGCCTCTCTCAGGAAGACTGTTGCGTACAAGTTCCCGACCCCTGATGTGTCGAAGCTGACTGGTTTGATAGCCCTGGCAGGTGATTCTGTGAAGGATAGGTTCAGGAAGTCTTATGGCAGGTTGCTTAGTTTGGTTTGCAAACCTTCTACGTCCGAGTTGAATGGGTTACATGCTCTTCTGCAGTTTTATGACCCTCCCCTGAGGTGCTTCACTTTTCAGGACTTCATTCTCGCGCCGACATTGGAAGAGTATGCTGATATGCTGGGTGTGCCTATCAGAAGGCAGATGCCTTTTGTCCACATGGATGCTGAGCCTGATCTGGCTGGTTTAGCTTCTTCACTCCATTTGAGCGCCTCTGAGTTAGTGGTGACGAGTTGGAACAAGGTTCCCGGGTTCTCTCTGCAGTTTCTGATAGCTAAAGCTCAACAGTATGCTAAGGATAAATGTTGGGATGCATTCAATGCCATCCTTGCTCTATGCATATATGGCATTATCCTATTCCCCAACATGCCTGATTTCGTAGACTTTGATGCATTCCACATCTTCGCCTCAGGGAATCCAGTCCCTACTCTGATCGGAGACGTGTATCACTCAGTGCATTACAAGAATGAGAACCGGCGAGGGAAGAATGTCTCATGTTGCGTACCGCTGTTGTACAGGTGGTTTGATAGTCATTTGCCCAAGAAGGGTTCTTTCGTCTCCTCTGCAGCCACAGCTGAGTGGCCTGGGCGTCTGATGAGTTTGTCGGCAGAAGACATTGATTGGTTCGTTGACAGAGACAGGTTAGGCACCGAGGTGATTTTCAGTTGTAGTGGGTTTCCTAATGTACCTCTGATAGGTAGGAAGGGTTGCATCAACTACAATCCGTCACTGCTAGTTCGTCAGTTCGCATATGCTTTGAGGACTCCACCGAAGGAGGAAGAGGTACAGGAATCTCTGTACCTCACGGGTACTCTAGAGGGGGATTTGTTGTCCAAGCTTCAGCGTGCGTGGAACAGCATCAGCAAGAGGGGAAAGCCTTTGTTGGGAAAGAGCAACAGCCAAGCCTACCCTCCTTATTCAGATTGGATCAGAGCCAGAGCCAGCGCTATAGGGATGCCATTCCCTCGTGTCAGACCAGAGAGTCCTCCACCAGTCGAAGAGCCTACCACGGTGTCCATTCATCAGCACAACCAGGTATTAGCTGGGCGGGATGAACTGAGGCGGGCCAATGCAGAATTAGAGAAGGAGTTAGCTCAGCTTCGAAGTGAGAGGAACGAAGTCGTGCATGCCTTCAAAAAGCAAACAGAATCGGTAAACCAACTGGGTGCAGACTTGGCAAAGCAGATTGCTGATCGAGAACGCTTGGGTCAAGACTTCATGGCTATTAATGACGTACTAGCTACGAAGAAGCAGCATCTGGAGGAGGCATATCGGAGGATATCTAAGTTCGACCAGCATTGGAAGACCTCCATGGCCACCAGGAAGGAGCGAGAGGACAAGCTGATGCTGCAGATCTCTAAGCTGGAAGCCGAAGTCAAAGACAGTGAGCGGAGGTTTGATGAAGAGACCGCCCGCAGATACGCCGCTGAAGCTCGTCTCAACAAAGCTCTTGCTAACCTGAAGGAGCATAAGCTGATATTTGAGTCTAAGAAGCGGAAGCTGGAGGATTGCTTTGGCGAAGGAGCTTGGGAAAGTTCAGTTCAGGGGCTTCAGCATACCATCCTGCAGAGGGAACTACTCGTCGAGGGGTTGCTCACTTTGCCAGATCACCCAGAGACGAAGGAGTTATTAGCAGAGTATCGTGCCCGTGGCCGTACTTGACTAGTTATATTACTGTTGTTTTGATCCTTGATGTATGCTGACCATCACCAGACTTGTTGGCTGAGGTCATGCTGTTGATTTGTTTTGTACTCGCTGATGCTGTGTATTGCCTTGACAGGCCTTTCCATATATATATGAGATTGATGTTTCCATGATTGGGCTCAGATTTCTTCTTCCTCTTATTATTATCGGCACTGGCACTAAGGCACTAGGATCGGGGGAAAATCTCCCGCGCACCCAGACACACGCATGCATCTGCATGAAGCATATTTGCATGGCGTATATCTTATTGCTTTTCCCTAACCTTTATTTTTAACAGGTTTTTCAGGTTCACAGGTTCCGAGCTGCTTCCGGTCTCCAGGATTGATCAAAGACTCATCCACCGTTACTCGACTCGCGCTAATCAGACTAGGATCATGGATCAGGTGCAGTCAGATGTTCAAGAGCTCCGTGAACGGATGGATCGTTTTATGGAACTGATGCAGGTGGTCGCTAATGGTCAGGACCAGCTTCGTACTTTGGTTCAACCTCTGATCTCCAGGGTTGACAGTAATGGCATACTGCACGGCGAGGCTGTGCCTACTCCTCCTCCAGTGGATGCTCCTCAGAATGTTGTTCCTGTTGCCGGGGGCAACGACAGTGCTAACGGCAATCTGATGACTAATATCGGGCTCAATGCGGCAGGCGTCGGCAATGGTAGTCTGGGAGCCAATGTTAACATAGGACCGGTTAACGGCAACGCTGGTGTCGGAAATATGTTGGTGCCTCAACCGTGGCTCGAGGACCATCAGGATGACATATTTTCTCAGAGAGGTGTAGAAGCAGAGTTGAATGCTGAAGCTCGACTCAGGTTCAAAGCGCTGGAAGACAAGATGAGAGACATTGAAAATCAGAACACATTGGGCGTTGATATGTCCAAGATCGGGTTGATTGCTGATTTTAAGGTACCTCATAAGTTCAAGGTGCCTGTCTTTGAGAAGTATAAGGGTACTACTTGCCCCCGGGTCCACCTCCGATCTTATTATAGAAAGATGTCCGCCTATTCTGATGATGAGAAGTTGCTGATGCACTTCTTCCAAGATAGTCTTTCTGGTCCATCACTCGAGTGGTATATGGGCCTGGAGCCTGCTACTGTGCGTACCTGGAAAGACCTCGCAGAAGCGTTCGTCCTCCACTATCAGTACAATAGCGACCTGGCTCCCAACCGAGTTCAGCTCCAGAATCTCTCACAGCGGAACAATGAAAGCTTTAAAGAGTACGCCCAGCGGTGGCGTGAATTGGCTGCTCGGGTTCAACCACCGATGGTTGAGCGCGAGCTAGTACAAATGTTCGTGGCTACCCTTCCTGGAATCTACTATGAAAAGCTGGTCAGTGGCATGTCTGGAACATTCTCGGCTCTCATCACTATGGGCGAGCATGTTGAGAACGGTATAAAAATCGGAAAAATTCAAGGCGAATCATCCTCAGCTGGAGGAGGTAGTAAGAAACCTTACGCGGGCAAGCGTCGAGAGGGAGATGCAAGTGCTGTCACTAGTGCTCGGAGAAAGGGCAAGGGCCCTCAGCCGCAGATTGCTAGCATAAATATCCCAGCTGCTCCGCAGCAGCAGCAGCAGCAGCCTCAGCAGCAGAATCAGCAGGGGTATAGGAAATATCAGAATCGGGCTCCTTTGGCAAATCGTCATTTTGAAACTCCACCTATGTCATATGCGCAGCTTCTGCAAACTTTGCTGCAGCTTCAGCTAGTTCAAAAGAGGACGTTGGCTCCCTTAACAGGGGCACCGCCACCGGGGTATGATGCCAATGCTACTTGTGATTTCCATACTGGGGCACCAGGCCATACGATTGAGAACTGTAAAGCTTTCAAGCACAAAGTGCAGGACTTGGTAGACGCCAAGGTTATTAACTTTTCTGATAGCGTGCCCAACGTTACCAAAAACCCTATGCCTCATCATAGGGGAGGCGGAGTGAACGCCGTTATCACCGAGGAGAGTGCAGACTTGCTGACTGATGTCAAAGACTTGAAGACGCCGCTTAGTTTTGTCAAAGCTAAGTTGCTGAAGAAGGGCTTCTTTCCCGGATGCGGAGAGTTATGTATGGCTTGTGCTACACTTCCTGATGGGTGTGAGCAGCTGGTCGAGGGTATCCAAAGTCTGATGTCTGAAGGTATTTTGCAGTTCAGCCGGAGCGTTGAAAGTGCATCAGGGGAGGTCGTGCTGAAGCAGGCAGAGGAAGTTGCTACCATTACTATTCCCCATCAACCTATTACTATTTCTGCGCCTCGACCTCCTACAATTACTATCACCAGGGCCGGGCCAATCCCATTCGAAAGCACTAACGCCGTTCCATGGCATTACGGCGCCGAAGTTTATTGCAATGGTCAGAAGTTAGAGCTTGAGCCATACGGATCGACTGTGCAGAATCTTGCCAGGGTCAGTGGTATCACTCGAAGCGGTAGAGTGTTTGCGCCAGCAGAGGTTGCAGCAGAGAAAGTGGTCCGAGCTGACGCTGCGGAAAAGGGTAAAAGCAGAGCTGTCGAAGAGATCCCTTCTGGGGCAGAGAAGGATTTGCTAGTTAAAGATGCTGAGGAGTTCATGCGGTTAATCAAGAAGAGCGACTACAAGATTGTAGATCATCTTCATCAGACTCCGTCAAAGATCTCTATTCTCAACTTGTTGCTGTGTTCTGAAGCGCACCGCAACGCGTTGCTGAAGGTATTGAACGCTGCATACGTGCCGCAGGAGATATCAGTAAATCAGCTAGAGGAGGTGGTAGCCCATGTTAATGCTGGCAATGGGCAGGGATTCACGGATTTAGAGCTGACTCCTAAAGGGAGAGATCACAACAGCGCCTTGCACGTCTCAATAGAGTGCAGAGGCACTATCATGTCACATGTCCTGGTGGATACGGGTTCGTCGCTTAATGTGCTTCTGAAGAAGGCACTAATGAAGTTGGATACCCGTGGATTGCTTTGCACGCCCAGTGATCTGGTGGTGAAAGCCTTTGATGGAACTAAGCGCCACGTTTTCGGAGAGCTGACTCTGCCGATTCAAGTTGGTCCGGAGACGTTCGATACGGTTTTTTATATCATGGATATCATGCCTGCCTACAGTTGCCTCTTAGGTCGGCCATGGATCCATGCTGCTGGTGCCGTGACGTCCACGCTGCATCAGAAGCTCAAATATGCTGTCGGGGGCAGCATAGTAACCGTCTGTGGTGAGGAGGACATCATGGTGAGCCACTTGTCATCCTTTAAATATGTTGAAATGGATGGCGAGATCCATGAAACTCTCTGCCAAGCATTTGAAACCGTCAGAGTGAAAGAGGTAGCTCCTGTCGTCGTAGAGAAGCAAGAGATGAATCTCTCCTCGTTCAAAGAAGCTCGGGCCGTCGTTGAAGCCGGTTCCACCCCAGGCTGGGGGCATGTTTTGGATATACCAATCAAGCATGATAAATTTGGATTGGGGTATTCTCCTGGAGCTGAAGCTCCATCTTCTTCGTCTAGCAGTTCGTCTCGTGGGAAGGGGCCGATCCTATTCACCAAGGGCGGAGTAATTTTTGAAAGCATCAACGCAGCGTCTGAGGACAGCGGGGATAGCGATTGTGATCTTGACGCCTGGATTCAGCCAAGCAAGTCGGGCGAGCGCCTCAACAATTGGACCATCAAGGAGATTATCCAGCTGACAAGTGAAGAGTAATGATTTGCTTCTTACAATCTTTGTACAACCCTATGTCCTGCCCGGGGCATAGTGGTTTTATTGTCAGTGCCTTGTTGGATTATGTACATGCATTTTGCTAATGAATAAAAGGCATTTTCTTCGTACTCAAATATTGTGTTCTCTGTTATTCCTGTTTTATGTTTATTTCGAAAAACAATAAAATGGCAACGAGGTTAGTGCTAACCTGCATATTCTTGCTTTAAACTTAACCCTTGTTATTGCAGGATCCACGTAACAGATGACATCGACTCTGGACCCTCTATGGCTCACTACGACTTCGATTGCCCGATCTATCAAGCCGAGGATGAGATTGATGAAGACGAAGACCTTCCGGAAGAGTTGGCCCGCTTGTTGAGACAAGAGGAAAAGGTTATTCTGCCTCACGAGGAGGATATTGAGATCGTAAATCTGGGTTCCGAGGAGCTCATCAGAAATATCAGAGTAGGGGCTGCGCTGCAGAATGATGTCAAGCATAGACTGGTCGAGATGCTTCGAGAGTATAGTGACGTCTTTGCTTGGTCATATGAGGATATGCCCGGACTTGACACTGACATCGTGGTTCATCGCTTGCTGTTGCGAGAAGATTGCCCTCCAGTCAAGCAGAAGCTTAGGAGGACGAGACCAGATATGGCTGTAAAAATCAAAGAAGAAGTCCAGAAGCAGTTGGACGCAGGATTTCTAGCCGTTACCACTTACCCTCCGTGGGTCGCCAACATAGTGCCTGTACCGAAGAAGGACGGTAAGGTACGCATGTGCGTCGATTATCGGGATTTGAATAGGGCGAGCCCTAAGGATGATTTCCCGTTGCCTCATATCGATGTGTTGGTCGACAACACAGCCCAGTTTTCCGTGTTTTCATTCATGGATGGCTTCTCCGGTTACAATCAGATTAAGATGGCGCCGGAGGACATGGAGAAAACGACGTTCATCACCCCCTGGGGAACATTTTGCTATAAGGTAATGCCCTTCGGTCTGAAGAACGCAGGGGCCACTTACCAGCGAGCAATGGTAACTTTGTTTCATGATATGATTCATCATGAGATCGAGGTCTATGTTGATGACATGATTGCAAAGTCCCAAACGAAGGAAGAGCATCTGGTCAACTTATTGAAGCTTTTTGAGAGGCTTAGGAAGTTCAGGCTGAGGCTGAATCCTAACAAGTGCACTTTCGGAGTGCGGTCCGGAAAGTTATTGGGGTTTATCGTTAGCGAACGAGGTATTGAAGTTGATCCTGCAAAAATAAAAGCTATTCAAGAAATGCCAGCGCCGAAAACAGAAAAAGAAGTCCGTGGTTTCTTGGGCCGAATAAACTACATTGCAAGGTTTATATCTCAGCTCACGGCCACTTGTGAACCGATGTTCAAACTTTTAAAGAAAGATCAGGCGATTACTTGGAATGAGGATTGCCAGAAGGCATTCGACAAAATAAAGCAGTATCTTCAAGAACCTCCAATCTTGATACCCCCAGTGGCTGGACGGCCATTAATCATGTACCTGACGGTTCTGGAGAATAGTATGGGGTGTGTTCTCGGTCAGCACGACGAGACGGGCAGAAAAGAGCATGCCATTTATTATTTGAGTAAAAAGTTCACTGAGTGTGAATCTCGATACTCGATGCTGGAGAAGACGTGTTGTGCATTAGCTTGGGCCGCCAAACGTCTACGACAATATATGCTCAATCACACCACTATGCTAATTTCGAAGATGGATCCGATCAAGTACGTCTTTGAGAAACAGGCTCTTTCGGGCAGGATTGCCAGATGGCAAATGGTGTTGACAGAATATGATATTCAGTATGTCTCCCAGAAAGCCATTAAGGGAAGCGCATTGTCTGATTACCTCGCCGAACAGCCAATCGAAGACTACCAGCCGATGAAGTTCGAATTCCCTGACGAGGATATTATGTTTCTCAAAGCGAAGGATTGCGATGAGCCATTGCCCGATGAGGGGCCAGATAGGAAGTCTCAGTGGAAGTTGATATTCGACGGAGCGGTTAATTCCTATGGAAGTGGTATCGGGGCTATTATCACTACTCCTCACGGATCCCACATCCCGTTTACTGCGAGGCTGACGTTTCCAGTTACCAACAACGAAGTCGAGTATGAAGCATGTATTATGGGTCTAGAAGAGGCAATTGATTTGAGAATCAAGAATCTAGACGTATATGGTGACTCAGCGCTTGTAATCAATCAAATTAAAGGGGAGTGGGAAACTCGTCAAGCGAATTTGATACCGTACATGAATTATGCCAGGAGGTTGCTTCCGTTTTTCGATCGGGTGGAACTCCATCATGTACCCAGGGCGGAAAATCAGATGGCTGATGCCTTAGCCACGTTGGCTTCAATGTACAAGGTCAATTTTTGGAATGAGGCTCCAAGAATTGTTCTTTCGCATCTTGACAGACCGGCATTTGTCTTTGCAATCGAGGATGCCGCCGACGGCAAGCCATGGTTCCACGACATCCAGACCTTCCTTATGACTAAGGAGTATCCTGCGGGTGCGTCAACCCAGGATAAGAAGACTCTGAGGAGGCTATCTGGAAACTTTTATCTCAATCCTGATGGAGTGTTGTATAAGAGAAACCACGATCTCGTGCTACTCAGATGTGTAGATGAGAAAGAGGCGAGTATGCTCATGGAAGAAGTCCATGAGGGCACATTTGGTACGCACGCCGGCGGGCATGCCATGACGAGAAAGATCCTGAGAGCAGGGTATTACTGGCTGACTATGGAGTCGGATTGCTTCAGATTCGCGAAGAAATGTCATAAATGCCAGATTTATGCTGATAAAGTTCATGTGCCGCCGTGCCCATTAAATGTCATGTCCTCCCCTTGGTCGTTCTCCATGTGGGGCATCAACATGATAGGCAAGATCGAGCCCACTGCGTCCAATGGTCATCGTTTCATCCTGGTAGCTATCGACTACTTCACCAAATGGGTGGAGGCAGCCTCGTACGCTAATGTGACCAAGCAGGTGGTAGCTAAATTCATAAAGAAGGACATCATCTGTCGCTATGGAATTCCCGAGCGGATCATTACTGATAATGGTTCGAATTTGAATAACAAGATGATGAAGGAGCTGTGCCAGAGCTTCAAGATTGAACACCACAACTCATCTCCTTACCGGCCGAAGATGAATGGCGTCGTCGAAGTCGCCAACAAGAACATAAAGAAGATTGTTCAGAAGATGGTTGTGACGTACAAAGATTGGCATGAGATGCTGCCGTTTGCCTTGCACGGTTATCGTACGACGGTGCGTACGTCGATCGGGGCAACTCCTTTCTCCTTGGTGTACGGTATGGAAACTGCCCTACCGTTAGAAGTGGAGATTCCTTCTTTGCGAGTTCTGGTTGATGTGAAACTCGACGAGGCAGAATGGATTACGAATCGCTTGAACCAACTCAGCCTCATGGACGAGAAGAGGTTAGCATCGATTGCATTTGGTCGCCTGTACCAAAGCCGAATGAAGAAAGCTTATGATAAGAAGGTGCGTCCTAGAAGCTTTCAGACGGGTGATCTCGTCCTGAAGAAAATTCTTCCGCCACACTCCGATCACCGGGGCAAGTGGACTCCGAATTACGAAGGGCCGTATGTCGTCAGCAAGGTCTTCTCCGGAGGAGCTTTGTTGTTATCCACGATGGATGGTGAAGATTTTGCATCCCCGGTGAACGCGGACGCAGTTAAAAAATACTTTGCTTGAAAGAGACCCGCTGGACAAAAAAGAAAGAGTCCAGGCAAAAAAGGGGCATCCCGGCGAACCAAAAACAGAATAAAAGGTTCGGGCAAAAATTAGGGATATATTGAAAAAATGTACACCCACGAAGTCGAAAACCTACACTGGGCGGCTTCGGCAAAAAAGGTATCCCGGTGAACTGAAAACCCGTAAAGGGCGGTTCACGCAAAAGTTAGGGATTTGAATAAGCAAATGACTGCGTTCCGCGTGTGGACTTTCATTGTTTAGTGGCTTGGAGGACCTGAGGGCCATTTGTCTGAATCAAATCTCTTCCGAAGCGGAAGCGTCGGAGAAGTATCGAAGTCGAGTGGGTCTTAGAGGGATCAACTCATGGTGTTCGTCTACGCCCCGTTGCCGACATTTGTATATACTGATGTATATTTATGTTTTATTTTTGCGCGGCTTCCTCATTCCAGGAGCTTGCCTCTGTTGTAAAACATTTTTGCCCATTCAGGGGTTGCACCATCAATAAAATACATATTATTCAGCAATTCTGCTTGCCTGCTTAGCATTTATCTGTTTTGTTTGCGAATGAAAATGCCGAGGTTTTTGATAAAATGCGCATACATAAACTTACAGGCCTGGGCCCATTGATTGTTGAAACAATTAATTACCTGAATATTGTCACGAGATAATAACCCTGATAGGCATCTTTGAGGAGGGTATCTTGTCTGTTTGTTTGTGTTGTTACAGGTGTAGCCCATTCCAGACAGTGTGTCATGCGCATCCCAGAAGTAGGACGAGTCCTCCGTCTCCAGCAGAGTTCAGTAGTCTCTCCACCGCAGAATCTGAACGCAAGATAGTGAGCATTGATATGTTTCCCCAGGCAGAGATGATTCTCTTCCCCAAGCAGGCGCATCCCGAAGGAGCTTCACCTCATCAATTGAGTCAAGCATCGAAGAACGATGTATTTTTCCCCAGCACCGGGTCACAAGTGCAGATTTCAGAGGAATGTTCGGGTGCCGAAGCTCGTGTTTCCCCAGTAAAGTCGCCGCAGCAGGTGTTCCCCCCGCACCGGGTCACAAGTGCAAGTCTTGTAGGAAGCTATCCATACACCGAAGTATGCAGTGACCGATGGTGCCAGACTGAAGCCTCCAGCGGAATCGAAATTCCCCACCAGGACCGTATTCTCTCTCAAAGTCGGATGATTCCTTCTTCCCCAGCGGAATTGAAATTCCTCATCAGAGTCGTACTCTCCAGCGAAGTAGAATGATTTCTCTCTCCCCGGCTGAGTTCGCAAACCCCCAAGAGAGCCGAGTCCTTGGAAGTTGACCAGATCATGATTGGTTTTTCCCCCAGTGGAGTGTGGAGCAGCTGAAGTTGTTTCCCCACAGAGTTATCCCCCCAGAAGAGTAGCCGAGAAGGCCCCGCAGTTTACTCTCACGATTGACATCGCATTCCTTCAGCAGGTCCAAGTTCTCGTAGAGCTTTGTTCCCCTGCAGCAGATCAACTGAAGTTGTTTTCCCTGCAGCATTCAACAGAAGATCAATTCCCCAGACAGCGTCTGATTGGTATTGGCGTGTCCACACTCTCCTCAGCAGGATGATTCCTCTATTTGAGTAGTTCTTTCTCCCTGACAGGAGAATTCCCCTTCGGCATTTATTTTGCTGACGGGATCGCATCATTGTGCATGATTGCATAGCATTTAGCATAAACGCATAGCATTCCACCGTGTGGGGTATGGCGCCGAAGCATACGCATCATAAGCATGACCTAGGTTATTATCATTCTTGTTTTACAGGTGTTCCACCAAAAGACCAGTTGCTCAGGATGATTCCTGACGTTCTCCCCAACAAGGTCGTTTTCTTAAGATGATTCTTAAGACCCCGATGTAATCCCCACAGTCGCTCGCTCAAGATGATTTTTGAGATCCCCAGCGAAGTCTTCAGTTCAAGACGATTCTTGGATTCCTCAGCAGGGCCGTTTGCTTAAGATGACTCTTAAGGCCTCAGCGCAGTTTCCCGAGTTGTTTGCTTAAGATAACTTTTGAGCTCCCCAGTAGCGTCCCCAGCAAGAGTTGCCCAGGAGGATTCCTGGAATACCCAGCAGAATAAAGTCTCCAGAAAGGTTATCAGTTCAAGATGATTTTTGAAGGTGCCCGACGGAGTTTGTTTGTTCAAGATGATTCTTGAAGCCTTTAGCAGTGTGATATGCTTGCTCCAACAGTGATGTCTAATCTGAAGATTGACTTCGTAGACGCCTGAAGGCGATATCAGAAGGTTCCTGTGGAGTCAGATTTCCTGGTTGATGAATCAACATTTATCTGAAGACAGAGTTCAAAAATTTGTAGATACAGCTTTTGTATGCAGAGTGATCCGTGTTGGCCTGAAGACCAAGGCAGTTATCCTGAGGTGATGATTGATTGCGATCAAGTGAATAGTTTTTCTTCTGACTGAAGTCGAAGATGTTTCTCCAGCTGAAGCGGAGTTTGCCTGAAGGCAAAGTGTTTGAATCCCCGTAGAGTCCCGAAGGGCTCAGGATACCATTTCTCTGACCGAAGTCACAGATTTCCCAAGCTGAAGCGAAGGTGCCTGAAGGCAAGGTTATCCCCAAGGTCATGAACGACCTAGGATTCATTTCTTCGGACTGAAGGCCGAAGTATATCCCGGACTGAAGTCTCGGATACTCTATAGAAGAGGCGGAGTTGCCTGAAGGCAGATCCATGTATCCTTGAAGGCCAATGACCATTTCTTTAGACTGAAGTCGAAGATACCTCCTGCAGAGTTGCCATCCTTGAAGGCCAAGGATGCTTATCTTCAGAAGTACTTGAAGATCTTTTCTAGCTGAAGCTAGAAGTGGCCAGGGGCCAGGGTTTCATATAGCTTTGATGCCGAAGTTCTACAGTGGGATCATTGTGCAGTAGTATTCCGATGTTCGTTATGGTTCTGAGGGTGAACCCCATATCAGAGTGTGCTTGGCTAGGTCTCTCATTCTCAGCGGAGTAGTTTCAAATACGCGAGCGTACCTTTTGTTCCATTTACCAGGGGTGAACCCCAGGTCAGAATTGTTCGGTGTTTGTGTTCGACGGCGAGATTGAATGTTTGTTTTGACGGCGAGGTCAGATCACGTTTGTGTTCGACGGCGAAGCTGAATGTTTGTTTGGCGGCGAGGTCAGAGCATGTTTGTTCGACGGCGAGGTTGAATGTTTGTTTGACAGCGAGGTCAGACTCTTTAATCCCCAGCGGAGATGATGTTTGTACGACGGCGATGTCGAGTGTCTCTCAGAGTTATGTTTGTTTCCGACGACGATGTCAGATTTTCTAGTCTTCCAGCGGCGATGTTGGGTGTTGTGGTTGTCTGAAGGCAATATCAGGAGAATTTAATGTGGATAACTGACGGCGATGTCAGATTAGTATTTCTCCAGCTAGTTGTAGAGCGGCTAGTATTGCAGTATTCGAAGATTTGTTCCCCGCAGAGTATCGTGTGCTCGTGCAGTTGGCAAATTTTCGGGTTTACCGGTATTCAATCGTCTCGCACCTCGATTGGCTGAGAGTCGTTCGCTCCTCACCCAGTCAGGTTCAAGCCGTTTGAATAGGGGCAGCTGTTGCACCCCAAAATTTGACCAACAATTATTCACCCATCAAGTGTTTGAGAGTTGATACCTTCATCAGAAAGCTCAAGAGATCCTCAGAGGAATTGGTTGAAACCAAGGTTGTGTGTCTCATAACTTGAGAGTCGGGGGTGCACCTCAGATGATTCTGAGACTATGAGAATGAACTTGAAGCTTTGAGAAAGCCTATGAGATGTCTTGATAGCCATCATGAAGCCCATAGAAGTCATTATGCAAGAATTCAGAAGATTCAACCATGAATGGTAGAATTAGGGTTTTGACTGGGTCAATCCTAGATCAGCTGAAGATTTGGAGAAAGGTTGAGACCTAATCCAAAGGGCCATGAGATCATGGAATGATGTATGGAGATGCTATAAAGATGACTCCTAGACCAACTCATCATGATTGAGGAGTTTGAGAAGTTTTGAGTTAGGGTTTCCAGGGATTGTCAGTGAAAAACCCTAATTTGATCCCTATCTTCCAGGCAGTTTTAGCTCAAGATGTGATTGATATATCATCTTCCCCATAACATGAATGTTGTATAGCTTGTTCTTAGCTTTAATTTGAGTGGTGGAAGTCCTTGATAGGAGTTGCAGAGCTCAAGTTATGGTTTTGACAAATTACAGGTCATCTGAGGTGTGTGAATCTGGGTCCTTGAAAGTCACCCAACTTGCAGACAACTTTTGCCCTAATAGGATGATCCCTATGATCTCTTGGTCAACATGAATGTTGAAGAGCATCTTCTTATCTTTCTAGAGAGTACTAGAAGTCCTTGATAGGATTTGTAGAACTCAACTTATGGTTTGAGCAAGACAGGGGTATTTTGGTCATTTGGTGATTATAGGTCATTTTAAGCAAAGGCCATATCTCCTAGTTCCAAGCTTCAAATGAAAAAACTCAAAACATCGAAGTTGTTCAAAATGGGATTTTAATCCTATAAAAGTGGTCATGGGTTGTTGGAAAAGCTTGTAGCAAGGATTTACAAGATTGGGTAAAAATGACCTAAAAATGACTTATGAGTTAAATGGATCCAAGTTGGAAATTGGTTTGGGAGATCCACAAATCCAAAATAGGTCATCCAATATGTCATTTTGAATCCAAACATCATTTTAAAAGCAATGGTTCAAGTAGAATTTTGATTTGAGGTCTCAAAATGGAGGTTGCTTTGTAATTGTCATTCTTGCATAATAAGGCAACTTGAGAAACTTCACATAAAGCAAAACCAAGGCATGTTTTTCACTCATTCCTTCTCAATATCTCTTGTAAGGAGATTTTAAAGCCAAATTGACAAGCTTAAGGCATGAGATAAGGGATATACAATGTATCATTTCATGAGAAATTCCATAACATTCTAGCACTTTCCATGAGTTTCTAGGCTATTCTTTTGGTTGTTATAAAAAGGATGAATCACCATGAGATCAAGGTTGGTGAAAGTTGCTGAGTTCATTGGAGAGGGTGAGAGAGAACGTGACATTTCAAGATTTCTTCAAAATCAAGCAAGTTCCCATTTCTTCATCCACAAGCCTCATCCATCTCAACTCTTGCAAACAGAAAGGTATCCACCATTGGAGGAGCATTTGGAGAAGATTTCAAGCCTTGAATCAAGCTCTAGCATCATTCACCATTGATTTTTAACAGGTTGGTAACTTGATCCATAGGTCCTTATTTAGGTGCATTCTGTTAGAATTCTAGGTGGAAAGATAGCATGCTAGGTTAGAGGAAGGTTTTCTGAAAGTTTGAGAGGGATCCATGGAGTTCCATGGCAGGTCACCAATTCTTTGATTTCCAACAACAAGCTGGATACTGAGTTTTAATGGATATGATGTGGTGTAGTTTGGTTAGGACAACATGTAGAACAAGTTTGTATCATCAGGTTTGAGTTCCATCAAGGTTGATAACAGAGAAAGAGATTGAAACCCTAATGTTCGCGCATTCTGTTAGAACGATACAAGATATTTCAGTGGAAGATATGAGCATGGTTAGAATCTTGGTAACACGTAGAACATTTTTGCCTTTGGAAGATTGTGATTTCATTGAGTAATCATGGAGAACGAAGGACCTGAAATTCGTGCATGAAATCTGTTGAGACTGAAAATCCTAGCTTATGTTTGGAGAAGATGACCATCAACCGTTGGATTATCCTGGCTAATTGACTTTGTAATGCCATCGCACGGCCAGAATTGAATCTCAGAAACGGAGGGAAAGTCCAACATCAAAACGCTGCCGTTTCATTTAAGTGGAGATTCTGGGCTTAATGGAAACGTTGATACTCACACCCCCACCATGGGCCCAATCCAGTTTTTAACTATAAATTGTTGCTATTCGTACCGCATCCGTTTTTATTTTTCTTTTGATTTTCCTTTCATTTTCTGATGGTGATTGGGCCCAGGCGCGCCATGCTAGGCGCACCCCCCTTCCTGGGCCCATCATGGAAAGCAACTGAGCGCCCCTTCTAATGACACCCCCTCCCCTTTTTTCTTATATTTTCTTATTTTTATTTCTTTTATATTTTCTTGCATATTAAAAAATCCATATAAAATAGGAAAATAATTGTTTTTCATTTCTTGTTTTTTTCACATATTCATAATCATGTCTAGAAAAATGTAGACAAATAAAATTCCATTTTATTTTTCTTTTAATATTTTTAGCATATTATTCTTGTAAATAGTCTTTTTAATTGATTTTAATTGTTACTTGATTTTGTATAATTTCTTTTAGGACTTTCCCTTAGGATTTTTGAGCCATTCTTTTTGGCATAGTTAGGTATTGAATCATAGTTCATATAGGATTTAATTCACAATTTGTAGATTAAAATTTGATTAGTTTGTTAAGCATAGTCTTAGTGTACTCAAATTAGGGTTTTAGGTTGTATAAGTAGATTTGAACAATTTTGTTTTGGGTTTTATAGGCCCAATTAGAGTATGGGGAATATATGGGTTAAGGGTAAGTATGTATAGAATCCCCTAGAATTTTACTAGAATATTATGTGGTGTTTTAGTATTTTTAATTGATTTTTGAATGTATGGTTAGTTTGTGTGTTGCTTGAAGGCATAGTATGTATTGTTGTGCTTGTTTTTCTTCTCCTTTGAGTGTGTGAACCTTGAAGATTGAGTTGAAGACCTTGTGGATCATCATTGAAGACTTTGAAGACCTTGCAGAGGAGCTTAGCTTTAGATTTGTTTGTTCTGTTTATAAGATCATAAGTACATAGGTAGAGCCTTAGATAGAACTCTTCCATTCAATAAACAAGGAGTGTCCTGTCCACCTCCTTCCTTCTCTATGACATAAAGTCCCTTAAGGGTGTTCACCTCTCTCCTTTGGAGGGATTAGTGACCTTGCCCTCTGAGGTAGAACTTTAAGAGAGCCTTTCCCTTTGATGTTAAGTCCTCAATGGCATCCTTTGGAGGTCAGGGAGCACTTTAACATCCTCACCTCATCTTGTTAACTGAATCTTGTTTGATGAAGCATTTGGGTTGTTGGAGATAGCAATGAAGAGCATTGAAGATTTGATTGAAGATCTAAAAGCCATTGAAGATAGAAGCTGAAGCTTTGAAGAGGATGATTCCTTGGAGATTGTTGCAGTCTGAAGACTTTGTGAAGATCAAGTTGATACTTGAATATCCCTGAAGATGGTGAAGCCTGAAGGTGGAGTTGATCAAAGAAGCTGAAGCTTAAGGGGAGAAGATGAGTTGATACTCATGTTGTAGGGTTGATACCTGAAAAGCAATTGATATTTGAAGTCTGAAGACTGGGTAGCTGCTGGAGGAGCTGAGGCTTTCTTCTGTTTTTCTTTTCTGTATTGTATGTTTTGTTTGATTTGTCTATTGCATTAGATTAAGTCCATCTAGAATAAGTAGAATCTAGGAGCATGATTGCATTAGAGGTTGAGTTGCTCCCTCTGCTTGTAGTGTTATTGCGTGGCTTTGCTTGCGGGTATTCGGTAGAGCCCAGCTCCCTTGCCCATGTGTTTTGTTTTCCTGATGGCATTTCATTTCTTTTATCTGTATGATTGCAGTTTACTGTTTATTGCTTGATAGCATGTTGTTTATTTTTCAGTATGATTACTGTTATTTCATGACTGGCTTGAGGTTGAGACGAGCTTGTGGAGGCTGAAGCCCCACACATATTTCCTCCCTCACTTGCATTGCATGCATTTTACTGTTAAGCTGATGCTTTGTCTGTTTTGGTGTATCATTGACATGATCCCTTAGGACTCTCATTTCCTTTGATAAGGATTTGATGATGGACTTTTAGGTTGAAACCTATGCATGACAACTTCTAGGAGTTCCCTGTTCAAACCTCAACCATAGGATGAATCCATGGCATTATAACAGTAGGACTTGATAGTCTCCCTCCTAGCTGGGCCTGTTCTCTTCTCATCTCAAAACAGTTTAAGATACAGTAATCATGAATGATTTCTTTCGTACGTTACGAGCCTTAAGCTATCTGAGAAAGGATTGTGGGAGAGTTTCTTTTCCATAGTTTGGATGTTTAGTATGGTACCCTTTGGGTGACATGCGACGCATTCACTCTCAGGTCATAGTCTCTAGTGCGGTTGAAATCGCAAACGCAATAAAAAACACTTCTTTCGTAAAAAACAGGAAATAACCCGTAGTTAGCCCGAACTACGTTTGCTCTGATCTTCCATGCAGTGTGGAAGTACGTAGGCATAGGATGCGATATCCTAGCGAGCAACCTTCACCCATCTTCCCCGTAGTTAGGCCGAACTACGTTGACTCTGATTTCTCATTCTCTGATGAGAATACGTAGGCATAAAGTGCGACGCTTTGCCGAGTCATTTCTCTTTTCTTTTTCAGCCAGCCTTGATAGGTAGATAGAATAAAACCAACCCGTCTAAGTAAACAAACAAGCGAGGATCCCGTCGAGTACGATGGACGTGAGGGGTGCTAATACCTTCCCCTTGCGTAACCGACTCCCGAACCCAGACAATGGTTGCGATGACCTTGTCTTACCCTTATTCGTCAGGTTTTTCCGATCGTTTCCTTTCCTGCTCTGAGGGATAAATAACGAAAGGTGGCGACTCTTCTGTCATGCCGGCACCTTATTTTCGCGAAAGCGACAGTCATCTACTGATACGAATCAAAACCATCACCGCGTCATGGATCCGTGTTTGATGTTGTATTCTTTCACGGATTTGAAGCGTCGCGGGTCAGTCTCGTCACAATGGCCTCTCCACAGAAGAGGTCGAAGTATTGTTGCTGTTGAATGCTATTATATGGTGAGTACCGCGGTTGATGGAGGTTGTCGAAAATGTGAGAAGATTGTTGGGGGGAGAAGATCAATTTGAAGAAGATGAAGAATGTTAGACGGTGGTAATGATAATGGTGACGGTTCGAGAAGGTGAGGGTTTGTGAGAGTAATTTTAGGGAAGAAGATGGTCGTACGACTTAGGATTTGGGGTAACGGTCGTGCTTACGCAGAAAACAGGGTTAGGGTTTTTTCTCAATTGGGATTGGGGGCCGTTTAGGGTTTTTTTTAGAGATGAACAGTCAATTCGGTCCTTCTTACGATCAATTCCCCCCTCTTTTTATGCAGATGAAACCAAAACCCTAACGGGCCGTTGAATATGGGCCTCCTATCTGATCCCCTCAAATTCCCATTTTTTTTAATTTTCTTTTCATTATCTTATAATAAAACAAATACTAATAAAAAACCTAATAATTACAATATTAATTAACATAATAAATTAATAAGTAGATATTAACAAAATAATTAAAAAAACAACCAATTGCAAGTGGGCACTGTTGCACCCTAAAATTTGCTCAACTTATTTCACCTGATTTTATGTCCCATAGCTTTAGCATTTGCATATTAGGTCATGTACATAATTCATTCATCTGCATAGCATAGCATGGGCAAGCCATCCAACAAGGGACCAAATGCAATTCTTATCTTTATGAGCATATCAAGAGGGTATTATTCAAATTCAAGCACATCCAAGTCATCAGAAAGAAATTGAAATCTGAGAAGTTAGTGGACCAAGCAGTGGATCTATCTCCTATCTTGAGGGTATTTGAAGATCATCAGAGAAGTTGTGAGCTATGAATTGAGAGCATGGAATGTGTAAAGACATCATGGAAGACCTAGAGGGTCATTTTGAAAGTGAGGCAAGTCATTGATGTGATTACAAGAGCTGCAGTTGAAGACAGTCGACTAGGGTTTCATCTGGGTCAACCCTAGGTCAAATGCTTGATTGAAGAGCATCAAGGTCTATTTGAAATATGTGGGGTTCATCATTTGATATGTGGATATGTGTGTGGTGTTGTGCCAATAAGAAATCAAGAGAAATCAATAAGAAGAGAAGTTTCTGAATTAGGGTTTCTGTGTAAAATCCCCTGATTTAGGGCAAACTTCCAAGCAAGATAATTCAAAATGCAAGTCTCAAATGGATCCTTGGCCAACATGAAACTTGTAGAGGATCTCAAGACCTTTAATTTGAGTGGTGGAAGACATCAAAGAGATTTATTGAACTCAAGTTATGGTTCTTGCAAGTTACAGGTCATCTGAGGACACTGCAATTTGTCTGTGAAAGTTACTTGACTTCCAAGCAACGTTTACCCCTCAAGGAGCTTTCAAATGGATTTCTGGCCAACATGAAAGTTGTTCCTCATGAGCTTAGATTTCTATAAAGGTATGGTATGCCTTCATATTATTTGTAGAACTCTACTTATGTCTTTGGCAAGCAAAGGGCATTTTGGTCATTTGGTAGTTATAGGTCATTTCAAGCATATGGCCATATCTCCTACTTCCAAGCTTCAAATGGAAAAACCTTAAACATCAAAGTTGCTTAGAATGGTGTTTTAAGGCTAGTAGGGTGGTCATGAGATGTTGGAAAGGCTCATAGCAAAAAGTGATAAAAATGGCCTAAAAATGAGACATAAGTTAATTCAAGTGAAATGGAAAATCCTAAAATTCAAGTTCCAAATCCAAACCATGGCATATGGTAGGTCATTTTGACTCCCAAGGACATTTTAAGAACAATGGTTCATCCACAATTTTGATTTGAGGCTTAAATTTTGGGGTTGCTTTGTAATTTGCTTGCTTGCATAATGGCATATCAAACCAAAACAAGGAAAAGCTTCATAAACAAGGTGTTTAAGCTTTGTATCTGGTCCAAAATACCACTTAAGGAGAAAATCAAGTGAATTACTCAAGTTGTAGGGTTTTTGTCATGATATCTCATGTGGTGGGAATGGAAATGCAAAATATCATTTCATGAAAGTTCAAGTTTCTACTAGAGTGATCTAGATGATTCTAGACCCTTCTAAATCAGTCTATATATTGATTTCATTCTCCATTGATGAAAGGTTGGTGATTGTTGATGTTAATGGTGGTAGAGAATAGAAATTGAACCAAGAATTTTCCATTTGCAAATTGAATTGAAACTTCATCTTTCTCTTCATTACCCTTCCATTTTCTTCCACAAATCATCTCCACAAACCTCCCTGAACATGTTCATGCTAGAGTGAGCCCCCATTGTTGAAGAATTGGAGCTTTTCAAGTGAAGTTGCAAGAGAGCAAAAGGGATTGGATCTGAAGATACAAGCCATCTCCATCAAATCTTGTGCAAGCAGAGTATTATTCATCACCTAGGGACCATTATTGAAGATCTACAAGGCCTGATTCGAAGCTTTTCACCATCTACCATTGCAAGGGTCAAGGTATGCAAAATCTTTCCCACACTTTGATTTAGGCATGGCTAGGATTGATTCTTGTTGTAAAACCATTAGAGACCATTAGGTGATTCATTTGGATGAGTTTAAGACCAATTAGTGAGGTTTCATTAATGGAGGTTGATTCTTGATGGAGGTAGAACACACTATTTAATGGATGATAATGCACGAATTTTGGTTGGTTTTAATCAGCATGGCATAGGGATTAATTCTATATAAAGATTGTTGAGTTTTGTGATGTTTGAAAATTGAAGAAAGTTTGGATCCATGGTGTTGTACTGTTCGGGTAGGATGATAGAGAGAGTTTTAATGCAAACCATTGGCACAGTTGGATTCTATGTAAAATTCTAGACAAAATTGGTTCTTGGATCATGGAATTTGATGGAGAAATGAGAGAGAACAAAGGTGATGAAGTTTCATGCATGGAGTTGTATTTTCATGGAGTTATGAAACCCTAAGTGTTCCAAGGAAGAAGATACAATCTAGACCATTGATTGCATGCAAGACCGGTTGACTTGGAGACCATCGAACGGCCAGCACTCACACATGAAATTGGAGGGAGATGGGCTGCAGCAAAACGCAGCGTTTTGCTTAATGAAGTCTTCATGGGCTTAGCGTGATTGCTTTCCCCACCCCCCATTCTGAAGCCCGATCGCATTGCACTATGAGACCTGCTATTTGCACCGCGCGTATTTTCATTTTTATTTTAATTTTCTGAATTCTGCTGGGCCCAGGCGCGCCATGCTAGGCGCACCCCCCCATGTTCTGGGCCCATCCAATTCAACTGCATTTTATTTCTTTCTTGCACCCCTCATTCATTTCCATATTAAATTTTACTCCAAATTTCTTCAAACTTTAAAAATTCATAAAAAATTGAAAAAACATTATTTTTTAATGAGACTTTTTTTCCCATTTTTTATTTTCTGTCAAGAAAAATATGAAAACATAAAATTGTCATTTTACTTCATTTTCATATTTTTTGCATATTTTTACATTTAATAGTTTTTTTTAATTCTTTTGGTTTGTACTACTATTTGTTGAATTTAGTTTGAGAGTTTCCTTTAGGATTTTCACCCCATTCTTTTTAGTATAATTAGATATGGATATCAGGTGCCCCCCTGATTTTTATACCAATTTTTTAGGATTTATTTTAGGTAGTTTAGTTAGAAACTATTAGGAAAGTCAATTAGAGTTGTGAATATAATATAGGTATAACAAAACAAATTTCTTTTTGGGTTTTAGGACAAAGTAGAAGAGGGGATTATAGGGGTATTATGGGTAAGTGATAGATCCCTTAGAAAATGCTAGGAGTTCCCCTATTATATTAATGCTATTAGTATATTCTTGTAATTGATTGATTGTGTGGTGTGCCCTCTCTAGGGTTATTTGTTTAATTGTGTGGGGTATTGGGCCTGCTTGGGGTTTGGGGTTTGAGCTGAAGACTTTGCTGATGAAGCCATTGAAGACCAAAGGAATGAAGACTCATTTCAAGAGGTGATGAAGATTGCAGCTTGCCTGTAGCTGATGAAGATTATAGGAACTAGGAGATAGGTAGAGCTCTAGAATAACAACTTGATTCACAAACATGGAAGGTCTTGTTTGCCTCCATCCCTCTCTATGATGCAGAGTCTCTCTAGGACACTCACCCCCTTCCTTTGGAAGGCTTGGTGACAGTGTCTAAGAGATAGAACTCTTGAGAGAAACATTCTACATATTGTTAACAGTCTGTTTGTCACCTTTGGTGGTCAACTAACTGCTTAACATTCCAGTTCATCCTCTTAACTGTTCCTCATCTTGGAGTTTGAGACTTGAAGAAAAGCCCTGAAAGATTGAAGATAGATGCCTTGCTTGAAGGCTATGAAGATGATGACTGATGCTTGCTTGAAGCCTGTAGATGGTTGAAGATGACTTGAAGACAGATGTTGATGAAGCTTGCTGTGCAGAACTGTTGTTGGCTGTTTATTTTTGATGTTTATCATTTTTGATGTATTGTTTGAATTTCCCTGACTGTATTGTTTGCCATTTAATCTGTTAGGTTGAAAGCGAATTTTGTTCGCTTTTGCCTGTTGTTTTCTAGGTTCGAGGTTGAGTGGGACTCCCTTGCCTCGCTTGTATTGCTGCATCCATGCATTTTACTGCTTTATTATATATGCTATTGTTTCTGTTTCCTTTTATCCCTTAGGATCTCTGTTTCTCTCTACGCAAGAGAGGAGCATGATAGACATTAGGTCTTAACCCATGCATGATAACATTAGGTTAGTGTGATCCCCTTTTCAACTGTAGGATAGAGTTCTGTCTCTTCTTTCTCAAAACAAACAGAATAACACAATAAATATTTCAAACACAATAAAAGACACTTCTTTCGTAAAAGAATGTGAACTCATCAAAACGTCATTTTTGTCCGCTTGGACCAGTAATCAGAAAAACCTTTTTTCAGAAGGAGATAAAAACAATCAAGACAGACTTGTGTCGTACGTGGCCCGAACTACGTTTGCCCTGATCTTTCATGCTGTATGAAAGTACGTAGGCATAGGATGCGATATCCTAGCGAGCAACCTTCCCCTCCTTTCCAGTAGGTAGGCGAACTACGTTGACTCTGATTTCTCGTTCCAGACGGGAATACGTAGGCATAAAGTGCGATACTTTGCCGAGTCATTTTATTTTCTTTTAACCCTTGACCTTTAGAGTAGATAGAATAACAATCCGTACCAGAAAACAAGCGTGGATCCCGTCGAGTACGACGGACGTGAGGGGTGCTAATACCTTCCCCTTGCGTAACCGACTCCCGAATCCAGGATTTGGTTGCGATGACCATTCCTTTCCCGTCTTTGCGGTAGGTTTACTTCGAGCGTTTCCTTTCCCTCCTTTGGGATAAATAATGCACGGTGGCGACTCTTCTGTTCAGCTGGCGCCGATTTTCGCAGTAGCGACAGCTGGCGACTCTGCTGGGGATCCAACGTCCCCTGGCTGCTAAGGACTGCGATAGTTCCTTATGCATTTGGGATCCAACGTCCCTTAAGCGAGTCAATCCTAGCGCTTGTTTTCCCGTCGAGGATTTTGTATGGATTTACTTTTAAGTTATTTACTTTCAAGCATTATATTATTGTTATTATTGCTGTATTGGGGTGTGACGGGTGTTCTATGATTGAGAGATAAGTCGGACCTGGGCTTGAGTGCACCTAGAATTAGAGTGGAAAGTAGTGGGCGCGCACGTGCTTTGCATGTCCTAGTGTCCCGCGAAATCCACACTCAGACGAGGTTCTTCTGGTTGGCCTCCTGTCCTGCCCTTTGGGTGGCTCGGGTTGCTGGTTAGTTGGATTGTCGACTCTGGGAACCGATCATTTGGAAGTTGGCTAAGTGAGACCTCTTCAGGATTTGATGATGCCACTCCTTCTGGGAATCGTATCATCAACCCTGAAAGTCTGTGACGCCGACGACCGCATAGGATGCCATACCTTTGTCAGTTACTAGGACACCTACCTGTGAGAGGGTTTGGGGTTATGCAGGTGACTAGACCTCCAGATACCGGTTTGTTCCTTGATTTGAGATTCAGGCTACTTATGGACAGTTATTGGGGTCTGTCAGAGACCAAGTTGGAGTGATTATTGGGTCGGAGGCTTGATTGGAGCTTATGTATGGGGTCTGTCTGAGACCATGGTTTGAAGAATATTGGAGGGTCTGTTGGAGACCTTGTTCTTGGTGTGGTTCAGGCTTCTCAGCCATGGCACTTGGTCCTTTGTTGCATTTTATTTGCATTGCATTGTTTGCATAACCATTATCATTGCATTCCATTGACGTGTGTCTGTGCTGCAGGTGCATTTGCATATTCCCTAATTCTAGTGTCCGGACTTCTGACTATTGATCATGGCTGGTTTGAGGATGACAGTTGCCTACAAGTTACCTATCCCTGATGTTACTCCCCTCCTAGGTTTGATTTCTCTTGCTGATGAGGATGTCCGGAGAAGCTTCAGGCAGAGTTACGGAAGGCTGTTGAGATTGGTTCGCAAACCAATTGATGATGAACTGAATGTGCTGTATACATTGATGCAATTCTATGACCCTGCTTTGAGATGTTTCACATTTGCTGACTTTATTTTGGGGCCTACCATGGAAGAGTACGCAGAGTTTATTGAGCTGCCAGTACAGAATAAGGTTCCTTTTATTCACTTTGACGCTGAGCCCAAGCTGGAGGACTTAGCTAAGGCCTTGCACATGAACGCTTCTGAGTTATTGATGACTTCCTGGCGCGGGGTTCCAGGCTTCTCCCTCCAGTTTCTGATTGGTAAGGCTCAGGAATACGCCAAGAATGGATGCTGGGTAGTCTTTAACGCTGTTTTGGCTCTGTGCATCTACGGGATAGTGTTGTTTCCCAATTTCCCGAATTTTGTGGACATTGATGCATTTCATTTGTTTGCTGCTGGCAACCCTGTACCCACATTGATCGGGGATTTCTACCATTCGATGCATTACAGAAATGAGAATAGGAGAGGCAAGAACGTATCTTGTTGTGTGCCTTTGCTGTACATGTGGTTTAAGAGCCACCTCCCCCTAAAGGGACCGTTTGTAGATAGTGCAACTACAGCTGACTGGCCAGAGCGCCTGATGAGACTATCTTCTGAAGACATTGAGTGGTTTGACCGAGACTTGCTGGGGTCTGAGCTTATTTTCAGTTGTTCTGGGTATCCTAATGTTCCTTTGATAGGAAGAAAAGGATGCATCAATTACAATCCGTCTCTGTTTGTTCACCAGTTTGGATACGCGTTGAAGAACCCGCCTAGGGAGGAAGAAGTACAGGAATCTCTATACTTCACCGGTGATTTGAATGGAGAGTTACTAGCCAAGCTTTAGCACGCTTGGATGCGTATCAACAGAAGAGGGAAGCCACTATTGGGGAAGAATGATTGGCAGGCTTATGTACCATACAAAGTTTGGATCCAAGAGAGGGCAAAACAGTTGCTGATGCCATTTCCGGCTGCACCGGTTCATGTTCATATTCCAGTGGAGGAACCAACCACTGTTACTATGGAGGTCTACGAGCGAGTTGTAAAAGAGAAGGAAGCCTTGATGAAGATCAATGAAGAGTTAGAAAAGGAACTGGCTCAGATGCGTAGTGAGAAGAACAAGGTTGTGCATTCTTTCCAACAGCAGATTGAATTAGTAAACAGGCTAGGTGCTGAATTGACCGAAGAGAAGAAGAAGCGTGAACGCCTGGGGAAAGAGTCCAGAAGCTCTCATGACATGTTGGAGTCCAAAAAGAAAGCACTCGATGCCGTCCACCGGGAAATCTCTTCTTGTAACAAAACGTGGAATGCTACGCTAACCAACAACAAAAAGAGGGAAGACAAATTGAAGCAGCAAATTTCTGAACTCGAAGAACAGTTGAAAGCTAGCACTAAGAAGTATGAAGAGGAGGTGATGGCGAGATATAGTCTCCAGAATGCATTGAACAATGTCATCGAAGGCAAGAAAGAGGTTGTGTCTCAGAAACGGAAGCTAGAGGATCGCTTCGGAGAAGGGGCATGGGAGGAATCTGCTGGTGATTTACGACGTGTTCTCAAGCGAAGAGATCTACTTGTTGAGGGTCTGCTCACCCGACCAAGTCATCCAGAGACTAAGAGGTTATTAGAAGAGTACCAGGCATATGGGAGCACTTGACCATTTCATGTATTAATGTGTATGCTTTATTTGCATTGTGCTGACCATCACCAGGACTGTTGGTTGAGGTCATGCCTTCTTATTGTACACTCATTGATATTGTATTCCTGACTTGATGGATTTCTCTGCAATATATGAGGTGTTTTCTATGATTCGGCTCCGAACTTCGTATTGCTATCACTGTCACCGCACTGACACATTTGCACTAGAATCGGGGAACGATGTCCCTAATGCACAGACACATATTGCATTACATTCGTATTCATATTGCATTACAGGTGATTATTGAACTGTATCTCACTCCCTGCACCGTACAGGTCTTTTCAGGATTGAAAGTCAACGCCCGCACCGATACTCCACTCGTACCAACTGCAGGAGAGTTATGGATCAGATGCAGAATGAAATGCAGGACATGCGTGAGAAGCTGGCGCTATTCATGCAGACAATGGATACCATTGTGAAAGGCCAGGAGAACTTGCAAGCTTTGGTGCAGCCTTTGCTGATGAGAAATGCTGGGCACGGAAATGAAGACCATAATTCTGTGCGAGTCGACACTATTCACGGGGATGGTACTCCCACACCGGTAGCTCCACCTGTGGTGAACATACCTGCTGTCAATGTGAACAACGGCGCGGCCGCCGGGAACGGCAACGTTGGAATTGGTAACGAGACTGTCGTCAACAACGTTGGGTTCGGAGATGTCAATCTGGGTGGTGATAATATGGGAGGTAATGGCTTCGGTAATAGTGGATTCGGCTTTAATGACCAGGGGTTTGATCATGCTGGGAAGTACGGCTTCAACGCGCAGGGCTTCGGACAGGATGGATTTGGTATTGCCAATCAGGGTTATGGCGGATTCGGAAATGGAAATGGTGCCGGGATAATGTCTTTTGGACCTGCCGGAGTCGCTCCGGGGTATGGTAACAGGGGGCGGGGCCCTGTAATGAATCAGACTAGATTTGGCCGTAACAACGGGTACGATGGATACGGAAATGGGAACGGTAATTGGCTAGAAGATCAGCAAGAATATGCTTTCTCTGGTGGAGGTTTTGAAGGTCCTATGGATGACTCTCAGAGAATCAAGATGCTCGAGGAGCAGATGAGAGGGGTCGTGAATCAAAGCGTTGTTGGCTTAGATATGACCACAATGGGTCTGGTGCCTGGCCTGAGGGTACCGTTAAAATTCAAAGCTCCCACATTCGACAAATATAAGGGGGATACCTGTCCAAAGGTGCATGTGCGGTCATATTACAGAAGGATGTCGGCGTATTCAAACGATGAGAGGATGCTGATGCATTTCTTTCAAGATAGCTTGTCTGGTCCTTCCCTTGAATGGTACATGGGGTTGGAGCCAACTCAGATAAAGACATGGAAGCAGCTGGCTGAAGCGTTTGTGGCTCATTATAAGTATAATAGTGACTTGGCACCCAATCGGGTCCAATTGCAGGGGTTGTCCCAGAAGAAGGATGAGAGCTTCAAAGAATATGCGCAGAGATGGCGCGACATGGCTGCTAGAGTTCATCCCCCTTTGGATGACAAAGAAATGAATGATATGTTCATAGGAACATTTACCGGTATGTTTTATGACAAGCTGTTTCATACTTCTTTGGGCAGTTTCTCGGACTTAATCCTAATGGGAGAGAAAATTGAAAGCAACATTAAACTGGGAAGATTTCAAGCTGAGAAATCCACTTCAGCTGGCAGTAACAGAAGGGCTTTTGGTGGGCGCCGTCAAGGTGATGCAAGTGCAGTGTTTGGGGGCCGAGGCCGAGGCCGGGGCAGAGGTCGAAACCAGTACAATCAGCCGCAGCAGGTGGCAAGTGTCACCATTCCATTTCAGCAACAACCAATACAACAACAGCAACAGCAGCCACAACAGGGGGTACATCCTGCCCAATGCAGAATCCAGGGGGGCAGACCAAGGAGGGTGTTTGAAACGCCTCCTTCAACGTATGCAGAATTGCTACAGACGTTACTGGGTTTGAACTTGGTGGAAAAGAGGACTATGGCGCCAGTAACAGGCACTCCTCTGTACGGCTTTGACGCGAACAAGCACTGTGAATTCCACTCCGGGGCTCCGGGCCATGACGTAGAGAGTTGCCACGCGTTCAAGCATGTGGTACAAGATCTATTGGATAGTAAGGCTATCAATTTTGGACAGGCAGGTCCGAACATAGTACAAAAGCCCATGCCCAACCATGGGGCAAATGCTATTTTAACCGAGGAGGGTTTGGACTTGATCATGAATGTTGATGACCTCAAGACACCGTTGTGTGAGATAAAGAGCAGGTTATTGCAAGGAGGTGTGTATCCGGGCTACGATGAGTTTTGTTTAGAGTGTTGGACCCAAGCTGGGGGTTGTACTGAATTGAAGAAGGGTATTCAGACCTTGATAGATGGAGGCACGTTACAATTCGACAGAACGGCAGTTGAAGAACCTACAGACTTATCAGCGGATGAGCAAAGTGATGTAGCTACCGTGACAATTCCCCGAAAAACAATAACTATAACGGCGCCAGCCAGGCGACCGCCGATCACTATCACCAAGGCAGGACCAATCCCTTACGAGAGCACTAAGGCAGTACCCTGGACCTATGGGTTGGAAGCATACTGTGATGGGGTGAAAATTGATGTTAGTAAGCAGCCAGTTGAGGTTGTAGACAATGTCGTCGGTACCGAAGGGATGACGAGAAGTGGGAGAATCTTTATATCGCCTGAGGTAGAGGCTGAACGACTGGCGAAAGGAAAAGTAAAGATGAATGATGATGTCCCTGTGCAGAGGAACAAAAAAGAAACGTCGTTGAAGGATGTGGAAGAGTTTATGCGCCTTATTCGTAAGAGCGATTATAAGATTGTTGAGCACCTTCAACAGACGCCATCAAAGATATCCATACTGTCGTTGCTATTATGTTCCGAAGCTCATAGAAATGCATTGTTGAAAGTTTTGGATACGTCATTCGTACCCCAAGATGTTTCTGTGAATCAGTTGGAGGGGGTGTTGGCGCATGTGAACGCAGGCCATAGCTTGGGATTTACCGACTTTGATTTGACCCCGAAAGGGAGAGAGCATAACATGGCGTTGCACGTCTCAGTTGAGTGTAGGGGCTCAGTCATGTCTCATGTACTGGTAGATACAGGATCTTCCTTAAACGTGCTACCAAAGAAAGCAATGATGAAATTGGACGTCAGGGGAGTCATGTGTACTCCTAGTGACTTGGTGGTCAGGGAATTTGATGGTACACGAAGAACAGTCTTTGGATCCATAACGTTACCTCTACAGGTGGGGCCGGAGGTTTTCGAAACTGAATTTTACATTATGGACATCCAGCCAGCCTACAGCTGTCTTCTCGGACGACCCTGGATCCATGGTGCTGGGGCAGTCACATCTACCTTGCACCAAAAGTTAAAGTACATGGTGGGGGATAGTGTGGTCACGGTCTGTGGAGAAGAAGATATATTGGTTAGCCATCTGTCATCATTCAAGTACGTAGAAGTCGACGGTGAGATCCATGAAACACCCTATCAAGCCTTTGAAGGGTTGCGCATCAAAGACAAAGTTCCAGGGCCGAGTAAAGCGTCAGAAGTGGCCGTCTCGTCATACAAGGAAGCTCAAGCTCTAGTGAAGACCGGCGAGACAAAGGGCTGGGGCAAGGTTCTGGATATTCCCGTGAAGATGGACAGATTTGGGCTGGGATATCAACCGTCGTCATCAACGCCTGCTGCAGGGGCACCCCGTTTCAAAGGACCGATAACAATCACAGCTAGTGGAGTGTATCACGAGGCCATCAACGTTGTTTCAGATTCCGAAGAAAGAGACAGTGACTGCGACATGGACGCCTGGATTCAGCCGAGCGTGCCAGGACAAGGATTATGCAATTGGTCTATTCAGGAGATTGTTCCTGTGACTCACAAACAGTAATACTTTGTTTTCTTAATTGTTGAACAATCCGGTGTCTTACCCGGGGCATCGTGATTTTGCTTAGGGTCGTGCTGTTATGTACATTGCGTTGTTTAATCATTAAATAAAAGGTGTTTTTCATGTACAAATATTGTGATCTCTGTTTTTCCTGTTTTTGTGTTTTACAATAAAATGGCAACGTGGTTATTCGCTTTATGCATATTTTGAAGCATTTAACCATTCCTTTTGCAGGATAATATTTTCAGATGACATCATTGAACCGCCTATGACTCGTTTCGACTTTGAGCACCCGGTATTTCAGGCCGAAGAAGAGATTGTTGAAGATGGCGACGTTCCCGAAGAGTTGTCTTGGTTGGTAAAGCAAGAAGAGCGAGTCATTCTGCCTCATGAGGAGGTCATTGAAATTATTAACCTGGGGTCGAAAGGGGTTGAAAAGAACATCCGTATAGGAGTCGCGCTGCAGAGCGACGTCAAGCGAAGACTGGTTGAAATGCTCATAGAGTACAGTGATGTGTTCGCTTGGTCGTATGAAGACATGCCTGGGCTTGATACAGATATGGTTGTGCACCGTCTGCCGCTAAAAGAAGAATGCCCGCCGGTTAAGCAGAAGCTTCGCAGAACTAGACCTGATATGGCAGTGAAAATTAAGGAGGAGGTCCAAAAGCAGTGGGATGCTGGTTTCCTAGCTGTTACAAAATATCCCTCATGGGTCGCTAATATTGTACCAGTGCCAAAGAAAGACGGAAAAGTGAGAATGTGCGTAGATTACCGTGATCTGAACAAAGCGAGCCCGAAAGATGATTTCCCGCTTCCTCACATCGATGTGCTGGTTGACAACACTGCTCAATTCTCCGTATTCTCCTTCATGGATGGCTTCTCGGGCTATAATCAGATCAAAATGGCGCCAGAAGACATGGAGAAGACTACTTTCATAACGCCTTGGGGAACATTTTGTTACAAAGTGATGCCCTTCGGATTGAAGAATGCTGGGGCAACGTATCAGCGTGCAATGACGACTCTTTTTCATGATATGATGCATAAGGAGATCGAGGTTTATGTTGATGATATGATTGCCAAATCCCAGACGGAGGAAGAACATTTGGTGAATCTGCTGAAGCTATTCAAAAGGCTTAGGAAGTTCAGGCTGAGACTGAACCCTAACAAGTGCACCTTCGGGGTGAGATCGGGTAAACTGCTGGGGTTTATCGTGAGCGAAAAAGGAATAGAGGTTGATCCTGCAAAAATAAAAGCAATACAAGAGATGCCGACGCCTAAAACAGAAAAAGAAATACGTGGGTTTTTAAGGAGGTTGAACTACATCGCTTGGTTCATATCTCACCTAACAGCTACGTGTGAGCCGTTATTCAAGTTGTTGAAAAAAGACCAGGTTGTAACATGGAATGAAAATTGTCAAAAGGCGTTCGATAAAATAAAACAGTATTTGCAGGAGCCTCCTATTTTGATACCTCCAGTGGCAGGGAGACCCTTGATCATGTCTTTGACGGTTCGTGAGGGAAGTATGGGTTGTGTTCTCGGTCAACACGACGAGACAGGAAGAAAAGAGCATGCGATATACTACTTGAGTAAGAAGTTTACTGAATGTGAATCTCGATACTCAATGCTCGAAAAAACTTGTTGCGCGCTAGCCTGGGCCGCCAAGCGTTTGAGGCAATACATGCTGAATCATACAACCATGCTCATCTCGAAGATGGATCCTATCAAATACGTATTCGAAAAGTAGGCATTATCGGGGAGAATTGCCCATTGGCAGATGGTTTTGACCGAATACGACATCCAGTATGTCTCGCAGAAGGCTATAAAGGGGAGTGTATTGTCTGAGTACTTGGCAGAGCAGCCTATTGAGGATTACCAATCGATGAGGTTTGATTTTCCTGACGAGGATATCATGTACCTGAAGATGAAAGATTGTGAAGAACCGTTGTCGGACGAAGGACCAGAGTTGGGTTCAAAATGGCAGTTGATCTTCGACGGAGCTGTAAACTCCTATGGCAGCGGAATAGGGGCAATCATCACTACTCCACACGGGTCGCACATCCCGTTTACTGCTCGATTGACCTTTCCAGTTACCAACAATGAAGCCGAATACGAAGCTTGTATCATGGGGCTTGAAGAAGCCATTGATTTGCAAATTAAAAATCTGGATGTATACGGAGACTCAGCTCTAGTGGTGAATCAAATAAAAGGAGAATGGGAGACACGTCAGCCCAATTTGATACCATACATGAATTACGCGAGGAGATTGTTGCCCTTCTTTGACAAGGTTGAGTTGCATCATGTACCGCGAGCAGAGAATCAGATGGCTGACGCCCTGGCCACATTGTCTTCCATGTATAAAGTCAACTTCTGGAATGAGGCTCCCAGAATTGTTATCTCTCGGCTTGACAGACCCGCCTTCGTGTTTGCCATTGACGAAGCATCTGATGACAAACCGTGGTATTTTGACATCCTTAATTTCCTAAAAAACAAAGAGTATCCGGCTGGGGCATCCAGTCACGATCAGAAGACTCTCAGGAGATTGGCGGGTAATTTCTATCTGAATCCGGACGGTGTTTTATACAAGAGAAATCACGACTTGGTGCTACTACATTGTGTAGACGAGAAAGAGGCGAATCTTCTCATGGAGGAAATACATGAGGGTACATTTGGCACGCATGCTGGTGGGCATGCTATGACGAGGAAGCTGCTGCGGGCAGGTTATTTTTGGCTAACTATGGAAACCGATTATTTCAAGTTTGCGAAGAGATGTCATAAGTGCCAGATCTATGCAGATAAGATCCATGTGCCTCCGAGTCCTCTGAACGTGATGTCGTCGCCATGGTCATTCTCAATGTGGGGAATCGATATGATTGGAAAGATCGAGCCGACAGCATCTAACGAACACCGGTTCATTTTGGTAGCAATTGATTATTTTACCAAATGGGTAGAAGCGGCATCCTACGTAAATGTGACCAAGCAGGTGGTAGCCAGGTTCATCAAGAGAGATATCATTTGCAGATATGGAATCCCCGAGCGGATAATTACCGACAACGGTTCGAACTTAAATAACAAAATGATGAAGGAGCTGTGTCAGAGTTTTAAGATCGAGCATCACAACTCTTCTCCTTATCGACCCAAGATGAATGGCGCTGTTGAAGTGGCCAATAAGAACATAAAGAAGATCGTTCAGAAGATGGTGGTGACCTATAAGGACTGGCATGAGATGCTACCTTTCGCTTTGCACGGTTATCGTACGATAGTACGCACATCAACCGGGGCAACCCCGTTCTCGTTGGTATATGGAATGGAAGCAGTGTTACCACTAGAAGTCGAGATTCCTTCACTGAGAGTATTACGAGATGTCCAACTAGACGAGGCAGAATGGGTGAAAAACAGATTGAACCAGTTGAGTTTAATGGATGAGAAGAGGCTAGCTTCTCTAGCATACGGTCGTTTGTACCAGAGCCGAATGAAGAAAGCATATGATAAGAAGATACATCCTTGGAGCTTTCAGACGGGCGACCTTGTGCTGAAAAGGATTCTCCCGCCACAGGCAGATCACAGAGGCAAGTGGACCCCCAACTACGAAGGGCCATACGTGGTCAGAAAAGTATTTTCAGGAGGAGCTTTGTTGTTGTCTACCATGGACGGTGAAGACTTCACGTCGCCTGTGAATTCGGACGCAGTTAAAAAATACTTTGCTTGAAAGTGACCCGCTGGACAGAAAAAAAGAGAGTCCAGGCAAAAATGGGGCATCCTGGCGAACCAAAAACAGAATGAAAGGTTCGGGCAAAAGTTAGGGATAAAATTGAAAAAAATGTACACCCGCGAAGTTGAAAACCTACACTGGGCGGCTTCGGCAAAAAAGGGTATCTCGGTGAACTGAAAACCCGTAAAGGGCGGTTCACGCAAAAGTTAGGGATTTGAAAAGCAAATGACTGCGGTCCGAATTTGATACTGCAGTGCGCATTGGTGCGGGAGAATATACCTGAGTGGGTCGACTATCAGATACAATCTCTTTGGAAGTGTGAATACCGGAAAAGCATTAGAGTCGGGCGAGTCATAGGAGGATCAGCTCATGATGTTCGTCTGCATCCCGTTGCCGACATGTGTACAAATTTGATCTGTCATTGTATTTATCATTCTTGTGCATACTTGTATTTTTGTTATGTGTAGCTTCCTCTTTCCAGGAGTTACATCCCGTGTACAAAACTCCGCCCATTTAGGGGCCCAATCAATAAAACATGTTATTCAGTATTTGATGCTGGTTCTTTACTGTTTTGTACATGACAAACACCAAGGTTTAATAAAACTAGCAAGTGTATAACATCGCTGGCCCTTGCCAATAATTGCTAAAACTTTGAATTAACTGAAAATAATGTCACTAACACTAACCTGAATAGATTTGGTTGCATAGACTTGTCTTGTCTCGTTTGTGGTGTTGCAGGGTTCTTAACCATAATGAAGTGGACGATCAAAAGACTGCAGTACTAACCAGAAGCTCGTAACGGAAAGACTTGATCCCCATGCAGGTCGCGCTTCTGAGATAACAATGTCCCTTACTAAAGAAGGATCAAATTCCCCAGCTAGTCGCAGCTTAGCCGAAGGACATTCTCTAGCAGGGTTGTCTACTCTCAGCAGAATTGACGATTCCAAGATCGAAGGTTGTATTCAGACAGTGTATCCCGAGCGGAGTGGTTTAGCCTCAGAAGATTAATATTTCCAACTTGTGAGCTGTACTCAGACAGTCTACCCTTCCCAGTAGGGTCATTTACTCTCCCCCAGCGGAGTCAGTTGATTTTCCCCAAGAGAGTCGTTTCGTCCTCAGCGGAGTTCTCTTTCCAGCAAGTGTTTTCTTTCCTCCCAGTGGAACTCGAAGATTAAGACTCTCCCTGGCAGAGTTGGCTGTGTATCCTGGCATTTATTTTGTCGGAATACTTTGTGATACCCGTTCACTCTCCGGTAGAAGTCCAATCATGATTGGCGCATTCTGTTATTCCTCAGCGAAGCGGGCTTCACTCTGCCAGCATTTATTTTGCTGGAATAATTCTGTAACGCCTGGTTACCCCCAGCAGAGTTGGCATGTCTTCAACATTTATTTTGCTGAAGCGGTTTTCTGTATCCTAGCAGTTCGAGCTTGCATCTGCATTGGCATATAATGTCATATTAGCATCTACCAAATAAAAACGCGTAGCATTTCCATGTCGAATGGAGCATTGCGTCATTGTTAAACATATGCATTTTGAAACATAAACCAGGTTGGTTAATCTTTTGTTTTCAAGTGTTGTTTCCCTTACAGGTGGAGAGAGCTCTTGCTCAAATTAATTGTCAAACATTCAAGATCTCGGCGTGAGACATGTAATGATGATGTCCGTTGTGGCATTATTCCCCACAGAGTTGCTTGTTTCTCTTACCCCTCCAGCGGAGTATTTCTTCAAGATTGCTGTCATAACAATATCAAAAGATTTCGTGAATCGGTTTTTGGAGGTTGTCCGGCCGTGTGGATTCAGAAAATCCCCAGTAGAGTACTTCTCAGATTTGCTGTCGTGTCAGCACTGAAAATTGAAAGACTAGACTCATATTGTGTTACCCATGTGATTGATGGAGCTAGCTGCTGCAAAGATAGGCAGAAAAGTTGTATCAGAGTATTTACCCGTAGCAAAGGCGGAGTTATTTTCCTGTATTTGACAGAGTATTTACCCGTAGTGATGGCGGAGTATTTCCCATAGCAAAGGCGGAGTTATTTTCCTGTATTCGACAGAGTATTTCCCGTAGCAGTGGCGGAGTTGTTTTCCTGTGTTTGACAGAGTATTACCCATAGCAAAGGCGGAGTTATTTTCCTGTATTTGGCAGAGTATTTCCCGTAGCAGTGGCGGAGTTGTTTTCCTGTGTTTGGCAGAGTATTTCCCGTAGCAAAGGCGGAGTTATTTTCCTGTATTTGGCATAGTATTTCCCGTAGCAGTGGCGAAGTTGTTTTCCTGTGTTTGACAGAGTATTACCCGTAGCAAAGGCGGAGTTATTTTCCTGTATTTGGCAGAGTGTTCACCCGTAGCAGAGGCGGAGTTATTTTCTTGTATTTGGCAGAGTATTTCCCGTAGCAGAGGCGGAGTTATTTTCATGTATTTGACAGAGTATTTCCCGTAGCAAAGGCGGAGTTATTTTCCTGTATTTGACAGAGTATTTCCCATAGCAGAGGCGGAGTTATTTTCCTGTATTTGACAGAGTATTTCCCGTAGCAGAGGCGGAGTCATTTTCCTGTATTTGGCAGAGTATTTCCCGTAATGGTGACGGAGTTGTTTTCCTGTATTTGGCAGAGTTAGTACCTGTAGTGATGGCGGTGTTATTTTTCTATAATAGTGACAAAATTTTCCCACAATGGTGGCGGAGTGATTTTCCCGCAGTGGTGGCGGAGTGATTTCTCGTAGTGATGGCAGAGTGATTCTCCTGTATCAGTGGCAGGGTCATGCTTTGTTGACAGAAGTACTTCTCCCAGTGAAGACAATAAGTTCATTCCAGTATTGACAAGATAATATTGAAATCAGATTTGTTCCCCAAACAATGGTGCAGTTATTTCTGCAGTTGGCAAATTTCCGGGTTCTTAGTATTCAACCGTCTCGTACCTCGAATGTTTGAAGGCCGTTAGCTCTTCACCTAGTCGGGTCCAAATCGTTTGAATAGGGGCAGCTGTTGCACCCTAAAATTTGCTCAACTTATTTCACCTGATTTTATGTCCCATAGCTTTAGCATTTGCATATTAGGTCATGTACATAATTCATTCATCTGCATAGCATAGCATGGGCAAGCCATCCAACAAGGGACCAAATGCAATTCTTATCTTTATGAGCATATCAAGAGGGTATTATTCAAATTCAAGCACATCCAAGTCATCAGAAAGAAATTGAAATCTGAGAAGTTAGTGGACCAAGCAGTGGATCTATCTCCTATCTTGAGGGTATTTGAAGATCATCAGAGAAGTTGTGAGCTATGAATTGAAAGCATGGAATGTGTACAGACATCATGGAAGACCTAGAGGGTCATTTTTAAAGTGAGGCAAGTCATTGATGTGATTACAAGAGCTGCAGTTGAAGACAGTCAACTAGGGTTTCATCTGGGTCAACCCTGGGTCAACCCTAGGTCAAATGCTTGATTGAAGAGCATCAAGGTATATTTGAAAGATGTGGGGTTAATCATTTGATATGTGGATATGGGTGTGGTGTTGTGCCAAGAAGAAATCAAGAGAAATCAAGAAGAAGAGAAGTTTCTGAATTAGGGTTTCTGTGTAAAATCCCCTGATTTAGGGCAAACTTCCAAGCAAGATAATTCAAAATGCAAGTCTCAAATGGATCCTTGGCCAACATGAAACTTGTAGAGGATCTCAAGACCTTTAATTTGAGTTGTGGAAGACATCAAAGAGATTTATAGAACTCAAGTTATGGTTCTTGCAAGTTACAGGTCATCTGAGGACACTGAAATTTGTTTGTGAAAGTTACTTGACTTCCAAGCAACTTTTACCCCTCAAGGAGCTTTCAAATGGATTTCTGGCCAACATGAAAGTTGTTCCTAATGAGCTTAGATTTCTATTAAGGTATGGTATCCCTTCATATGATTTGTAGAACTCTACTTATGACTTTGGCAAGCAAAGGGCATTTTGGTCATTTGGCAGTTATAGGTCATTTCAAGCATATGGCCATATCTCCTACTTCCAAGCTTCAAATGGAAAAACCTTCAACATAAAAGTTGCTTATAATGGTGTTTTAAGGCTAGTAGGGTGGTCATGAGATGTTGGAAAGGCTCATAGCAAAAAGTGATAAAAATGGCCTAAAAATGAGACATAAGTTAATTTAAGTGAAATGGAAAATCCTAAAATCCAAGTTCCAAATCCAAACCATGGCATATGATAGGTCATTTTGACTCCCAAGGACATTTTAAGAACAATGGTTCAGCCACAATTTTGATTTGAGGCTTAAATTTTGGGGTTGCTTTGTAATTTGCTTGCTTGCATAATGGCATATCAAACCAAAACAAGGAAAAGCTTCATAAACAAGGTGTTTAAGCTTTGTATCTGGTCCAAAATACCACTTAAGGAGAAAATCAAGTGAATTACTCAAGTTGTAGGGTTTTTGTCATGATATCTCATGTGGTGGGAATGGAAATGCAAAATATCATTTCATGAAAGTTCAAGTTTCTACTAGAGTGATCTAGATGATTCTAGACCCTTCTAAATCAGTCTATATATTGATTTCATTCTTCATTGGTGAAAGGTTGGTGATTGTTGATGTTAATGGTGGTAGAGAATAGAAATTGAACGAAGAATTTTCCATTTGCAAATTGAATTGAAACTTCATCTTTCTCTTCATTACCCTTCCATTTTCTTCCACAAATCATCTCCACAAACCTCCCTGAACATGTTCATGCTAGAGTGAGCCCCCATTGTTGAAGAATTGGAGCTTTTCAAGTGAAGTTGCAAGAGAGCAAAAGGGATTGGATCTGAAGATACAAGTCATCTCCATCAAATCTTGTGCAAGCAGAGTATTATTCATCACCTAGGGACCATTATTGAAGATCTACAAGGCCTGATTCAAAGCTTTTCACCATCTACCATTGCAAGGGTCAAGGTATGCAAAATCTTTCCCACACTTTGATTTAGGCATGGCTAGGATTGATTCTTGTTGTAAAACCATTAGAGACCATTAGGTGATTCATTTGGATGAGTTTAAGACCAATTAGTGAGGTTTCATTAATGGAGGTTGATTCTTGATGGAGGTAGAACACACTATTTAATGGATGATAATGCACGAATTTTGGTTGGTTTTAATCAGCATGGCATAGGGATTAATTCTATATAAAGATTGTTGAGTTTTGTGATGTTTGAAAATTGAAGAAAGTTTGGATCCATGGTGTTGTACTGTTCGGGTAGGATGGTAGAGAGAGTTTTAATACAAACCATTGGCACAGTTGGATTCTACGTAAAATTCTAGACAAAATTGGTTCTTGGATCATGGCATTTGATGGAGAAATGAGAGAGAACAAAGGTGATGAAGTTTCATGCATGGAGTTGTATTTTCATGGAGTTATGAAACCCTAAGTGTTCCAAGGAAGAAGATACAATCTAGACCATTGATTGCATGCAAGACCGGTTGACTTGGAGACCATCGAATGACCAGCATTCACACACGAAATTGGAGGGAGATGGGCTGCAGCAAAACGCAGCGTTTTGCTTAATGAAGTCTTCATGGGCTTAGCGTGATTGCTTTCCCCACCCCCCATTCTGAAGCCCAATCGCATTGCACTATGAGACCTGCTATTTGCACCGCGCGTATTTTCATTTTTCTTTTAATTTTCTGAATTCTGCTGGACCCAGGCGCGCCATGCTAGGCGCACCCCCCCATGTTCTGGGCCCATCCAATTCAACTGCATTTTATTTCTTTCTTGCACCCCTCATTCATTTCCATATTAAATTTTACTCCAAATTTCTTCAAACTTTAAAAATTCATAAAAAATTCAAAAAAACATTATTTTTTAATGAGACTTTTTTTCCCATTTTTTATTTTCTGTCAAGAAAAATATGAAAGCATAAAATTGTCATTTTACTTCATTTTCATATTTTTTGCATATTTTTACATTTAATAGTTTTTTTTAATTCTTTTGGTTTGTACTACTATTTGTTGAATTTAGTTTGAGAGTTTCCTTTAGGATTTTCACCCCATTCTTTTTAATATAATTAGATATGGATATTAGGTGCCCCCCTGATTTTTATACCATTTTTTTAGGATTTATTTTAGGTAGTTTAGTTAGAAACTATTAGGATAGTCAATTAGAGTTGTGAATATAATATAGGTATAACAAAACAAATTTCTTTTTGGGTTTTAGGACAAAGTAGAAGAGGGGATTATAGGGGTATTATGGGTAAGTGATAGATCCCTTAGAAAATGCTAGGAGTTCCCCTATTATATTAATGCTATTAGTATATTCTTGTAATTGATTGATTGTGTGGTGTGCCCTCTCTAGGGTTATTTGTTTGATTGTGTGGGGTATTGGGCCTGCTTGGGGTTTGGGGTTTGAGCTGAAGACTTTGCTGGTGAAGCCATTGAAGACCAAAGGAATGAAGACTCATTTCAAGAGGTGATGAAGATTGCAGCTTGCCTGTAGCTGATGAAGATTATAGGAACTAGGAGATAGGTAGAGCTCTAGAATAGCAACTTGATTCACAAACATGGAAGGTCTTGTTTGCCTCCATCCCTCTCTATGATGCAGAGTCTCTCTAGGAAACTCACCCCCTTCCTTTGGAAGGCTTGGTGACAGTGTCTAAGAGATAGAACTCTTAAGAGAAACATTCTACATATTGTTAATAGTCTGTTTGCCACCTTTGGTGGTCAACTAACTGCTTAACATTCAAGTTCATCCTCTTAACTGTTCCTCATCTTGGAGTTTGAGACTTGAAGAAAAGCCCTGAAAGATTGAAGATAGATGCCTTGCTTGAAGGCTGTGAAGATGATGACTGATGCTTGCTTGAAGCCTGTAGATGGTTGAAGATGACTTGAAGACAGATGTTGATGAAGCTTGCTGTGCAGAACTGCTGTTGGCTGTTTATTTTTGCTGTTTATCATTTTTGATGTATTGTTTGAATTTCCCTGACTGTATTGTTTGCCATTTAATCTGTTAGGTTGAAAGAGAATTTTGTTCGCTTTTGCCTGTTGTTTTCTAGGTTCGAGGTTGAGTGGGAATCCCTTGCCTCGCTTGTATTGCTGCATCCATGCATTTTACTGCTTTATTATATATGCTATTGTTTCTATTTCCTTTTATCCCTTAGGATCTCTGTTTCTCTCTGCGCAAGAGAGGAGCATGATAGACATTAGGTCTTAACCCATGCATGATAACATTAGGTTAGTGTGATCCCCTTTTCAACTGTAGGATAGAGTTCTGTCTCTTCTTTCTCAAAACAAACAGAAAAACACAATAAATATTTCAAACACAATAAAAGACACTTCTTTCGTAAAAGAATGTGAACTCATCAAAACGTCATTTTTGTCCGCTTGGACCAGTAATTAGAAAAACCTTTTTTCAGAAGGAGATAAAAACAATCAAGACAGACTTGTGTCGTACGTGGCCCGAACTACGTTTTCTCTGATCTTTCATGCTGTATGAAAGTACGTAGGCATAGGATGCGATATCCTAGCGAGCAACCTTCCCCTCCTTTTCAGTAGGTAGGCGAACTACGTTGACTCTGATTTCTCGTTCCAGACGGGAATACGTAGGCATAAAGTGCGATACTTTGCCGAGTCATTTTATTTTCTTTTAACCCTTGACCTTTAGAGTAGATAGAATAACAATCCGTACCAGAAAACAAGCGTGGATCCCGTCGAGTACGACGGACGTGAGGGGTGCTAATACCTTCCCCTTGCGTAACCGACTCCCGAATCCAGGATTTGGTTGCGATGACCATTCCTTTCCCGTCTTTGCGGTAGGTTTACTTCGAGCGTTTCCTTTCCCTCCTTTGGGATAAATAACGCACGGTGGCGACTCTTCTGTTCAGCCGGCGCCGATTTTCGCAGTAGCGACAGGCACGTGTCTAAATAACTAGAAATTAAGCAAACAATGTAAAACAGAAAACAAACAACAAAAATACTTGAAAAGAGGTAGGACAAATTTAGGGTATGACAGTGTCCAAACTTTTCCTAAGTTCGTGCTCGGGTATAAAAAGGGGTTTCTTCTTCTTCGTCTCATAATGTGTTTTTGCTTTATTCATATGGCTTTTGTCAAGATTTTGGTAAGTACTGTTTGGATCTGGGTATGTTTTGGAAACTTTTGTCAAGTTTTGGCTAAAAAGGGAGAGAAAGGTTATCTGAGGTTTGGTTTTTTTCTTGCAGTTGTTTTGTAAGGATGTTGGGTAAGACGTTCTAACATCTTATCTGAGTCTTAGTTTCTGTTCTAAAATTCACTTTTGTGCCTTGTGATATGAATTATGAAGCAGGATGTGTCTTGTGACCTAAGTTAGATACTTTATGTACTTTGTGTTATGTATGCTACATATGTTTCTTCTTAAGCTCTTTCTAGATCTTCTTAAGGGTTATATTATGCTCCTTGAGGGGAATGTTTATCCCTCCGTGGCAAGTAAATGTTTAAGGGGCAGTGTGTTACATCCTCTTCCTCATGTACACCAACAAGCAACTAGGGATTTTAGCTGAAGGGGGGCCTCAGAAGTGTGTCAATCATAACCACCACTCCCTGGATGAAATTGAATGTCGTTCAGATTTTTTTTCTACCTAAAGAGTTTTAGCCAAAATTTGTCAAAAAGGGAGGGATTGAAGGCTCTGTTTTTTTTGACATAAATTTTGGTAAAAACTTGTTGATTGAATAAGATAACCCAATATGAAGAATTCTACCAGAGAACAAAGATGTCCAATGAAATATCCCAACATGAAGACTCGACATCTGGACACATATAAAATAGGTTTTGATTTTAAATATGCTCCAAGATTCAAGGCGCGTTTAGTAGTGGATCAAGGACAAAAGATTTGAAGCCTAAGACAACAGAAGGTTATAAAAGAAGACTTAGACCTAAGGCTGAATAGCTAATCTCTTATAACACTTTTGTAAATGGAAAGGGTTTAGGGTTTTAAGAGTCATAGGGATTTCTTGTGTTGTAAGTCTCCCTTTGTATCAGTTGGATACATTGTGGTAGACATAGTTATTTATACAAATTCAGAAGCCTTGAGGTTATGAATTGTATATTGTTCTTAGATGAAGCTTTGAAGCAAATCCAATAGAATTTGATGAGGATTGTTAGTCAAGGTGGCTTGGCTGAACTTTACATTGAAAGAGGGGCCTTTCAAGTAGGATGATGCAGTTGTTGTCGATTGTAACTGTTAGATATCACATGAGGCGATTAAGGGAGTGAGATAGGTTTCTCTTATCTAGGATGGATTTCTTTGATAAAGTTTGCATTAGGTAATGATAGGTAAACCGGTTTACTTTAAACCTGAGCTTGTTTACATAAAGCTATACTATTGATAGTGGATTCTTCTTCCTGGCTTGGTAGCCCCCAAATATAGGTGTATTTCACCAAATTGGGTTAACATATCTTGTATTATTTATCATTCTGAAAATTTACAGTTCAGTATTTTCTTATTGATTAACATGTTGTAACAGATATTGAAACATCTGTCATGATTATGTTGCTAATATTCAGAGTGTCATCTTGACTATTCTGCCCTTGTTTTAAAGTTATGCAGAGAACAGTGTCGTGACATGTTGTTAGGACATCTGCAATCTGCTATGCCAGAATTTCAAAAGTATTAAAAGAACTATGGTTTATTTAATGTGTGTTTTATTTATGCAGGTTCTTGTTCTTGTACATAAATAATCAAAATCTGTTTTACTTAAGATACACTTGGAGTTGCTTCATTGCTAGCTTCTGGTGGCAGAGTCTGAAGAACAATTTCTAGTGTGGTTTAAGGAAGACTTTGAACTGAAGGCCTTAACATTCAGACAAGTTCCACACCTAATAATTGTATATTAGCTTATGGTACCATTCAGATTTAATGATAAAGTTATGGATTATTCCTACTATTGAAAGCATGCAGTATTGTCTTATCATCCTGTCAGCTCGAGTCTACAAGATTGCAAGGCTCAAGAAAAGTTGGTGAGTTATGTGGATGTCTACTCCCAAAGGTTCTATTAGTACAGAGCCTCTTGAAGACTCAAAGGTTAAACGTGTTACATACTGGATTCTGAAATCTATTGTGCATCCATCTTCAACGTCTCTTGTACTATAGAGCAAAAGAAAAGACACTTGATCAAGCCACCTTCTCAATGACTAAAAGAAAAGACACTTGATCAAGCCACCTTCTCAATGACTATTTTTTGGAAAGGCTATATATATGGCTAAAGATTCAAGTCTGGATTTTTAACAAGGATTATTTTGTTGAAGGAGTAGCAAGATCAAACAATTATCAACTCTATGTAATATGCAGATTTTCTATTTTAGGTTGTAATTGTAAATGCCTTAAGATTTCTTACCCCTGTATATATTTAGAAATCTTAAGTGCTTTAGGTATTTGTTATGGTGATCTTTTGTACCTATGATGCGTCCATCATGTCCACCTTGTTCTCTATTCTGCTAAGCCTTCAATAGTTTAGATTAAGTCTTATGTTATGTGCTTAAGCAAAAAGTCTTGTCTCACTGGGATTCAAGAAACAAGTCTTGAGCCAATATGCTTAAGTCACATAAGTCTCATTGCTTAAGTGCTTGAGCTATGAAAGTCTTATTCAACTAGTCTTATTGAGAAAAAGAAAGTATTAACATATGCTCTAAGCAAAGGTAAGTCTCAACCAGAAGACAGATGAACATGCGGCTCAGTCAGATGGTGTGAGCAAAGAAAGTCTTAGATATGTGATCTAAGCAAATGGAAGTCTCAACCAGAAGACAGATGAGCAGGCGACTCAGTATGATGGTGTGAGCAAAGGGTAAATCTTAGACACACACTCTAAGCAAGGGAAGTATCAGACAGTTGGTCTGAGCAGTTGTAAAAGTCTTATGCAGAAGCATAAGCGATTGTATTTGTTAAGTGGTTATAATTAAAAGCTCTTGTGAGACAAGGGGATTGGACGACTCTCAATTAGGGGAGGAACCAGTATAAATCTTTTGTGTCTTCTGCTGTTGTTTTATTTATTATTGTTGTATTTGCTGCCAACCGAATTAACTCAGAATCTGAACATTAGTTTTAATTTTGAAACTCTGATCAGAAGCTAAATTATAAGAAAGCGCGAAACACAGTTCAACCCCCCCTGCTTGTGTACTTTTGACACCTTAACTGTGTGCTTTGAATGGATACAACTCATGAAATATGGACTAAAATACATGATCATCATCACCAAGGTGATGTTTTTAGGATCTCTTACTTACATAAAGATATTTTTAGCCTTTTCCAAGGAGATCAATACATTATCTAATACTTCACGGTCCTTAAGAAGTTTTGGCTGGAACTAGAGAATTTGCGCCCCTTTCCCTCATGTTCTTGTCATGTTAAATGCTACTGTAACCTTATCTTTTCAATGAAATATTATAGAGAAATGGAATATGTAATCATATTTCTAAAAGGTTTAAACGATCATTACTCTATCTTAAGATCTCATATCATGCTCATCATCCATCTTCCCTGAATCAAAAAATTATTTTATATGCTTATCCAAAAAAAAAGGAAGTTCAACCTCCCTCTTGTAAAAGATGATAAAACATTAGCAAATGTTTCCATATTCAGCAATCGCTCTCGCATACCATATCAAATTTCTACAGGCTTTGTATATGGTTGCAGAAAAAAATCCTAAAGTCTACTCTTACTGCAACAAAAGCAGACATACCATTGAGGTTTGTTTCAAAAAAGCATGGATTACCTCCTTACCTAAAGAAGGACAGTGTTAATCAAACATCTACCTTCAAGGATCAATCAACAGAAGGTTCAACTGACAATTCAGCCGACCTTACAAATGAGTCTCTATCGATATCTTTTATTGCAGGACAACATAAACGACTTTTGGCTCTTCTGCACTAAGCATGCCCTTCCACTTTGGAAAACATTCAAAACATTTACGCTTCCATCAACAACAGCTTAGGTATTCCCTCTTTTACTTCCTTCTTATATGACATAAATAAGTGGGTTCTGGACACAGGAGCCACAGACCATGTGTGCCATAGCAAAAATTATTTTGAAAAACAATTTATTATCCCTACTATAACCGTTAAACTCACTAATGGTGCCAATATTACTACTAATAAATTAGGCATTATACAATGAAGGTAAGAAAAACACAAGAAAGGGGTTAAATTGTAATAGCTTTTTCTTTATTTTCTTAAAATCTCTTATCAAATTCTGAACTCAAAGTCTAGAATCTCTTTATGATCCTTCTAATGTTGTTAACTTCAATATGCTTTTTTCTACTCAGCCCCTGCTTACTGATCCATTGAAGGGTAAAATCACCCTCTCTTGTTGGGCTATATGACTATGCATTATCATATCATTGTCGTACCTCGAAAAATATGATCCTCGCGATGGACGCAGAAAAAACGTTCGAACAGAGTCGCCACCGAACTTTATTCATTCCAAGAAAGGAATAGGAAAATATCGATAAAACCTTTAAAGGGATAAGAACATGGTCATCACAACCAAATTCTAGGTTCGAGAGTCGATTACGCAAGAGGGGAGGTATTAGCACCCTCTACATCTGTTGTACTCAACGGGAACCTCTTGATTCGATTCGAGAGAAAAGTTAGGTACGCTTGTTTATCTTCTAAAGGATTTGCTTCTAAGGGAAAATGGGTGATTTTAAGATAGGGTGCTCGCCAAGGATTGGAGCCCTTGTGCCTACATGCTCCCTCGTGCAATGGGAAAGTCAGAGCATTGTAGTTCGTGATACTACGGGAAAAGGTTTGAGGTAGAAAAAAAAAAGGTAGCTCGCTAGGATCTCGCAATCCTATGCCTACGTATTCTCATTGAAAAATGAGAAATCAGAGCGTCCGTAGTTCGGAAAACTACGGTTGGTTGGTTTGTAATTGAAGTGAACGAGGGTTTAGATCATGTTATAACTGCTAAATGTTGGCTTGTCTGCTCACTAGGGGAGGCTGAAGCACTAGTTCATATGCGCGGAAGAAAGGACTAAGCAATGTTCTTTGGGAAATTTGTGTTCGAGTTGCGGATCGCACGGGGACGAGGAATTAGTGTTTGGAGAATTTCAATCGCACGGGGGCGAGAAAAGAGGGTTTGACGTATTGGATGTTTTTCTAAAGGTGACGATTACCTGAAGCTTAAGAAAGGCTCATTGGGCTCAAGTAATCGAGAAAGTGAGTCAAAGGCTTGACTCTCTCTTTTTCAACCTTAATTGTAAAAGAGTTGGATATGGTTTGAGTAACTTAATCGGATGACGATTACTCGAAGCTTAAGAAAGGCTCCTCGGGCCCAAGTAATTGGGAGAGTGAGTCAAATACTTGACTTTCTCTCTCTCTCTCTTTTCATCTCGAAAGGTGGTTGTGTTTGGAAAGCATTTTAAACGATGAAAGATAATTGAAGTATTTTAAATGGATGAGAATTACTTGAAGTTTAAGAAAGACTTCTCGGGCCTAAGTAATTAGGAGAATGAGTCAAAGGCTTAACTCTCTCTCTTTTTCAACCTTAATTGCGAAAGGATTTTGATATAGTTAGAGTGAATTAAATGGATGACGATTACTCGAAGCTTAAGAAAGGCTCATCGGGCCCAAGTAATCAGGAGAGTGAGTCAAAGACTTGACTCTCTCTCGTTTTCATCCAAGTGTTTGAGAAAATAGATTTGGTTTCGTTTATCGGATTAGAAATCTTTTAGAGAAGACAATTGTTCGAACTTAAGAAAGGCTCCTCAGACCCAAACAATTGAGAAGAGGAATCGAATACTTCATTCCAACTCCCTTTTCATCTTTTATTAAAATTGTGTTTAAGTATGTTTAAATATATTATGTTTTTCTTTGATAAAAATGTTCGATGTTAATCGAGGTTTAAATTTGCATATGAAACAAATAAGGTTCGAACTAATGAAAATGGGGTCTTAATGGTATAAGGTAAGGTCGATGGCGAGGCGAAAGCGCTCGACTTACAAGAGGTTTATGGTAAATGAACAAGCAATTAAGTTGAATTTTAATCGTGTATACTAGCAAAGTGGGCTAGTCTTCTAAACGACCAACTAGAAACAATTGATCGGATAGGTCTCACTGTAAGGAAGCCCAAGAGTAAGCTTCGAAGGTTGTGCATTGTGACCAAAAGGTTGATGGTGATGCTTAGTAAGCAATCGACTTATAAGGGTGTAAAATGGCTCGACGTTGGATCGAGAATAATTTATTTTGAAAAAGGTTTAAAGCATTAAATCGTAATTAAGGAAAAATTGATAAAATTATTATATTTTGCAAGAACGAGGTACATTTTGTTGAATGGGGGCGAAATAACACAAAAGCGAGTACATAAAATAAATCGAATCGAGTTTGTTACAACGTGCTCCAAAGCCGATTTGTGTGTAATGACAACATGAGGAATATCATACACATAAGTTATAACGCAGCAAAATATCAAATTGATGTGTGAAATTTTGATGGCATAACGATATAAAATTACCGAAACCACGAATTGAAGTTCGATTAATTCAATGCAGATCAAACAATAACCAACATTATTTATCATATATGAGATGCAAATAGTGAATAGAAGAGTGTTAAAAAAAATATGACTTCTCAAATTCAAGTGACCCAAATACTCAAGAACCAAAAAAATGTATTAGAACTTAAATGAGTATCTAAACTTTAAGACTTAAATTCGTGGTATGTATATACATTAAAAAAAACAAACAATCATTATCTAAACTTCGAACTAAAACTAAAGGATATATATTTACTTTTAAGAAAAATTAAACAAACAATATAAACTTTAAACTAAAACTAAAGCATATATATTTATTTTTAAGAAAAATTAAATCAACAGTATAAACATTCAACTAAAACTAAAGTATATATCTTCACTTTTAAGAAAAATTAAACCAACAGTTTAAACATTAAACTAAAACTAAAGTATATATCAACATTTTGAAAATGAAACAAAGGGATTTGAAACGAAGCTCCTTCATTATGTATATATTAACCGCAAAAAAGGGACGCCGGCTATGTATGCTAATTGAAAACATCAACATGTCAAAGGTTTGGAATAATAGGAGATACTAAATGCATATGGAAGTAATTTTGCAGTGACACCCATGCTTATAACATTGAAACACAAGCAATAACAGTGGTGTTCATATTACATCTACAAACAAAATCAAAGCAGTAGCAAAAAAAATAGACCACATCAAGAACATACACAATGCCGTAAACGAGACTGAATCTGAATGAACGCAATCGAAATGCATAATATAAACCAAACAAGTTGATGAGAAACAACTTTTAGATAACAGATTCAACAAAATTCACCACAACTCACTTATAAACAAATCAAAGATGTCGTATGCTTAAATCGAGACCGAAACAAACAAAAATTGGCGCACACTATAATTATTTCATATGTTTATAGTACAAGCAACACTGCTTAAAGAAGAACATCACCAGTAACCACAAAATTTGCAATATCCAACACACCAATGTTTGAATTTTGAAATCATCAAAGGCGCAATGAAAACGCAAACAAAGCAACATATCATAACAGTAGCTATATTGAATAGAGTAGTAGGAACGAAAGGTAACAATGTCTGGCCGAAAGTAATGAACACAACGTCCACACCATATTCACATAAGAGCCTTGCTCAATACATTACCCCAGTATCGAATCATAAGCGCAAATCAATGTTATTAGGACACGGTTTCGGCATTTGAAACCCATAGCATACAGGTCATGAATAAATTCAACATACAAGCAGCAAGAATTCAAAACGAGAAAAACATACCCAAAGATGGCTATGATAATGGAAACTAAAGATACCACCTTTGAATGCTCAACATTAAGAATGTAATGCTATAAAATGCGACATATCATAACAGAATTATTTCAAATAGATCAAAGCCAACATGTAGAAATCGAAACCGAATTGAAAACAAGTAAAATTTGAAATGGACAGCAGCAAATATTTAATGTAACCAAAATCAATAGTGACTGAATCTTACTATGATGATCAACCGTATGCTCAGCGGCGAACTTCTCGCAAATACCACTTATGAAAAAGTCTTGCTTCAAAGCTTTGTAATCATTTGCGTTCCGCTTCGTGCTGCAATATTGATGGTTGAGCTTGCTGAGATGTAGTTGTTGCGGAAAACTCGAAACACGTCGTCGTCGCTGAAATTGAAAGTAACAGAGCTAAAACGGAGCTAACGTTGGAACCTTCTTGATGTTATGAAGTTGCTCTGCTGCTACTGGAATCCATGGTTGTGCAATCGAAAGCAGAATCTTGCGATGTCACAACAAGAATGTAATGGGATCCAGATCTTGAGTTAGGACACAACCTGCACAAGAATCGACAACAGACATCAGTCCAATTGAAATAGAAAACCAATTTCTATTTCCCCTGTTCTCGTCCTCTCTCACTTATCCCCTTTCTATTTCCCTTTTTTTAAATTCTTATTATTATTATATAAAAGTATAATTACTTTTTTATTATTATTATTATTATTATTATTATTATTATTATTATTATTATTATTATTATTATTATTATTATTATTATTAAAGTTATAATTATAAAAATAAAATAAAAAACAACCAACACTACCAAATGCCACGTGTCAGACCAATATTGGATAAAGCGACAAAGAGTTTTGAATTCCACCACTTAAGGATGGCCATGTGGCTTTATGACATGAAAAAGAGTTTATACATTTTTTATAATTTTATGATCAATTAAAACAAAATACAATAAAATGCTAAATTGTGATTGGCCAATGGAAAAAAATGAGGATCATGCATGTGCACCCTTGATTAAATTTAAATCTAACGATTCACAATAAATTAAAAAAACACGTCTAATTTATAATGACAAAATTGCCATTTCAAGAAGCTTTAATTAATTTAATAGAATTAAATCAATTAAAAACCACTAAAAATTTACAACTTATTAAATAAATATACTAAAAATGAAATGCAAGCATGTAAAATTCTAATTAGTTATTCTGGACATTTTGATGAAAATATAAAAATAAATCGGATGAAAATAAACATAAATCAAGCGATAGAGATGCCTGAAGAATTAAAATTGATTGCATATAAAAGATTAACGCGAAGTAAATAACTTGTAAATATGTAGCCCTCTGTCAACTTTTGGGAATTGACAGGGATCGGTAAAAGGCTCAAACTGATCAAAAGTGATTGAAGATTTATTGAGAGTTAAGACGAGTGCGCTAGGTCAAGCTTTAATGGAAAGTAGGTCAAAATCGCTAACGCCTGCAAGCTTAAATTCGAAACTTTTCAATCACTGGTTTTTTTCGTATATTTGAGACACAATTCGACCAATTCGTTCATATATCCAAGAGATTTATTTTGGCTAATCATTTTAGGAATTATTCATGCTGGAAAATATGTTATGTTGTACAAGCGATGCAAAATTGAAAATAAAGTCAAACAAATGAAAATTTGCAACAGGTAGGACAAATTTGGGGTATGACAATGATTCTCTATGTGGTGTCTCATGTGTTATTTCTAAGAAAATAAAACCACGAGGAATTGTTGATGATTGATGTTGTGATCACCTAGTTACTAGTACAAAACATTGAGATCAATTGGGTTCAATGGGGTAATGCAATATATGATAAATTAATAAAGGAGGATTAGTGTATGGTTACCATATTGGGTTTTGATCACAATAATTATGATTCATGTTGGATTCATCTTAGAGGGGAAATTGTATAACTTAAATTTTTCAATAGTTTGAAAGAACTCTTGAAGGGAGATGCAGATCAGAGACAACAATGGAATCTTAGAGCATCATCTAGAAAAATTGGAAGTTTTTAACTATTAGGTTCCTCACACTCCTTCAACAGAATTTGTGTTGTCCTCTATCATTACAAGCACCCAAAACAATAACAAGATGCTTTGAAACAACACCACACCACTTCGTTGGATGTCCGCTCAAGTTTCCTTCCTTAAAAATAATTTTACTAACATTGGTGTACCGATTAATCCTTGGTTTTTTCAGGTTGATGGTGATGGAAATAATGAGAACTTATCTTGTTGGAAGTGTTTTCATGTTTGTTTGATCAATAAGGTTTATGTTTCCATCTTTCCTACTCTTTTTGTAATCAATGATTTTTACATATAGGACATTAAGCTTATTTTGCACCTAACCTCGAGTATGTGATATTGGTGTTCTATGTGTTGCTCATGCTAATATCTTATAAAGGTTTTGGTGATGCCATCTAAATAAAGAATATATAAGCCAATAATAATTTGTCAAGAAGCAAATACACAACAAAGTATTCAAAGTTCTAGTAGAAATAGCTAATAAAATTTAAATAAAGTATTCAAAAGGAGTTGAGGTTTTGAAGTTATAGTTGAAAGAGGTAATCAAAGTTAAATCAAATAATCTTAAGGAACTGCAGTTGTAAAGTTATGAAATCTCTCTTGATCGTGCACTTAATGTTTATCTTTTAGTTTTATTAGTTAAATGTAATTGAGAAAGAGTAAGTCTTTCAGTACTAAGGCGACCCACAAACACAAAAATTTAAAAATAATTCCTAACAAGTACTTAATCTATTAAGAAGCTTTTCTAATAAATTAGGAAATAAAATTTTTTCCTAATCAATTAGGCTCTTTATTTAATCTATTAGAGAAAGAATAATGCCTCATAATAAATTAGGTAGACTTGTTAATTGATTAAGTGACACAACAGATTAGGGTTTCTTTTTCTGGGTTAACCTAATTGATAAGATTGATGTTCTAATCATTTAGGAAGCTTAAAGGACCATGGATTGTTGCTTTATGAGCCTTTTTTTTACTATATAAAGGAGTGCTTTCCTCACTTCAAAATACATTGATTCACATGAATTATATACTCTCCTATATCACTCATTCTACTTCTTTTTAAAAAAATATTATTCACTATATGGTGTCTTATTACTAAGAGAGTGAAAAGCTTCATCTAAGAGTTGCGGTGTTCCATGTTTGTGTTGAATTTGTATTTTATAGAGATTAGTTCTCTTATGAGTTTGTAACAGATTTAAATGTTGCAATAGGGATGGCAAACAAACCCGGACCCGCCCCGAAATTAACGGGGGAAATCCGATTTAATTGGGTGCGGGTGCGGGTGCGGGTGAAACCCGGTTCTTAACTACGGGTGCGGGTGCGGGTGCGGGTGCGGGTAGACACTAAGACCCGCCCGCCCCCGCCCCGCCCCAAGTAATATATTTTATTTTGATTTCCTTATTTTATTTATTTTAATATTTATTTATTAATTATACTTTTAATTAAGTTATTAATATTCTTATTGCAATTAAAATAATAAAATTAATCAAGTTAATATTCATTTAATAATTAAAATTTTAATTAAATAATTAATTAATTTATTAAAATAATCAATTTTTTAATTAAGTTACTAATTTTTATTATAATTATAAAAAAAAAAATTTGCGGGTGGGGGCGGGGCGGGTGCGGGTGCACCCGTTTTCTACTGGGGGCGGGTCTGGGTGGTAAATTTTCACCCCCGATTGGATTTGGGGGCGGGGGCGGGTCTGTTACATGGAGGCGGGTGCGGGTGTGGGTATAGTTAAACCCGCCCCCGACCCGCCCCGTTGCCATCCCTATGTTGCAAGCTAAACATGTAAAAAGCTTGGTGGAAGGTTTTTGGGTTAAATATGTGTAAAAGCTCAAGTGTTTTGTGTAAGGCTATTGGGTTGAACCTGTGTAAAATCTCAAAGTTGTTTTTAGTGGAAATCTTAAGAGAAAACTCATGGGGACTGAAGTTGGCCGCATGATTTAAGGACAAATTAAGATAATCTCTAGGGTGATCTCTCTTACCCCATCTCTTTATATTTTTGTCATTTATTATTTTCACTGTTTACTCTATGCTTATATCTTATTTCTAATATAAATGTTTTCAAAATTAGTTGTGTTTATAAAAAGTTTTTGAAATTCGAATATCAAAAGTAGAAGAAAAATATTGCTGCCTAATCGATTATACCTTAGGGTTAATCGATTAGGCCATATTAAGAATTCAAATCCAGTAGTATATAATAAATTAGGCTGAAGATCTAATTGATGCTAAAAAAATAAAATCTGAATATCATAATTCACCTCCCCTTCCCTTATGTATGAAGTCTCTTATTTAACATATTATTGGTTCCTTATCCATCTCTCTTTTTAGAGTGATGCGATAGAGACCTTCGAGGGCAATGACCTTTGGGGGTTGTGACATTATTGTCTCTGCGTCCAAAATAATGAGAGGGAGATTGTTGAGCTCGAGGATGGAAGTGTTCTGGTGATCTGAGAGCCCTAGTGTTGCGAGGTGGTGTCGTCGAGAATCACCTTAGTTGTGGCTCTTATACTATTATGTCGTTCTATGTCCCGCTGTGTGTAACCTTGAGATAAAGCTATTTGCTAGTTTTCTTCAAATTGTAGGAATCTTTCATACAAGAGGTGTGCATTCTGTTGTTGTACCAAATTGTAAATTCTCGTGATCACTTCATTCTATCATTGCATTTCAAGTGTGGTTTGTAGTTGTTGAAGGTTCTCGAACATTTATGGTTTTGGAAGCTTACACTGGCAGTTGAATTTTCTTAGAAGTTTGACCTTGAATAAACTACTGAAAACGTTAGAAGGATAAAAAGTGTTTCAGGCAATACATGGAGAAGCTGGAGCCTGAGGTAATGAGGTGGTTGGAGAAGTGGCTAGGCTGAATTGACTTTCACCGCGATGTCGACACTGCGATGCGTCTATTTGAGCTAACTTATAATCTACCATTATCGTTGGAGAGAGTTAATAAGAAATTAGATCAGGTGATGGAGCGGATGTGATAGTACAATAGGAAAGATTTAACGAATTCAATGTGGAAACTCGTGAGAATGAGATGACAATTCTCATAGATTGCGCCATTATTCTTGTGTGGAACATAAGATTTTTGATGTGTAGACGTAAATCCCATATGATACTTCAACGTGTACCCCTGATGTCTAAGTTAGAGAGGTGTAATTTTGCAAGAGTGAATGAAAAATTACATTATATGGCGCATAGGCAAGTTATATATGATAATTGATTAAAATCGCTTCTATTTTACCCAACGCAAAATGCGGAAGAATGCCACATTATATCCAATGGTTGATGGTAATCAAATAGTCTATATCTAGTGTGTGGTCCTCTAGCTAAGGTTTACCTAATTATCTCTTCCTTATGAGGTTATTTTCGATTGGGCATGTCTGTTTAGGCCGTTTGGTCGGCTCGAAACAAGTTTGATTGAGTTTTGATTTTCAATTTTTAAAAACTATTTTACAAATAAAGTTTATATAATTATTTTGGGGAAATAATAAATCATAACTTGTTTCATAATTCTAATTTAAAAAACTAAATTAGAGATGATAAAATAATAAACATATCTAGCAAAATTGATTTATAACATGCTTTGCAAACAATTAAAAAAATAAGAAATTTTAAGGTCGTAAAAACCTAAAAATTTTACCATCAAAAAATAAAATAATTTTAACTAGAGACCAAATTTATATACTTGTGATCGAGAACTTACTTTCAACTTAATCAAAATTTATAGGTTTTATTTTTTATTTTAAAAATAAATTATTACAAGTTTAATTAAGAAAATAAAAAGACACAAATAATATATATAATCAAGATGTGATGTGATATATATATATATATATATATATATATATATATATATATATATATATATATATATATATATATATATATATATATATATATATATATATATATATATATATATATATATATATATATATATATATATATATATATATATATATATATATATATATATATATATATATATATATATATATATATATATATATATATATATATATATATATATATATATATATATATATATATATATATATATATCAATCATACACAATTGATAGTTTTCTGTTTCATGTATTCAATATGTTTTTTAAAATCACACATATCAATCACCAAAAACACTACCAACCAACTACATACATGAGTAACATGACACCACCAACATGTATTTTTTTTAAGAATTCATTCTCTCTTTTCTTCCTATATTAAATATGCAAATATTAAGGATTTTTTTTATGAGTTATAATATTTGCATAAAACTTTGAAACACTCCATTCTTCTAGACAAAACATATATTCTTGTAATTACCATTTTAAAATTTGATCAAAATATTGTAAAAATAAATTATTTTTTAATTTCTTATTTCTCTTCGTCTATTTTTTTAGTACATCTTTCTATTTTCTTTTTCTACTTTTACACACTTGTGTAAAAACAAAAGATATTTGTGCAAACTCACAAAAAAAATTTAGTATTTAAAATAAAATTCATAACCTTTCTGATGTGTCATTTCAAAAATTTGTTATAATATACATTTTATCTACTAAAAAATGTTTTTGGACAGTCGCCCACCCTATCCTAAATGGCATAAAAAATTCTAACTGAATTTTTAAACTTTAAATTATATTCAACAAACATGGTACCAAATTGAATATAATATTCATAGATAAAGAAAATAAATTAAGTGTTTTTTCAAATTTAAATTCAAATAATATCTTTTTCAACCTAATGCATATCAAAATCCACTGAAATTATAAAGCAACTTAAAATCTATGGGATTGTTAACATATTTTAAAATTTTTGTAATAATTTATAACAACAAAAATAAGATTAAAGGTAAAAGTAGAGGGTAGTTTTTGAATCAAATAAGAGGTTGACATTGATATTTTTTACAATAGTAATTAATAAAAATGATGAACTTTATGACCTTTTCATTTTAATGGGGAATAAATGTTATTATCAAATATAAATAGAGGATTATAGAATTCAAACAAACTTCGTGATTTAAATGTATTTAACTTTTTTTTGTTTAAAATCACGGCTATTAAAGTCAACTTAATGAATATTGTTGTCGATAGTGGTCTATGTCGGACTGTTTGACGTGTAACATGTGATCGATAGAAAGTAAATAAGTGTTTAATGTAATATATTTTTTTCAAACAAAATAATTAATTTTAGTGTATTAATATCAATTTGGCATTATTTAAAAAACAATCCTTTATAAATAACCATTGATAATAGCATTTAAAGCAATTATAAATACATATAATTATATCTCCATATCATATTTTTTTCAAACAAAATAATTAATTTTAGTGTATTCATATCAATTTGGTAATATTTAAAAAACAATCCTTTATAAATAACCATTGATAATAGCATTTAAAGCAATTATAAATACATATAATTATATCTCCATATCAAAATTATTATATTAAACCATCAGAAACTATATTTAATCCAAAGAGAATAAGAGGTACCTATACTCATTATAGCCTTAAGAAAAAAATAACTTGAGCACAAATCATTGATAGTCAATCCTTCATTGATATATTCACCTTAAATCCTTAAAATTATAACAATATTTTTCTAAATAGTATTTATTAACTTAAACTAAGTCAAACATTATAATAAATTTATAGTTTAAATAATTTTTTTAATAATTTAGCGAGTTTTTAGTTTTGTTTCTTAATTTTTTATCATTAAAATCGCTACATTTTATTTTACTTTCAAATATATAGGTTGTAGATGAGGCTGAATTAATAGATTTTTTATTTTCATTTTAATTCTTAACTATTTAATACGCCAATTCATTCGTATTTAATTTTGCATTAAATATATGTATATTATTAAAAACATTACTTAGGTAAAGAATAATGTGCACTGTTATTTAATATATTCTTTCCTTCATTTTTGAAATATACTTTTATTAGTATTAAGAAATAATATTTAATAGTAAATATTCAGTAATTATTAAAGTGTTTTCTTAATAAGAAATAATATATTTTATTAAATTACTTAATAATTATTATATTGCTTTTTATATGCGTAGGTGTTTTGTTTCAGTATATATCTTTTAAATAGTTCTTTTATTAAAATATTTAATCATTAAAAAATTAATTAGCTTATTAAATATTAAATAAATATTAAATATAATGAAACTTTAAATAATATATTTATTGAAATATTAAATAGTTGAAATAACTAAAATAATTATTTTAATGAACTAATTATTTAATAAATTAACTAATTAAAATATTAAAAATTGAAATACTAAATAGTTAAAATATTTAATAAATTAATTATTAAATGAATTAAATATTGAAATAGACTAAATATTTAATTTTTAATAAAATAATTATTAATAGACTAAATATTTAATATACTAAATATTTGATATGTAATAAAATAATTATTAATAGACTAAATATTTAATGATCTAAATTTTCAATATTTAATAAAATAATTATTAATATATTAATATTTAACAAAATAAATATTAAATATTTAATAAAATAAATAGTTGAAATATTAATAAATGAAATATTGAATATTTGAAATAATATAACATAATTATTTAATATATAATATTTGAAATATTTAATTCACTATTTATTAATATTAATATTATTTCATAATATTAATAAAAATAAAATTAACATGTAATATGAAATTTGGAAATATGTTGAGGTTAAATAATCTATGTTGATGCTCCTAGAATGATGATGAGATCTATGGGTTAAAATTTGGGGACCCGATTGGATCATCTAAAAAAGTTGCATCTATCAAAAATTCCTTAATCACGATCACCTTCGCCAGAAGCTCAAAGAACATTGGGAATTCAAAGTTGTTAGGGAGAATTCTGTCATTACATTTTAATGTAGCTATTTTCCTTTAATTATTATTTCCACTTTGTAATATCCATGGAATTACGCCATTTGCGGGTTACCGTTTTATCAATAAAATTTGAGCTTTTAAAATGCTTGTGTTTACTTTGATAAAAAATCTTGAAACAAAAAGTTAAAGTTTTTCTTTTTGCTTTTAAAATGCTTGTGTTTACTTTCCTTTTATGTGTGAACATAAGAAGGAATATCAACAGTTACTACAAGAACGGTTAAACCTCGATATATAGGGTGGAATGTTCTTATGATTTTCCTTGAAAGGTATCTCCAAAATGATGGATCCTTAACTTCGTTCACACCTTGATATGTAGGACATACAATCCCATATCTCCGGTGAAAATTTGGACCCGATGCTCTTTAGTAAAGAATTAAACCTGGTATCCCCCAGTTGAGTTTTTGAATGCAAGTTGGGTGTGATTCTCTTTCCTTGGCAGAAGGCATAGTTACTTTATCCCCAGTTGAACAAGATAATGAGTTTAGAAGATTGTTTGGGTCCTTTCCCTAAGTAAAGTATCTTCCTCTCCCTAGAGAGACTCAAGCCTTACATCAGGACTTTGTTCTATTGATGACTCTCTTTGTTCTATCTCCAGTGATATTTCTAGGAGACTGGCAAAGTACCCAGTCACATTGTGATGTTTATTTCATCGCAAGTACATATTTTTTTTCCTGTTTTGTCAGCATAAAAACATAACACACATTCATATCATACATATATCATGCATAGTTGAATACATATATATGTTCATAATACATTCCTCAATAATGTTTACTTCATTCACCTTGGATGTGTTTATCCCCAAGTGATATGTTTCCTCTCTCCAATAGAATGGCCAGCTGTAGGTAGAAATTGTATATCCTTTCTAACTCCCCACTGAGTTTAATCCTCATGGAAGTTTTGATTTAGTTATCTTTTCCACACTTGGATAGGATGAATCCCCAATTCGAGTTCATTCCTTATTGGTTAGCATCTTGTTTGACGGAATCTCTCCAGCTTATTCCTTTGATTTAGTTGGTCTTTTAACCATTTTGATAAATTGAACCTCTGAATTAAAATGGAATTTATTTTGTGCCTTTTAGGTAGTTTACATCCCCATAAAGAATCTGTTGATGGTTCCTCGGCAAGATAAATGTATTCCGCCTTGGAATCTACACCTGACAGCAAGTGGCAATCTCTTTATTTGAGAAGCTTGTTTTTATCACTGAATTTCCCAGTGAGTCGACAAATGGCAGTCTCTTTCCAAGCAGTTTGTCTATCCCCATTGAATCTATCAGTACATCAAATTTTCTTTCATATTATAGCATCTCTCCGAAGAAGTCTCAATGGGAATTATGATGAAGATACTTTCCAGTAAATGGCATCTCTCTAGAGAATTTTGTTGTGAATCCTAATTCTCTATCAAATGGCATCTCTCCGGACAAGTCGTGCAGAGAAGTTTGATTGTTGAATCCTCATTTTTACATCACTTGGCATCTCTCCGAAGAAGTTTAAAAGAGAAATATGATGAAGAAATAGTTATCTCTCCGAAAGATTCCGTTAGTGAAATTTATTGAAGATTATCACAAGTGTTTATTTGAGATCAATTTCTACAAGTAGTTTTATCCGCTCAATACAAAGCAAAAATGCAGCCAATGGCAATTCCCATAGTAAATCTACTACCATTTTTCTCTCTTCACATGGCATCTCTCCAAAGAAGTCTCGAAGGGAAGTATGATGAAGATATTTTTCCATCAAATGGCATCTCCCTAGTGAGTTCATATGAGAAGTTTGATGAAGATCTTTACAAGAAGTTTTTCTCTTTATTTGAGAAATCCGTTTTGCAAAATAAACTGACCCACATCTCTTTGAAGATCCCCGATGAAGTTATTAGCTCAGCAAGAAATTACCTTTTTAGGAGTTTGTTTGTTTACCTTTTTTAAGAGAAATGCTTGATAAAGAAGAAACTGAGGCTAGTTCTGTGGCTTATGTTCAGAAACAAGGGGAAGTTTATTTTAAAAACTGAGACCAATTTCATGGCTTATGTCCAGAAACAATGCGATGTTTATTTCAGAAACTAAGACCAGTTTCATGGCTTATGTCCAGAAACAAGGGGAAGTTTATTTCAGAAACTGAGACTAGTTTCGTGGCTTATGTCTAGAAACAAGGGGAAGTTTATTTCAGAAACCAAGACCAGTTTCATGGCTTATGTCTAGAAATGAGAGGAAGTTTAGTTTTTACCCTTTTCAAGAAAAAAACTTCATAAAGAAGAAATTGAGACCCGTTCGTGGCTTATGCCCAGAAACATGGGAAAGTTTATTTTACCCTTTCTAAGTAATTCTACTTAGGCAAAGAAGATGCTAAATCATTTCCAACATTGGAAGTTCAATTGTCAAAGTTATAATTCTATCCCCTGTAGAGCTGTATTCTTTTCCCCAGTGGAGTTGATATCTCTCTCCTAATAGAGTTACAACATTTTCCCAGATTTTTCTTTCAGTGGATAATTATTTTGCTATACTTCAATGGTTTAGTCCGTTCTCAGTCTCATGTGGCATAATTTCCCACAGGTCTCATATCTTACATTCATATCATATCACCTTTTGTGGCTTCTTAGGGGTCAAAATTGTGCATTGTTGTATTTAAGCCTCCCCTATCTGGTCGAGACTAAGATGTCAATCTTCATCTCTCCGGATAGGAGAAACTTAAATAGGGGTATCTGTCGTACCCTAATTTTTACCCCTAAGATTCTACATCATTTGTATAAAATTCAACATCACATTTGTGTGTCTTTATGCATCACTAACCCATTAAAAATACAAAAATATGTGCTTTGGTTGTGTTTTGATCCTAGCTAGGGTTTTGATCTAAAAAAGCTCAAGGTTTGACCAGTCAAAGGATTGTGAAAATCTCAATACCTTAAGCCTTAATCCATTCAAAATTTCTCAAGGGTCTCTCCTCATCAATAATCAAGTACGAAATTCCATTGAATCAAGATCAACAAGACTTAAGTCCTCAGATACACCCAAATTAGGGTTTTGACCCGATTCAGTCCCTAGTTAACTTTTGGAGAAAGGCATGACCGAATACCTCAAGGAGTGTGTCAAGGACCTCAGATGCATCACATTAGTCCATTATTATGTTTGGATTGACCCAAATAACTTTATTCATAAGCAACGCAAGAATTCAAATTCATCTGGTCTACAAACTAGGGTTTTTGATGAAAAGTCAAATGTACCTTTGAATTTTGACCAAGACATGATCTCAAGCCTTGAAGCATTATTCAAGACACTCAAGAAAATATTTGGTGTCCATCCATAATATTCAAATAGCCCAAGGGTTTGATTTCATTGAAGACCACAAAATTCAAGTTCATCTGATGAAAAGGCAACCACTGATCAAAGTCAAGTTTGACTTTTGACTTTTTTTGGTTAAAAATAAGTTCCTCAAGTCAATAATGATGATAATATGTTATTTGGATCATGATTGATCAAGATAAATCAAGAAATGTGAGGTTACTTTCAAAAAGGGCAATAATGGAAAAATTGAAATTTTTCTAAGTCATGAAATACAATGATTTTTGCTCATCTTGCCCAGGCCATAACTTTCAATCTAAGTAACCATTTTCTTTGCTCCAAAGACCAAATTAAAGAGCTTGTTACATACTACAACTTTTTTCTGTTGGATGAATTCCCAAAAAAATGCATAGATTGAGAGATATGAGGTCATGAAGTTGGAGGTTCAATACTTTTATAACTTGGACACTTAGAAATTTTCAAGCAAAATCTGCTTTGTGTTGGAGTCAACTTTGAGGCCATTTTTCATTATGATCCATATTTATTCAAGATAAACCTTGAACATCAAACTTGAATTATGTCATATCAGCTTTCCAAAATGTCCAAAAACATTCATTTATCTTACTTGAGCAAGAAGATATGATTTTCACAATAGGCCTTGTTGCAACTGAATTCTCAAGACAAATTTGCTACACATAATTGAACCACATGATTTTAGAGTGGGTTTTGGGAAATTTCTAAGATACATCTTTTCACAAGATCAACATCAAAATCATAATACACCACGTGCTCTGCAAGAATTTCTGAAATTCTATCCCTTTGCATGTGAAGAATCATTCCAAGAAGCTAAGAACTTAAGTTTTGTCCTCTAGCATTAAAGCGTAATAGTGAATTGATCAAAAACCCCCATAATCTGTCAAATAATAATCAAAACACCAAGGATCAAGATGTGGTATGAGGAATCCAATCTCTAAAAGACCAAATTGTAGCCATGTGAGAAATAGGCTATGTGTACCTTGGCACTCAAGTAATAGGTGCATATCATTACTCTTTGGATAATGGCATGTATCCTAATCCAAAATTTCTCACAAATATTTGAAACATTTTCCTATAGATAGGGTTTAAATCTGCCATTCAAATCACACCAAAACATAGCAAAGACTTGTTTTCTAACCAAACCAGGCTTCCAAACATTTCATATACATCATATAGAAGTGATCCAAATCATTACCTTGCTTATGCAACACTAGAAACACATCCTACATATCCCACCTTGCACCAAGCTGCAAATTGATTTGGCCAGGGAGTTTCAGAAAGTTTCAGTTCATTCTAAGCATTGCAACACACTACTTGGAGGCCAACAAAGTTGTTAGCATCAAGAGATTGCATCTAAAACACTTCTATCAAAGAATTAGATTTTAATTTTTGCAAGTTAAGTTGATTTAAACTGAACTCTATGATTCATGCGTCATACATGATTATTTGAGTTACCAACATGTTTCTGATAGTGTAAGGATCATTTCCCCTATCCTAATTGCTATGTAGTTGTTACATACATGATTTCATTTCAGAATTTTCATTTAGAGTTCATAAGAGTTTCATATTGTTTTCTTTCGATACCCTCATTATAAATGAAATTCAATTACACTATCAAACTCTTTATGAAATTTCCAACACTTTTGGTCTTTACATCTTTCGATTGCATTGAGAAATGAAGATTTTAAAATTTTGAAATGGATGAAGAAGATAAAACTCGTGGAAGAAGATGAACATGGAGGTGGCGCCACTTTTGAATTTACCAAGTTTTTTTTTTAATATATCATCATTTTGTTGTGTTTTAATTGACGAATTGGCATTGCACTGTGGTTGTTAAGTATTTGGTTTGTGTGTGTGAGCGAAGCCAAGGTCTGGGGTTCGAATCCCCCTTGCCCCAGAACTCTTGATGTTATTTTTTTTTCAAACTTGAAGCTTCCTATATTATCATCAGCATGCATTCTTTGTCACTAGGCATGCAATGGCCCAACGAGCATTGTTTTAAGCCCATTACCCCAAGGGCGTGGGTTCAACACACATGGGAGTCATTCCCTTTCTTTTTATCAATTTAATTTTCATATTTTTTTTCACAACTTCTCTCAATTGTTTCCCTATGCAAAAATCATTATTTTTCAATAATATTTTGCACATTTTTTATTTATCTTCCCTATTTCGAGAATCCATAAAAAAATGTCAAAAACAATATTTATATTTATGCTTTCAAAATGACTTTGTTTTCTTAACCTAAATAACCATGAATGCAAGTGTGGCTATCATGTGTCTTGTGTAAAGCTTGATTAATGTTTTAACATGTGATCTTAACTTATACAACATTAATATATCATGATTAAGTATTTGTTTCTTTTAAAAAATACTTTGATTATTAGTTGGAACCTTAGGTTTTTGTTCAAATAATCTTTTGAAAACATCTTGATGCATGACTAGGGGTTCCACTTGAGTTTGAATTCCCCAAATCCCTTGATTCAACCATGATTTAATGTCTTGATCATATGCTCACCTTCATAAACCTTATGGCTTTATTTAACCTTTGATATGTTCATCTGATTCATGATCATCTTGAATATATGCTTGCTTGAACTTATTTGTGATTGCTTCAATTGATTAAATCTTTGCTCATATATTCAAGTATTTCCTTAATAAACTCTCACCATGATGAACATATCTACTTGTCTGATGCTCATTCACACATTGATATACCATGCTTTATCACAACCATGTTCATTTCATCCTTGATGACTATATTTGTTTAAAAGCTTAATCAATTTTGCCTTGTTAAGTTTCTCTTGAAATTTATGCTCATAAAACTTGCATTCATACAACTGTTGCATTTCAATACTCATCATTAAGTTTAGACTTTGTTCAAATTTTAGGATCCTCTTCAGACTATAACTCAGTTAAAACCCTAGGATCCCCTTTGAGGTTCTCAACTTCAATAAAACATAAGGATTCCCCTTCAAGTTTTCAACTTCATTCAAGTTTTAAAACCATAGCCCCTTTGTGGCTTCAAACCTCAAACTTCAAGTCAAACCCTAGCCAACCTTTGGTTTCAAAATAAAAACTTTCCCCTCATAGATGAGACATTAATCATATCGATAGAAGATATGTCTCTTCTATTCCCTACAATATTAATCAAACAATTAAAAGTTTTCCATCTAATTGATGTAAGTGGCACACTTGTTGATTCAAAATCTAAGCTAGAGTCCTTCTCTTATTATGGTACAAAAACACTTCTTTCATTTAAATGATGTAAGTGGAACAATTGTTGATTCTATATCCAAGTCAAAGTCCTTCTCTTAGTTTGCAAAGACTCATTTAAAGGAAAATGTGACATTACTCTGGATTTTCTAGATCCAAGTTTAAAGATTTTTCCCTTATTATCTTCTTTCTCAAAATATTTGTGGTGAATAGGTCATATATATCCCTTAAATTGTCTCTTCTCTCAAACCCAATTCCACCCATTTAGGTGGAACTGCGAGCGCTCTGATTTCTCAATTTCTTTTTGAGAATACGTAGGCATAAGATTGCGAGATCTTAGCGAGCACAATAATAAGTAAAATCTTTATGTTCCTACACCTTTGTTTTAGTTTATTTCAACATACCCTGCATAAACAACAAAACACATTTCCCACTCTTATCAGTCACTCAAAACAGTCAAAAAATCCCTAATATAAAGCAAATGACTTAATCAACATTTACACAAATATACACAAGAGGTTCCTATAGAATACTATAGATACTTAGGATGCTAATACCTTCCCTTAGTATAACCAACCCCAAACTTTCAATCTCTTATTGCATTGTTTTACATTGCAGACTCACAAGTTTATTTAGTTTTTTTCCCTTCCTTCCTTTTGGCATAAATTAAAAATTCACATGTCAGAGCAACCTCAAAACTAACAGCTTCCTTAATTGATTTTTGTTATTTTTCATCCCAAATTCAAAAATTCATATCTCTCTCAATTTTAATCATTTTTCACCCATTATTTTTGAATATTGTTCATCTTGATGTCTACTTTCATGCCATATTTTTTTATTTTCATGTTTGCCTAATTTTTCATCCCTTTTGACTATTTGCAAGTTAGGTGCGTTTTACGATCGTTTTCACATGTGCATATGGATTTCTCTCTTGTTGTAATTGTATATGCTTATGTTTTGCTTGCCCTCATATCCTTAGATGTTAGTTAACATGCTAGGTTTTTTATTTGGTTGTTGCCAGGTTCATTTTACCTCATATGTTGAATTTCCTTAAGCTCGATTTGTCGTCCCACTTCTTGCTTACTCATCTGCTTTGATTGTCATCATTGCATCTTTGTTTTTACATTAAACATGTTCATTTAATGGTTGTAACCATGTTCTTTACCTTTATCATGTTGATGCTTTGCTTAATGTTTTCTTTCCCCATGTGATGAAGCTTGTTAGCTTTCATCCCAGTTGTCTCTCCTCTCTCTCTCCAAAGGAAAAGATCTTTCCATTAACCCTTATGTTATGGATAACTCATTCACCCATTCCCTTGACTTTGTTAAGTCACCTTAACCTTAGTTTAGAAACCATTAGACTTTGTTTTAAGTCTAAAAGACCCACCTGTACTAGGAGTGTTCTTCAACTAGAACCCTAGGGTAGAGTTTGTCAACTCTATGTAAGAATCATCGTCATGATTTCTTACTTCCCCTTTTGAGTGTTACAATTTAGATTAGGGAGTTTTGTCAAACTCTACACAAACATTGTCATGTTTTTTCCCCCTTGAACCTTGATCATAATCAAGTGTTCTTCTTCCCTTGTGAGGTGAACTATGATTGCTCTGATTCTATCCTAGTTAGGATAGGTAGGCAGAAGATGCGATGTCTTTGCGAGCAAACTTAGAAAACCATCTAGGTCTTTACCTATCCCTTATCCTAATACCAATCCATAGCACATTTTCACAAACTTAGCAAACAATCAAACAAAAGGTTCCTGTAGAGTACTACAGATGCTTAGGGTGCTAACACCTTCCCTAGGTATAATCAACCCTGATCCCCGAATCTCTTAGCATTGTCGTTACATCGCGAAAAGGGTTTTTCTTTCTTTAGACCTTTCCTTTGGATAAAATAAAGTTCAGTTGTAAAAGAATTAAGATTCAAGTTAATTTAATAGCTTGATATCCAATTTTCACCGCAACATGATGCATGCCAAATAGGGAAGCAAACAAGGATCTCGTTTAAATCTAAAAACATTGTTTCAACTACGAGACCTCTTGAACTTCTTCATATGGATCTATTTGGGCCATCTAGAATTAAAAGTCTAGGTGGTAACTATTATGGTTTTGTTATAGTCGATGGTTTTTCTAGATTTTGCTGAACTATCTTCTTGGCTAGTAAGAGCAATACATTCTCCGCCTTTGAAAAATTTGCTAAGCTTTCTCAAAATAAGTTAAACACAAACATCATATCAATTAGAAGTGATCATGGAGGTGATTTTGAGAATTATATTTTTTAGGAATATTGTGGTAGACATGGAATATTGTGGAGCGCAAAAATTGAATTTTGGAAGAGTTAGGAGTTGCGGTGAGAATCGTGATACCAAACTATTGATTAACTTGAATCTTAATACTTAAAATTCACAACCGGACTTTAATTTATCCAAAGGAAAGGTTTAAAGAAAGAAAAATATTTTGCGCTACACAAGAACGAAGCTGAGAGATCTAAAGGTTTGGGGGTTGGTTATTCCTACGATAGGTATCTCACATCCTAAACATCTGTAGTACTCTACAGGAACCTCTTGTTAGTATTTGTGTTATGCTAAAGTTGCTTGCTAAAGGGAAAGTTCTAGGGTAAAGATATAAGTATATACAAAGTATGCTCGCCAAGAAATCGCATCTCGTGCCTACGTATCCTGACGGGAATGGAATCAGAGCATCCGTAGTTCCCCTAACTAGGGGTGAGGAACTCTTGACTGTGGTCACGGTTCCAAAGGAAAAAGAGTAAATGTCTACGGTGAGACACCTACATAGAATGCGGCGACTCTAAACTAAGGTTAAGTTAAAAAAGAAGGGAATGTCCACGGCGGGACGACTAAATAGAGCACGACGACTCCAAGCCTATGTTGTAAATGTTAACAGGAAGTTAGTTGTTAGTGAGTTAGTGGGCTCGCCAAGAAATCGCATTTTGTGCCTACGTATTCTTAACGAGAAATCAGAGTGTTCATAGTTCCCCTAACTAGGGGTGAGGAACTCTTGACTGTGGTCAAAGTTCGAAAGGAATGTACTTACATGGAGTGCGGCGACTCCTGAATCTACGTTGAGATTGTTATGGTAGAGAATGTCCACGGATGGATGCTAAACATGAGTGCGACGACTCAGATCCTAAGGCTAGGATAAAGGGTAAAGGTAGAGGATATCATATGTAACCACATAAGCAAACATCACACATTTGATGACAATTAAGTATAGACAATCAAATAATGTCACAACAATGTAAACAAAAGATTCAAAACTTCATGGGGACAATCAAAAGTTTTTAAAGATGAACCACTTAAATGCTTACAAGAAAAGTTGAAATTCAAACTCAAGTTCAAAGGGAGCTAACAAGCCAAGTTCATGTCAATTTCAAATTAAACTCAAATGGAATTAAAGTTTTGAAATGAGGAATGAGAGGAGAGTGAAAACCCTAAAATGGGTTATAACTTGCTCATAATGCTAAGTGTTTATAAAATAGGATTTTTAGAATTATTTAAACATTATATGAAAATATGTTACAACACAAGAATTTTGCAAAAAGAACCACTTAAAAATGATTTAAAATGGAGAAGTTATGTGGTTTTTAAGTTTGTGAACAAAACATAAAAATCTAAATGATAAAAAGAATAAAATGCACATGGTAAGACAATGCATCAAACAAATTTGATTATTTAAACATGTTAACAAACATGTATGAATAATACAAGATCAATCTCACAAGAAAAATCAAGTTACAAATTGAAAAAGTTTAAGAACATCATGGTAAAAACCCTAAAAACAGTCATGGTAGCATGTGAAATGCAAATGGAAAGTTCACATTTATGAGTTTTAGGTTTACCTCTTGAAGAAAGCTTAAGCAATAAGAAAACCAGAGATCTTGAGAGCTCTTCCAAGATCTGCAAATTTTCCTAGGATGATGAATAGATGCTCCAAACAACCTCCAAGCAAGCTAGTGGACGAAAAGCCTTGTAAATGAAGGAAAATCTCCAAAATCCAAATATTTCAAAGACCAACTCACTAGAACCTTTTTACATAAGTGTGTAAGTGATTTGGATAGCTTCAATACATCATATTTGATGTGTTTGAAGTGTTTCTTGAGTTGGAAGAAGTTTGGAAATGGTTTTGAAAGGTGTTTTGCAAAAGCAGATTTTGAGGGATTTTTGAAACTTAATGAGATTTTGCAAGAACTTGTAATTGTGTAAGGGAGTTCTAGATGGTTTCTAGCATGGATCTTGTATGTTTGTGATGTATTAAGTGAGTTCTATTTATAGCCAAAGGCCTTGAGTCAAGGTATGGGCAAAAGTGAAGCAAATTGCCAGTTTTAACCTTCCATCATGAAAATCTCTTAGTTTTCCAGTGCAATCTTCATCTTTGTATTTAAGCCACTCTACTAAGATATTATTCATTCCCCATATATTTTTTTCATCATGCTTGATAGGATAGGAGGTGACTTGTTGAATTAAATTTGATGCTTTGACAAGGGTAGCCACCTTTTTTCTCTTTCTTCACTATTCACTTTTGCAACTTGCATTAAATAATGATTTCGTTTGATCTTTGTGCCATTTTCGTGGGAATTGATGTACAAATGTTCATTATCAATATAAAAATCATAAATGCGGCTTAGCATTTGATTAGCATCGATTTGGAGAGGTTTTGGATCAAAAAACTCATGCTGACCTGGTTTTGCCAATGTGAGTTTTTGCCAACTTGTGGACCTTGGTTCTATCTAACTAGGTAGAGTTATGGAACCCACTTGTACTTTTTAGAAAGACCCAATTAGGTACTACAATATTTATGTTTGTGTTAGGAACTCATTCCTCTTGAAACTAGGTCAAAAACCCTTGTATGGTTAAAGAGTTATAACTTTGCCCTTTTCAAAACCTTAATTCCCCAACTTTTCGATTACTTCTCAATTCTTGATCAATTGGTCACAAAAATTCATGATTATATATTAAATTATGTTGGGAACATAGTTGGCTTCAATTTTTGGTTAAAACCTTGTTGGTCAATGGGTTGACTTTTCAGTCAAACGAACCGAACGATCGAAAACCTCTAAATCGACTGTTGGTGTCCTAGGTCTTCTGAGGCCTTGAAAATTCTTGAGTTGACTTCCCTAATCTATATGAGATTCATGGACCATAAATCCATCATTGGAACACCTTTTAAATCAAAAGTCAAACTACAGTTGACTTTTCCTGATCATAAACCCTAATCGGGTGTCCTGGATTGCACTGTTCTTGATCTTTGGGTGACAAACTCAAATTGGATTCATGCTCGATCCAATGGAGTATATTTGATGATGTGGAGACTTGTTTCATGGAGAATCAATCCAATACATTGACAGATTGGACCGACGAAACCTCGATTCCTGACTGTACGGAACCCTGATTCACCTGTAACTTAACAAAGACAAAATTGAAATAGGTTAAGGTTAGAAAAAAATGAAAATGATCCTAGAATGGTGATGAGGATCTAAGGGGTCAAAATTTGGGGTGCAACATTAGGGAGAACTATGATCAATGAAAGTGGGCTTCCTAAGTATTTCTGGGCTGACGCCATTAGTATGGCTTGTTACGTTTTAAATAGGGTGCTCATTCTCCCTATTCTATAAAAAACACCGTATGAAAATTTAAAAGGGTGGAAGCCAAATGTGTCTCACCTACATGTCTTTGGTTGCAAGTGTTTCGTGTTAAACAACGAAAAAGAAAGTCTAGGTAAATTTGATTCCAAGGCAGACGAAGGTATCTTCCTTGAATACTCTCAGTCAAGTAAAGCCTATAGAATATACAACAAGAGATTACTTACTATTGAAGAGTCTGTTCATGTCACATTTAATGAGTCTTATCTGAAAAGTGTCGGAAAAGATAGTTTATTTCATGGTGCATGTGTATCTTCTGAAGACTTACTCAAAAGTGCTGAGACGGGACATGATCAACCTGACCCAGCCAAAGTTGAGGAGGAAAAAGATCACCGCCATGAGGAGACTGAGGAAGTTCATCCATCTAACAAAGATGATCTCTCTCCAGCTTGGAAGTCTTCCAAAGACCATCCCATCAACAATATCCCCAGTGATATCTCAAAGGGAGTGACGACTCGATCAAAGCTAAGTAATTTCTATTATCATTTCGCTTTTATTTCTCAAGTAGAACCTAAAAACCCAAAAGAGGCTTTGCTCAATGATTATTGGTTCCTATCAATGCAAGAGGAACTTAATTAGTTTAAAAGAAATGAGGTTTGGGACCTTGTTCCTCCTCCGTGAGACCATCGAGTAATTGGCACTTGATGGGTGTTTAGGAACAAACTGGACAAAAACGAAGTACTAACACGTAATAAGGCATGTTTGGTCGCGCAGGGGTATAACCAAGAGGAAGGCATCGACTATGAGGAGACTTATGCTCCGGTTTCCCGACTCAAGGCTATATGCCTTCTACTTATCTTTGCTTGTGCGAAATTTTTTAAGATATTTCAAATGGATGTGAAAAGTGTGTTCCTTAATGGTTATATAAATGAAGAGGTTTATGTTGCCCAACCTTCGGGGTTTGAATCCCATGAGTATCCTGATCATGTATACAAATTAAAATGTGCCTTGTATGGACTCAAGCAAGCCCCTAGGGCTTGGTATGATTGTCTAAGCAAGTTTCTCCTTGATCAAGGGTACTCAAGAGGAAAGTTTGACACAACTCTTTTCATTAAGCGTCAAGGAAAACACTTAATTTTGGAACAAATTTATGTTGATGATATCATTTTCGGGTCAACTAACATGAATCTAGTAAGGGAGTTTTCTACTTTAATGCAGGGAGAATTCAAAATGAGTATGATGGGGGAGCTCACATATTTCCTCAGGTTGCAAATCAAGTAACTGCAGGAGGATACCTTTGTGAGCCAGACGAAATACTGCCTTGAGCTTCTCAAGCGGTTCGACATGGCAAACTCCAAAGCTATCAACACTTTAATGCCAACGTGTGCAAATCTTAGCCGAGACGAAAATGGTAAGGATGTAGAGGTGAAAAAGTATAGAGGTATGATTGGATCTCTCCTCTATCTTACTGCCTCTAGACCCGACATTATGTTTAGTGTCTGTATGTGCGCTAGGTACCAGTCATCTCCTAAAGAATCCCATTTAAAAGCAGTAAAGCGCATACTTAGATACCTCTCGGGTACTTCAAAGTATAGGCTCTGGTATTCTAAGGGAAATGATTGCTCCTTTATTGGCTTTTCTGATTTTAATTCTGCGGGATGCAAATCAGATAGGAAAAGTACGAGTGGCACGTGTCATCTGTTTTAAACTCTTTGGTAAGTTGGCATAGCAAAAAGCAGGTCTCTGTAGCTTTATCAACTTCCGAAGCAGAATACGTTGCGGCCGACAATTGTTGCACTAATGTCTTATGGATTAAGCAACAATTGCTCGACTTTAACCTCAAACTTGAGCGTGTTCCAAATTTTTGTGATAACACGAGTGCTATTAACCTAACCAAGAATCTTGTACTACATTCAACACCAAGCATATCGAAATTCGATACCACTTCCTTAGGGATCATGTGGAGAAGGGTGATGTGGTGTTTGAGCATGTTGACACTAAAAATCAACTTGCGGATATCTTTACAAAACCACTCGCTACAGAGCCTTTCGTTCACATCCGACGGGAACTCGGTGTTCTTGATATTTCGGATCGTGTTTAGAAAATATCTCTTGCATGCTATATATATCTATATCTATATGTGCTTTGTCCATTATTTACCTAACAAATGAAGATGTTTAGAGCCATATGTGAGGGCATTCCGTTACAATTGGAGTTGAGGTAATATCCTTCCTTAATTAGAATCTCTCGAAATTCCCATGTTCATAAAATGTAATGTATCAAATTATGTGCCATTATTATCGTGTATACCATGATTGCGCTTATTTCATTCCTTTGTATGCTTGAAATATGATTAGGATTGGTATTTATGTCTCATTGTATGCTAAATTGAACAAAATTGAAGTTTTTGTTGTTTATTGTTTGCATGAGTCGACCTATACAGGGTAACGGTCGACTCACAAAAGTGACATTTTTCATGCCTGAGAAACAGGTATGCTCAGGTCGACCCTCCGGTCGACGCATACCCACGTAATTTCTGTCGCACCCTAATTTTTGACCATAAGATCCCACCCTCTTTGTTTTCTATGCGTTATCTTTATACTTTTGTATGCGTGTTATTACAGCTAACCAATCCATGCAGCTGCAGTAATGTCGAGTATAAATCCTTGCAAATCAAACTCTCCAAGACTAAGCTAGAGTTGGAATCATTCAAAGTGCTTTTCTCTTTGAGGTGCCACGCACAATGTGGAGGTTACAGAACTAATTCACTATTCATTTTCACATCTCTAATCAAGTTTTAAAAAGAAGTACACTTTGAGAATTTCAGAAGGTTGTTATTCCCTTTTTAAAAAAAGGGATATTTTAAGCTAAAGGGAATGTCTGTGACCAGGATCATGAAGGGTTAAGTAAGTATGTAGCTATTAGTGGTGAGAAGGGGAGAGTTTTTGTGTTTTTGAGAAATTGTGATGTGTTGGTTGAGTTTGATACTTTATTGGATTCGCCTATTACGGCTATGGTTTCGTATACTCCCGCTTTTAAGAATGAGAATTTTGTTGTAACTGGTCATGAAAGTGGGGGGATGTCGATACATAAAATTTGGGAAGGTTCGAGTGGTGAAGATTGGAGTTCATTGCTCATGGAAAATGTTGGAGGATGAAGTACATTCCATCTGTTGATACTAGTAAGGCTTTTAAGGAAAGCAGATTGTTTTATGGATCTGTCACACCGAGTACTAAACCGTTGATTTTCTTGAAGTAAAGGCTTATGTTTTTGACAGAAGCTGGTGCAGGATCAATTGATCAAGAGGCATAATATGGAAGTTTTATTCATGACAAAGTACAAACACACTTAATCATAGCTATTCAAAATTTTCAAACTAGAGAGAATTTACTTTCTTACAATCTTCTACTACTACGCCCAAAGTCATACCTATTACATAATGAGTCACAAGCACAGAAACAGAACCACTGCATTTCATTGCATTACAGTAATGATCATCAAAACAAAGCATAAAAGAGGAACATTGAAGGAAAACATAGATCATCATAATTCAAAACAAGGTTTGAATTTCAAGCACTACTGTTAGGCGTTTGATAACAAGAAGTCCTGGTTTTCCTTTCGAGTTTGTTGAATGCTGTTAGGATAAGTCTATCCTCTTCCCTGGAGTGCACATTCACGTCTGGAACTTCATGAAGAGGCCCACCCTTTACTCTCCGAATGTTCCGTATGTTGCTGCAAGCATCTGAAATGCAGGATGTAAGAGTTAGCTATCACCGAAGCAGAAAACCGACTTCTTTTGTCAGGTAACTGCAGTCACAAGGACAAGACTTAATCACTGAGAAAATCAAATTGAAATGAAATACAGTTTCGTCAGTAAATTGGCATACCTCAAACAAAACCAGTCATGATCACAATGCCCCAATCTCGCCGAAGCCACGCCGAAAGAACCATATGCGAACCTGATTGCTACAAAACGAAAAGAAGACGTTAGCAAAATTCAAATGCCATCATTAACTCCTTACCAAGCGTCGAGAAATTAGAATCTAGACAAACGGGACAACTATCCTCAGAACTTTTCTCAACACAGGCCGAAGGCACCAACGGCACAGCCTCAAGCACGCGAGTTCAGACCATCAAGTCATCATCACCGTTATACATTTCCCGGCACCGGAGCTAAGAACAAGTGGACTCTGAACTGATCATCAGCAACCTGAAGAAAGAAGAGAAAAGTCAGCATCACAACAACAACCAACTTCAAGCCAGATGGTTCTTACATCAGGATTCACAGCCAACAGCAATCACTCATATACGAACGAAGATTCATCTTTTAACACAGGATACTCATATGAAACTTCAAGCAGTCAATCAAATGGAAAAGTTTCGGTCCTCATCGACTTCAAAAGATGCCCTTCTGCACTCTCAACAACGGTATCAGCAAAAGTCCCAGCAGTTTCAACAGCTAGACCAGTACTTAAATCACAACAACAATTTCAGTCGAAACTACACAATCAGCGGTCTCAGTATCTAGTCAGCACGACTCATCATCCTAGCACCAAAGAAACAGAGTTAGCAAGCTATTTCACGTGAAGGAATTTTCAAATTAAGGGCTGTTACCAGCGATGAAATTTTGGGCTCACCAAATCCCTTCACACCACAGCTATCATAATTCATTTTGAGGCTACTAGTTTTTTTGGCCCAAAGAAAAATCGCTATCTACACCTGCCAAATCACAAAATCCTGAATTAGCAAATCAATCAAAGAATATACCCGTTTGGGAAAAAGATTCAGTTCAGACAGCTAGCAGTTTTTATCTCAAGACATTGAATCTGGACAGGCAGAGCATTAAACATGATTGATCCAAATATCACAGATTGAGATTTTCATTAACAAGCATCAATGAAATCTGACAGGAAAGGAAAGATTTCAAATCTGGTCTAAACCAAAACAGAAGGCCCAAAAACAAATATTACAGCATTCAAAGCATTTAATCAGATTTTAAACAAGAGATTTCACTTGAAGCCTATATAAGAGAAGATTCGAGATGAAGAGAAGGAGGGAGAATTTCACCGAAATCCACACAAACGGTTCACAACAGTTCTAAAAAAAAAAAAAAGACCCCAAACATTCAGAAAATTCTGATCGGAAAAACCCTAAGTAACCGAGATCATAAGAAGGAGAGAACTCATCTTTCCTCAAAAGCTTCACTGAATACCGTCGTTTCTGGAGCCATTTCCAAACCCGCGAATCACCGCCGTGTTGCCAGCTCGAACCTCCGACGCCGTCTCAGTTCACGGTAACCTTTTATTCGCGTCAAAGATTATTGAAACTTTTGATGTTTTATTTGTAGTGCAGGTTCAAAACGAAGGAGAGCCATGGAACGAAGGAGGAGAACGAAACGAAATCAAGAGGAAGAAAATCATAGTGATGGGGAGTGAGATCGGTGAAATCGAAGAATTTGGGGGGGGGGGGGGAAGATTTGGGGGTTAGGGTTCCGTTTTTTTCTTCTTTTTTTCTCGTTGTTTTGTTATTTCCTTCGTAATGTAATCATTCATCACACGCTCACCACACACACCACTAACCATCGCTTAATCTCCCATTAGTCCTAATTAACCTATACCATAATCATTAACTCCTTTTATTTAAATAATTAATTAATTAACCATTATAACTTTTATTAATAAGTCCTTAATATACCTTTCTATCTAATATAATTATCTTTTTTTATTAATTATAATCTATTCATTTTATTTAAAACAACTTATAAATCTTTTTTCTAAATCAACTCTTTTTTTTGAAAAAATAACTCATAAAACTGATCCACCCTTTTACCTTTTAAATTAATCGACTTTTAATTCATCTAATTAATTTAATTTAATCTAATTCACTCAATTAGTTTTTTTTATATTTTATTTTCAACTTAGCACCCTTTTTTATAACTTAATAACATTATTCACATTTTGTTAATGACTAAACATTTTAACATAAACACCCCTTTTTCAATTTAAATTAACTTCTATCTCTTATGATAACATCTAAAAAAAACCATTTTTATTTAATAAATCCTATTTATTTAAAACCAATCCACATCCAAAACCTTTTTGCTAATAAAATTAAATTAACTCTTTTTCTAAAATCAACTCCATCAATTAATCTAACTTTTTATTAAAACCAATAAACAACATTTTTTTAATAAAATTAATCTCCTTATAAAATAATCATAACTTCCTAAAATCAATTTCACCTTAGGAACAATTCATTCCCCTTAAAATCAATTCGACTAAAAAACAGTCAAACTCCGCCTAAAATCAATCAACATCAAAAATACAACCTAATCGTGCACACTCACATCCACAATTCACTCTCACACACTTCAGCGCTTTCATGCGTATGTGTATGCTTTACTTATTTGCCCGTTACTATTTCCGCAATTTTACAGCAATTTACATTATCGCAATTTACATTATCGCAATTTACATTCTTGCATCGCATCCCGTCCAAAGGAAAAACCTACACATGATTCAACGCTTGTGTGTAGTGCACATCATTTGCATCATTCTCCCCTACGATCTTTGATCCTATTCAAGTCGATCTCTTAAGATAGATCCTACCCCATAGGAAGGACCTTTATCTTTTACAACATAGAAACAAACAAACAACTCAACAACAAATATTCAAACACAATAGAGAAAAGATGTTAATCATCTTAAGCGAGATAGAATCTCCACCCCACATCAATACAATCAACATGTAGGGACTTTGCCTTAAGAGAGAAAGAGGCGTACATCGTCGATCAATATCCGAGTACTTAAGCCCTTCTCTTAAGACGATGCAAAGACTATTTTCCTACAACTCGTGGCGGTTAAATCTCTCTTAAAATGACAACTCGTCTTTTCTTCTAAAATCAATCAATCAACTACCCTAAACCCGTAGGAACTTTGACCACAATCAAAGAACTCCTCAAACCCTTAAGGGAAACTACAGATACTCTGATTTCACTCCTGTAAGGATATGTAGGCATAAGATGCGATATCTTATCGAGTATACTTAGAAATAAATCACTAGGGTCTTTTATCCCTCAAGCAGATAAACACATAGCAATAAACAAACATAAAACAAGAGGTTCCTGTAGAGTACTACAGAAACTTAGGATGCTAGCACCTTCCCTAAGTTTAACCGACCCTCGAACCTATAACTCTCTAGCTTGCATTTGCATTGCATTGTGGGAATTTCGATCTTTATCCCTTCCTTTGGACAAATCAAAGTTCGGTTGCAAAATAAATTAAAGATTCACTGGGGAGACTCAGTCGGTTTCCCTACCTTGCTTTACTTGTTTATTGCTTTATATATTTGCTTACTTGTTTATTTGTGTGTGTCCTTTATTTCTTTTGGGCTATTATCCTTGAGTGGTGAGACAAAGTCCTACACCTGGACTTGAGAGAAATTATGATAGGATGGTGATATATTCGATGAAGCTTATAGGGAGTGAGTCCCGACTAAGTTGACTCGAGAATCCCGCTTAGTTGAGACCCTTTTGAAAATGGTTCGGTTGAACGAGTTTAGTCGTGAAAACTTTTAATATTCTCAATTGGAGTCCATGATGCTAAGGACCGTAGTTACCTTTAACCCCACTTTGGCCTTTATTAGGACGTAGTGCAAGGCTATGAAGGAGTAAGTCCCGAAATAGTGTTATGCGATACTACACTCAAAAGAAGTTCTCTTGAGAATATTATTAATCCCCGAGTTAGTTGGGAAATTGATAATATCCAAAAGATGGGCTAATGACTTTGGGAACCTCTTTAGAACCTTGTTCTGCAGGTACAATCCACCACTAGTCCCTGACCTTTGGGAATGTGTATACCCTTGGCCCCACGCTCGTTGTGAACCTAGGACCTTTGTTTGTTTATCTTTGTGTGTCCTTATGTGCTTACTTGTGTTTGTTGCATTCATATAACATCATACTACATTGGACTTCATGGGATTTACCCTTTATTTATGAACATTGTAGGACATCATGGATTCCAATCGAAGAAATACTTTAAAATATACTTTTAAAAGTCCTAAATTGGATGACCTAAGGGAGTTGGGAGCTTTGATTGAAGACCAAGAGAAGTTCAAGGGTAAATATGGGAAGTTACTATCTTTGTTGAGATGTAAGGCAAATGAAGAGCTCCTTTCCGCTCTATTACAATTTTATGATCCAATGTATCATTGCTTTACTTTTCCAGATTATCAGTTGTTGCCAACTTTGGAAGAATACTCCTTTTTGTTAGGATTGCCTATTCTAGAAGAATCTCCTTTTCCTTTCCTGGGAAAAGACCCCGAAGAAAGAGACATCGCTAAGGCCCTTTATCTCAAGGTATCTGACGTCAAGGCCAACATGGTTGTTAAAAGTGGGACTTTTGGTTTGACTACAGATTTCTTATTCAAGAAGGCTTCATTTTATACTGATTTTACGAACAAGGCACCGTTCGAGGCAATCTTCGCCTTACTTGTCTATGGGATGTTTCTTTTTCCGAGTTCTGAAGGGTTTGTTGACCTTAATGCAATTAAGATCTTCATGAAGAACAATCCAGTGCCGACTCTATTGGGTAATACCTATCACTTTATACATCTCCGAAACCTTCGTGGTGGAGGAATGATTACATGTTGTGTGCCCTTATTATACAAATGGTTCCTTACGCACTTGCCCAAGTATGTTTCCTTTTGGCATCTTAATGATAAGCGTTGGTCAGAAAGGATTATGGCTTTGACTCATTCTGACATTGATTGGTATAGCCGTGAGTATGATGGGATTCTAATCATTGATGGATGTAGAGATTTTGCCAATATATCGTTACTCATCTTTGGTGGAGGGATTAGTTATAATCCGGTTTTAGCTCGCCGACAGTTGGGATATCCGTTGAAGGGACCACCTAAGAGCATACAAGTTGAGAGTATTTTCTTCGAGGATAATCAAGAGCTCCAAGAGAAGATTGTGGAAGCTTGGAAACATTTGCATAAGAAAGAGAGGAATAGTTTGGGAAGGCCCAACTGTGTGTCTTTGGAACCGTATCTTCAGTGGGTAAGGAATAGGGCAATCAAGCTGAGAATGCCTTACTCTCATCAGGATCCTATACCTCCCAGGGAAGAACCTACTTATACTTTCATGTCTGACGCTGAGAAGTTGGGGGTCGCCTTGAAGAAGTCACAGCAGGAATCAGAAGTGTGGAAGAACAAGTATAAAGTGTCTATTGCAGAGAATGATGGGCTTCAGAGACAGATTGTTGAGCTTCAGAAGCAGCTACAGTTGAAGGATCAAGAATTACTTCCTTGCAAGAGGAGGAGAGTCATGGAGGATTTATTTCTCTCCGGCCCACAATGCACTATTTGGAAGCTGGTAGTGGACAACCTTATCCGTGAGAAGAATCAATTAGAAGAGCAGCTCAAGCAGCCGAATTAGAAACTTCTTTAGGGCTTTCATTAGCTTTTATTTAGCTATTTATTTGGGACTTTTAAAAGCAATTATTTGTATTCCGTTTCAAAATTAATAAAAAACGTTTTCTTTTACCGCAATGTTTATAAATAGTTGGGATCCCATGAAGTCCTACTCATCTTGCATTGCATTCTTTCTTTATTCATTTCAAGAAACTCAATTTTATTTCTCAGGTATTGTAACAATGGACTTCAAGAGAGAAGCATTGGAGTACACTTTTCAGAGTTCTAACATTGAAAGCTTGAAAGGACTAGCAGATCTCATCGAGAACCGTCACGCTTTCGCAATAGAATATGGAGAAGTCTTCCGTTTTCTCGAACTCAAGATGAAAGGAGGGTTGTTGGAGACCCTTGTTCAGTTATATGATCTGTTGTACCATTGTTTCACTTTTCCAGATTACCAGTTGATGCCGACCTTGGAAGAATATTCTGATTTCTTGAGGATACCTGTGACTGTCCGACCAATGTTCACTGGCCAGGAAGACGTACCCAGTCACCAAGAAATTGTCAACGCTACTCATCTCAGCTTAGCAGATGTTCAAGCGCACTTAGTCACCAAGGAAGGAGTCCTTGGATTCCCAGCCGATTTCTTGATCGAAAGAGTCTGTTACCATGCTGAAAGAAAAGAAGTCCTTATATTGGAAGCTACCTTTGCTTTACTGGTCTATGGGATTTTCTGGTTCCCGAAGATTGATAATTTTGTTGATATGGATGCGATTAAACTATTCATACTCAAGAATCCCGTTCCCACCTTGCTAGCTGACACATATTATTCAATCCACTCGAAGAATGCTGAAGGAGGAGGACATATTGTTTGTTGTACCGCTTTGTTGTATTCATGGTTCATTGCTCACCTAACTCGACACCCGTCTATTTGGGATGAGATAGAATCACCTCATTGGTCCGAGATAGTTATGGCCCTTACTCACTCTGACATTGTGTGGTATGACCCTACTTATGGAGGTATATGTATGATTCCCAGCATCGGAGGATTCACCAACATACCGCTCCATGGGAGAGAAGGATGCACAAGTTACAACCCTGCTTTGGCTCGCCTCCAATTTGGGCATCCTATGATCGAATTACCTGACCAAGCTCTGTTAGAAGGGATCTTTCTCAAGGAAGGAGAAGATCCAGACCTGAAGACCGTCATAATTTACGCATGGAGATACATCAATAAGGAAGGAGTGACTGCTTTAGGATACCCCAACTGTGCTGTCTCTGAGGGATATCTACATTGGGTGCGAGAAAGGGCTCTCGACCTCAAGATGCCGTTTCATTTTCATGAACCTATGGTTTTGGCTTTTCACGATCCAGATTGGTTTGATGTAAGTGAAGTAGATCAGTTGAAGGCCGCCTTGGATGAAGCTCGGAAACTGAAGGCCGCTTGGAGGAACAAGTTTTTCACCCTCAAAGTAGAGAAAGAGAAGTCTCAGAAGCTGCCAGAGATAGAATTTGCAAATAAGAGGAAGGTGCGAGAGGATTTATTTTCTTATCACACCTCTTCCGGAACTGTCGTCGGAAATGATCTTCCCCCAGCTGTTATGGATTGGAAGGAATGTGTCAATCGACTCATCAGTGAGAAGGCCGAGTTACAAGAACGCGTCAGTCAGTTAGAAGGAGAACTTCGCGCACAGAAGGAGCGTAGGGAGTAGATCCCCGAGTTTCTCTTTTGCTTTTGGTTCAATGTAATAAACTCTTAAAAGAGTACTCTGCTTTGTAATGCTTCGAATATCAAAATAAAATAAGTTTTTCTCCAACGTTACAATACCGAAAATAATTTGAGTTTCTTGAAGTATCATACTCATTTGCATTTTGCATAAGCATAACATTGTTTGTATTCCAGGGTCTCACTCTTGCTTCATCTTCGCAGACAAGCTGAATCACCGATACAACACTCGAGCTAGTCAACGCCAGAAGATGGATCAACTCGAACAAGAGAACAGAGTGCTCCGTGATGAAGTTGTAGTTCTGAAGGAAAGTTTGGAGAGGTTGAATGGTTTAGTCGAAGCTTTGTCCAATCAAGCCACGCTTAACAACCAAGAGGTTCCGAGGACCGTGATCTCTGAAGTGACGCCAGCATCGATCCTAGTGGTGTCTTCTGTTGCCGAAATGACCTACAGTATGCCTCAGGGTTTCCTGTGGGGATTGTCTCCTAATTTCTTTTTAACCGGCTATCGTCCGTTTGTGTCTGAGATTCCTGCTATGACCACTGTCCAAGCTACTCCTGTAGTTTCTGCTGTGATGACTACTGCATCTCCCCATGTGAATGTTGTTTCGTATATTCTGGACGAGCCAATTCTACAAGGGTCGCCAACCAAAACTGTGGGTTTGGAAGAAAGGATGGATGGCTTTCAAGACCAATTTTCTGAAATGCAAAAGGAGTTGAAGGCTCTTCGTGGGAATGACTTATTTGGAAAGAGCGCTTCTGAGCTGTGTTTGGTCCCAAATGTCAAGGTTCCGCCAAAGTTCAAGGTCCCTAATTTCGAGAAGTACAAAGGGAGTACTTGCCCTCAAAGTCATCTTATTATGTATGCCAAAAAGATGTCTGCCCAAACTAATAATGATCAACTGCTCATTCACTATTTCCAAGATAGTTTGACAGGCGCTGCGCTCAAGTGGTACATGGGGTTGGATAGTGCGAAGATTCAGACTTTCAATGATCTAGGAGGAGCCTTTGTCAAGCTATAATGTGGACATGGCTCCTGACCGTGATCAGTTGAGGGCTATGACACAGAGAGATAAGGAGAGTTTCAAGGAATATGCCCAACGTTGGCGCGAGTTGGCCGCGCAAGTCACACCACCATTAGAAGAAAAGGAAATGACCAAGATTTTTCTGAAGACCCTTGGTCCTTTCTTTTATGAGAAGATGGTAGCCAGTGCACCCAGTGACTTTACTGAAATGGTTAATATGGGAATGCGCTTGGAAGAAGGTATCCGTGAAAGAAGGTTGGCTAAGGAAGAGAGTGCTCCTAGCAATGTTAAGAAGTATGGGAGTGGTTTTGTGAAGAAAAAGGAACAGGGGGTGAACGCCGTGCAGGAAGGAAGACTTAGAAGGAGGTACTCACCATCATACCAAGTTGCGGCAGTATCGCCAGTGTTTAATGCTCCCGCTTATCAACCTCAACAGTCTCCGCAACCGAGTCAGCCATCTCAATCCACCAATGCTCAACAGTCACAACCTCAGCAAAATCCGCAGTATCCTCAGCAGAATCGGCCATTCAACAATCAGGGTCATGTGTATAGAAAAATAAACTTTGAGCCTATTCCTATGAAATACGCTGATTTATTTCCAGCTTTGGTCCAGAAGGGCCATATTCAGACGAAAGCTCCACATATGGTTCCCGCAAATCCCCCTCCTTCTTATAGAGCTGACAAGTTCTGTCCCTACCATCAGGGTGCTCCAGGGCACGATATTGAGAGCTGTTTTGGTATGAAAGCAGATGTCCAGAGGCTCATTAAGTGTGGAATTCTGTCATTCAAGGATTCCGACCCTAATGTGCAGGATTAATCCGTTACCCCCGCATGGTTCACCCTTTGTCAACATGATTCAAGACTATTTGGTGGATGATCAGGAAATTTCAGATAAGAGGGCCGAAGAGGTTTGTGTTATAGTGCCTCACTTTAAGGAAGTGGAGCGTATCGAAATCGTGTATAATAGCAGAAAGCCGGCTGTTACCCCGTTGGTAATCAACGTGCCTGGACCCGTCCCTTATACTTCTAGTAAGGCTATCCCCTACAGATACAACACCACCATGTTGGAAAATGGAAAGGAAGTTCCTTTTCCCACTGTACCTTCAGTAGTTAACATCGTAGATGTCAGTAGAGTAACAAGGAGTGGTCGAGTCTACCCGACTGTACCACCGAAAGAAAAGGAGGTCTCATTAGAACAACCAGGCTCAAAAGATCCAATTGTGGGGCAATCTGGGGGATCCAATTTGTCCAATTCAGATGAATGTCTCAAGGTGATCAAGAGAAGTGAGTATAAGGTTGCAGATCAGCTCCTGCAAACCCAATCGAAGATTTCTGTGTTGCAATTGCTGATGAGTTATGAGGCTCATAGGGAAGCACTCCAGAAGATATTAGAACAAGTGTATGTTGAACAAGATGTGACTATGGAGCAGTTTGACAATATCATTGGTAGTATTACTTCATGTGATAATCTGGGTTTTAATGAAGACGATCTTCTGGAGGAGGGGAAGAAACATAACATGGCTTTACATATTTCTGTGAACTGTAGAAATGATTCTATGTCCAGTGTATTAGTTGATACTGAATCTTATCTAAATGTGATGCCTAGAACTACTCTATCTAAGCTATCCTATCAAGGACCGCCAATGAGGCCAAGTCATGTTATTGTCAAGGCTTTTGATGGGTCAAGAAAAGCAGTAATTAGTGAGGTGGATTTGCCGATGACTATTGGATTGCAGACTTTTATGATCACATTTCAGGTCATGGACATTCGTGCCGCCTATAGCTGTTTGCTAGGGAGGCCATGGATACATGAAGCTGGGGCAGTTACGTCTACTCTACATCAGAAATTGAAATATGGGGAAAACGGTTACAGTTTGTGGAGAAAGAGCCTTGGTGGTGAGTCACTTGTCATCTTTCTCATATGTTGAAGCTGAGGAAGAGGTTGGCACGCAATTTCAAGCTTTGTCTATTGTGGGCGAGGGTGTCCGGAAATCTCAGGCATCTATGTCATCATTTAAAGACGCGCAGCGAGTAGTGAACAGTGGTCATCAGACAATTTGGGGAAAGGTGTTGTCTTTGCCAGAAAACAGAAATAAGGAAGGTCTTGGTTTCATTAGCAGTTCTGCTCAAACTACCAAGAATCAAGGACTACCGCTGATTAATGAAGTGTTCCGTAGTGGAGGGGTCATCCATCATCCTTAAGTTAATGTTGTGTCAGAGGACGAGCTTGAAGGTTACATATCAGATGGTTCTGCAAGGTCCTCCATCCCTTACGAGGATTATGAGCCCTATATGGAAGATCCAGGTTATGTATCAGATGAGTTTGACTATAGCTTTGGGGTCTATGCTGTTACCGAGGAAGATTCAGATGGGGATATTCCAGACTTTGTAACCCCAGGCGTTTTGGTTAAGAACTGGAGTGTGGTGGAAGCCCCTGCTGTCGTTCATATATCGAAGTAAAGCTTTTGTTTTAAATTTTTTTGCTCTGCCCAAGGCGAAACTGCATTTATTAGGGCCTACTTTTAAATAATTCCCTTTGTTCTGCCCAAGGCAAAGGTGACTTTGTTGGGCGTGTCTTTTGGTTTTGCTATCATCAATAAATTACTTTCATTTTCATTTGTGTTTTTATATTTATTTACGATGTTGGAAAATAATAAGTAGCATCTCGCGTACACACACCTTCCACTTTACGAAAACTTATTAAAAATCATATCAATGCCAGCTCCCACCACCGAGAAACAAGTCAGAGGATTTTTGGGACATTTGAATTATATCTCTAGGTTTATATCCAATATGACTGCTACATGTAAACCTATTTTCAAGCTTCTGAGGAAAGAACAAGGGTATGTTTGGACTGAAGACTGTCAGAATGCTTTTGATAGTATCAAAGAGTATTTGCTCGAACCACCTATCCTAATACCACCATGTCGCTACCGCGAAAATAAGGTGCCGGCAAAACAGAAGAGTCTCCACCTTTCGTTATTTATCCCTCAGAACGGGAAAGGAAACGATCAGAAAAACCTGACGAAAAGGTATAAGACAAGGTCAACGCAACCATGTCTAGGTTCGGGAGTCGGTTACGCAAGGGGATGGTATTAGCATCCCTCACGTCCATCGTACTCGATGGGATCCATGTTTGTTGTGTTTATCTGACGGGTTTATTTTACTATCTACCTATCAAGGCCGGTCTGAAAAGAAAAGAAAATGACTCGGCAAAGCGTCACACTTTATGCCTATGTATTCTCATTAGAGAATGAGAAATCAGAGTCAACGTAGTTCGCCTAACTACAGGTTATGGGGGAAGGTTGCTCGCCAATACATCAGTATTGTGCCTACGTACTCTCAACAGACATGAGAGATCAGAGCTTACGTAGTTCGGGATAATTCGGATTACGGGAATTCAGATTCATCTGTTTTTCGAGTAGGGTTAACAAACAGTTCCAGCAGTTTGGCGTACGCAGCTCGACCCTTGGAGACTTAGGCGTTACCGTTTGCGGTAGAACTGGGAGTTAACGACACTCTTTTCTTCAGAAAAGCTTCCTTTGAATTATGGGCCCACGGGGCAAAAAGGTTTGAAGTTTGTTTTCTGTCTTTTACGGAAGAACTATTTTTTAGTTGTCTGTAGTTTGTACAGCACTATAGACTATGACCTGGGTACGAATGCGTCACATATTGTCCAAAGGACGTATACTAAACATTCTAGACGATTGAGAGGAGGTCGCTCAATTATCATTACCCAAGTAGCTTAAGGCTCGTAACACGCTTATACTAACTTGCCTTTATTACGTTTTTTACTGTTGTTTTGAGATAAGAAGAGAGAACAGGCTCAACTAAGGGGGGGACTATCAAGTCCTAACTGTTGTCATGCCAAGGATTCATCCTATGGTTGAGGTTTGAAACAAGGAACTCCTAGAAGTTATCATGCATAGGTTTCAACCTAAAATTCTAATCATCACTTCCTTATCAAAGGAAGTGAGATTCCTAGGGGATCATGTCAGGGTAAACAGAAATAGATAAAGCATCAGCTTAAACAGTAAACAGTAAACAGTACAGGAACAACTGTAAAATGCATGCAATGCAAGTGAGGGAGGAAATGTGTGTGGGGCATCAGCCTCCACAAGCTCGTCTCAACCTCAAGCCAGATATGAATAACTGCAATCATAAAGGAAAATAAAATGCCATCAAGCAAATCATAAACCACACAGACAAGGGAGCGGAGCTCTACCGAATACCAGCAAGCAAAGCCATACAGTAAAAATACAAGAAGAGGGAGAAACTCGACCTCTAATGCAATACAAGCAAGGGTAGAAACTCAACCCTTAGGATGCTCTTAGGCATATTCAACTACATGACCTAATCTAAATGCATCACACCGATCAAGTCACATCAATACAGTTGCACAGAAAGAAAACAGACAGTCCAGAAAGAAAATCCACAGCTTCCACAACTTCACAGTAAAGCAATCCTCTGACAGCAATCCAGTTCACAGTCTGCAACTGTTCTTCTAGTCCATCATCTTCAAGAGAAGGAGAGATACTCCATCTTCAAGCTTTAATCTTCAATAGGCTCCACCAAGAAGGAAGAGAATCAATAAGTTGATTATTTGATAATAGGAAGCAGACAGGAAACCAAAGGAATCCTATCCGACACTCAACCAGTTATCAGAGAGACGCATCCTCAAAAGTTCTACTCATTGTAAATGTCACACATCCCTCCAAAGGATAGATGAGACTTTAACATGAGTACTTTGAATCATAGGATGAGAATGGAATGGGAATGAAACCAACCATTATTTGAAGAAAAATCGAATTCCAAAGCTCTCTCCTAAAAGCCCTAATTTCCTAAGCTACACAAAGCTAACAAAAAAGAAGGAAAAACTCCAATCCAAGCCCCCACCAGCCACTTCACACAAGCTTCATCATGTCCATGATGTCCTCCAATGAGATCCAGAAGCCCACTATGCAAGGAAGCCCAACTTTGAGTCCATTCCAAATCAATCCTCAACATTGAAACACCAAATGAACAACCAAGTTGAATATTCTATCAAAAATATCAAAACACATTCTAAAAATCTGATTATTTTTCTATGGGAACATACATTTACTAATAACCTATAGTTAAAAAATCAGGGCCTAATTCATTCCCTAAGTCCTCCAATAAAATCCTAAACCTCAAGGTATCACAACTAAACCCTAAAAGGGAGCTCCTAAAGTTCTAGTCCTAAAACAACACCTAAATTCATCACAAAAATGTGAGAAAAATCTGAGGGGAGCATACTGTCGCACCTCGAAAATTCACATTCGAGAACACGACCCTCGCGCAAAAGGCGCGGAAATGCGGTACGACAGAGTCGCCACCGAACTTTATTTTTCCCGAATAAACAGGAGAGGAAAATATCGAGAAAACCTCACAGACGCGGAGGGAACACGGCTGTCGCAACCATATTCCTGAGTTCGGGAGTCGGTTACGCGAGGGGAAGGTATTAGCACCCCTCACGTCCGTCGTACTCGACAGGAACCTCTTAATTCGAGTTGTGATGATGTTAGCTAAACTTATTTTCTTCTCTTCTCAATACTAAATACTAAAACGATACTAAAAGGAATAAAGACGCTAGGGGAGAGGGGATGGTTAGAGGATAGGGTGCTCGCCAAGGATTTGGGCCCTTGTGCCTACGTATACTTATTCGGACGAGAATGAGAAATCAGAGCGTCGTAGTTCGACTACGGGAAAGGATGGGGGATGGACGGAATAATGGAGGAAGGTAGAAGTGTGGAATAGGGGAGGAAATGGAAAGTGTGCTCGCCAAGATCATCGCAATCTTGTGCCTACGTATCTTACATTCGGACGAGAATGAAGAATCAGAGCAGTTGTAGTTCGTGGTAACAACCACGAAAGAAACTGGATTGAATTGGTTTGAAGTGGGTACGGATGACGATTACTCGAAGCTTAAGAAAGACTTCTTAGACCTTAAGTAATCGGGAGAGCGAACCAAAGACTTGGAACACTCTCTTTTTCATCTTGAAGATAAAGTTGTATGAAAGGGTGTGTTTGAATAGATGACGATTACTCGAAGCTTAAGAAAGACTTCTCAGACCCCAAGTAATCGGGAGAGCGAACCAAAGACTTGGAACATTCTCTTTTTCATCGCAAAAGAGGTTGTTTGAGTTTGAAATGGTACTTGGGAATGTTGAGTAGTTGAAGGATAGTTGAACAACAATTGAATGACGTCGGGTTGTTAATGTTATTTAAAAGCGTCAATTGCTCACACACGAATAAGATAACTCGCATCCAAACAACCGAAAGCAAGCTCAAAGACTTGAACCCACTCTTTACACCTTGAAAAGGATTAGATAGTTGTTAGTTGATTGATAATTTGTTTCGAAAATCCGCTTGACGTTGGATCAAGGGTTTGACTCATTATCGCGTGCAAAATGTGCGGTGGAAATGGTTTGAAAGAAAAAGACCGACTTGACTTACGCATCAAGGGTCGATTTGTAATAGGTTGATGGCGAATGCGTACGAGCACTTGACTTACAAGGGTGTTTGAAAATGGCTCGATGATGAATCGAGAATTAGTTTGAAAATAGTTTGAATCCGCTCTAGTCCCTATGGGTGCTCCTAGGAGATAAACTAATAATCATAGAAATGCGAAACATACATCGGAATGGGAGAGGGATGCATGTAAGTTACACGGGATTGCACGAAATAAAGGGGTCTCATTGTAAGGTAGTCCAAGAGAAAGCCGTGTGTGTGCATTGTGTCCTAAACTACGCCTTGAGCAAATTCGGGGCACAAACTTGATATTAGGATACCTACAAATGACCAAAGATCCAACAGTCCACCAATTTGGTTTTTTAGCGGTTTCGATAATTTATTATGTGTTTTCGAATATGGGTGAATAAATATGAATAAATATGATATGATAATAATAATATGAATAAATAATATGACAATAATATAGTAAGATAATATAACAATAATATCCACAATAATATTTGACGGAAATTAAATTTAATGGTTAGTTTAGTGAATCGAATCGGGACACGAAAGGATAGGATCTAGTCTTAATCATAAACATAATGCCGATTAATCAAAGGTAGCCTATCACGATCCCAAAGTACGGAAAATGACCCCAATGGTCATTCCCCATAGATTTGAAATCGAGAAGGTTATCAACTTCGATACGCGACGCTTACGAATAAAAGACTTTCATCGATCCAATAATCGAAATAAAATCGGAGAAAAAAGGTGGTCTCGGATCCTTTGTTTCACGTCAATAATTTGACGGTTAAACGGTGGAAATCTCGTCATCGACCCAAAAGGCAAAAAAAATTGCCCAATAACAAAAGAGCAATACTAAACTAACTTCTAGAAAAAAAAAACTAAAACTTAATTAAAAAAGATCGTTAGAAAATGTATATACATAAAAAAAAAAGTTAAATAGATTATATAAGAAAAGTTAACATAATATATACAGAGTTCTATAAAATATAAAATATGTTATATATATATATATATATATATATATATATATATATATATATATATATATATATATATATATATATATATATATATATATATATATATATATATATATATATATATATATATATATATATATATATATATATATATATATATATATATAAAACGCTTAAGAAAATAAAATATAAAATTTCACTAAAAACTGGTTTATAATTTACGATAATATATTACAAAATGACAATCTCTTTTTATATTAAATATTTACAAAATAATTAAATAATAATATATTAACAGAAAAAATTAAATATTTACAAAATAACTAAATAATAATATATTAACAGAAAAATAGGAAGGGGTGATAACAGAAAATGGAGTACAGAAAACAGGAGGGGGTATGTGAGTGTAAACACGGTGAGCTGCAACTAAACATGGGTTCAGCCCATTATTAATAATAATAAAAACAAAAGAAAATGAATTAAAAATAAAAATAATAAATCAATAAAAAAATTTAAAAAGGAAACCAAAACGACAAAAAACGTAGAACGCTTCTTCATTGCCTCTCTCTCACTCAGTTATCGCTCTCACTCGCTGTTCGATTTTCACTCTCTCTGTTTCCGATTCTCGCTCTCATTCATCGTCTCTATTTTAACTTAATCTCACATCTTTTCTGATCATCCTCTTTGTTTTGGTTGTTTCGTTTTGTTTCCGGAAAATGGGTTTGAAGAAATGAATTTCCAGCGGTTGGTTTTGTTTGTGATCGGAAGGGAAGTTGTTTGGTTGAAGTGTGTAGAGATAGTTGAAGGAGGTAAGTGGGTCATTGAAGCTGAGATGATGATGAACAATGGCGGTTTAGGGTCTTTTCTGTTGGTTTTGAAGATGAAAGAAGGTGGGTTAGGCACCGTCGAAGTTGTTTCGACGGGTTGAAGATCTGGTTTTATGGGCGATTCGAAGTGGTGGAGTGAACGGCGGAAGTTATTGTAGAAACGAAAGAAAACGGTGAAGGGCGAAGGACGGATGGTTAGCGATGGAGGTTGTTGTTATGGAATGAAGGCTGAGATGGATAATGAGTTTATCGACGATGATGTTTGTGAGGTTTTGGTTTTCAGAAGATGTCAAATTCAAGGGGTTGTTGTTACTGTTGTGTTGAAGGTTCAAAGGATTTGTGATTTGGAACGGTGAAGGGTTTGTTTGACGGTTCTGGTGAGGATAAGAGTTTGTTGGGTTTTTGTTTAAAGATGAAGATGATGATGTTGAGTTCATGGTGGGTGGAGGCTGACCCTTAGGATTAGGGTTGGTGTCCTCTGCAGCTAGGGTTGGTGTCCTCTGCAGCTAGGGTTGTTGGTTGGGAGACAATGAATAGTCCCTATATAAGGGACAAGTGGACACGTGGCAATTTGAGAGGGTTTGGTTAATCTGATTAGTGGTGATTAGTACAAGGTTGAGGATGATTAATGGATTAAAAAACTGACTCTAAAAAAGTTAATATAAATTAAAGTCCTAATTAATAAATAATCTAAATAAATAAATTCCTAAATAACTAATAATAAATAATAATTAAAAGGAAATGATTCTATTAAAAATAAAACCTTAACTAATACTAAACTAAAATAATTCTAATCTAATAATATCTCATAATTAAAAATGAATAATTAAAAGAAAAAATAAAAAAATAAAAATCTAATAACAATTAAAAGTCTAAACTAATCAAAATAAATTTACTAATATGAAATTAACAATAATAATAAATAAAAAATGCTAATTAACCTATTTCTACAATATTAAAACATTCTATAAACTAATAATTAAAACCTATTTTAAACTCTATTAGATTAATCTAAATGAATAAATAAAAGGAAATAATTCTATCCTAGTAAGAATCTAATTAATAAAAAATAAATAAAAATCTAATAACTTTAAAAAACTCTAATTAAAAAAAATCTATTTCTTAAAAAAAACAACTTTAATTCTAAAAATTTATAAAATGAAAAGAAAACTCTAAAAAAAACTAATTTCTAGTAAAACTAAATAAACTAAGAAAATAAAATCTAAATTATTAAAACAAATAACTAAACAAAATCTGACTATTAATAATGAAATAAATTAATCTTAATTTAATAATACTAATAATGACCATAAATCCTAATTTAATAATACTAATAAATACCATAAATCCTAATTAATAAATAATCTAAATAAATAATTAAAAAGAAAATAAAAATCTAAATAATAAATAACAATTAACCCTAATCAAATAATCTATTCTAATTAAACTAAATATTCTAATAAAATAATAAATAAATAAATAAATAAGCTAAAAACTCTAAATAACTCTAACTAATTCTAAAAAAAACTTAATAAAATTCACACAAAACAAAATTCTATATAAAAACAAAATAAAACTCTATTTAGCTCCTAATAATAAAAATACACTAAACATTATTCTATCCATTTATTTTTAAACAAAATTAAAAAGAAACCTATTTAAACTAATTCTAAACTATTTAAAGAAAATAAAAATAATAATAAAAAAAAACTAATAAATATTCTATGTTAAAACTATTAAAGTAAAATTTATTCTAAAGGAAAAATAAATAACCATTCTAATTCTAAAAATATAATAAAAACAAAATTCTACATCTAATTAAATTAAATAAGTGATAAAAATAAAAAATAACAAAACAGTGATATTTGCAAGGAAAAAGAGAAATTAAAAAAGGATTGAAATATTTATGAAAATGCCCTTAGGCTACGTGTCGCGCTTCTATTGGGCAAAATAATCAAGATTTAAAAAACGCTCAATCGGAGGCGGACACGTGTCTAAACGGCGTGAAATTAAAAAAAATGCAAAAAAAAATGCGAAAATATTTACAAAAGGGTAGGACAAATTTAGGGTATGACGACACATACATATCAAACCTAATCACAAGCCAAATATCAAGCAAAAACTCAATACCAAATACTCAAACAAAATTCACCAAACAGAAGAGGCAAACAATTCCATTTTATAGTCAAATAAAATGTGCAAAATTCAAATAAAATGAGAAAGCATGATAATCCTAATATTTTTATTCCTAAAATTTCTAAATTCAATCATGAATCAAGGAAAAAAAACTCAGAATTTATTGACTAATTTTCATATTTTTAATGGATTAAAATCAAACTAACATGAAATGCACAAAATAAAGAAAAAGAAAAGAAAATAGAAAGGAGTGCGTGTCCAATAGCAATTATAAGCAGTTCAATATGTGGGTTGGGCCCAGAAGGGGGGTACGAATAGCAACTAGGACCTAAGCCCACTCTGACTCACTAACTTGAACGTTGCGTTTTGTACAAGGGTATGTGGCAAGCTTCTGAACACACGATGGGATGACTAGTCAATGAATCCAAACGCCCATGCGATGCCAACACATTAATGAGAACGGTGTCGTTTTGTGCAGTCAATAGTCAATAGTTAAAATCCAATCGTGGTCGTGGATGGTGAGTACTGAGTCAAGTCTTTAACATGATCTAACGCCTCTCATGCATCGTCTTCCTTTAAAATCAGTTTGGAGGGAATTCACCAGACAGTGGCCCAAACGGTGGCGCCACCGTCTTCTCCGGCAGGCCATCTCACACAGGTCAAGCAAAACTAACAAACCATACATCATTCTCTCTAGAATTCAATGCTGATCATGAATATCTCATTAGAATCATCTAATTCCTTCTAAATTCCAAAACCCGATAGCACTTTCAGAAATGCACCTCAATCTTGATTCTCACCAAAGTCTAAATTAATGGCACCAATGTAATCCTCATCTTATGGTGATCATTCTACACTATCCAAACTTGATTAACAGTCCAAGAATTGCTTGATTCGAGCCTCAACAGAAAATGATCATCAACCTATTTTGTCTCTAATTCACCATTTTTTGATCTGTAATCTAACTACTCATCACCAGGATCCTAACCACCTATGAATTTCTATCTATCTCTACATAAATTAAGCACAAAAGTGAAATGTACCAACCTGTGTTCAAGCTTGTAACAGAAGCAGTTCTTGCACTCTTCAACCTTCAAGAAAGTGCAGATACACTCCAAATCACTTGCTGAAGACTATGGAACCTTCAATTGATCTTGATTTCCTCTTGAACTCTGAATTTGATTCACACTTGCAGCTCTGAAATTTCAACTTCAATCCTTGCTTCAGGCTTCAATCTCTTCCAAAAAATGGTCTGAATGCACTCATAGACTTATATAGGATGCAACTGAATGATCTAGATCCTTCTCAAAGGTTCAGAATGAGAAATTCAAATTTCAATTTCTCTTCAAAATCTCATTCATGGAACTCACGATTTCTCCTCTATCTTTCTTCAGGAAACTTCCCTTGCACTCCTTGTGAGTTACTGAACTTGAATGGTGGGGATTCATCCCTTGTTTTCATCCTATGGCTTGGATTTGAGATGTAACTTCCTCATGAAGTACCAAAGCAAAAGGCCATGAAAATGAACTCAAAACTAAATTCTAATGATGTCATTGCTTCCAAAATTCAATTTCCATTCAAAAAAATGATATTACTTTGCCTTATTTGCTCACATAACATTTATTTTGAATTTTTGATCTTTAATGCCTTTTAATTCTTCCTTTTTCCAAATTCCTTGAATCAAGTCTATCTTTGAGCTATTTCAATGCCTCCTTGATACATGGTCAAAGTTAAAACCCCATTTTGAGCAACTTTCAAGTTGAACAAAACTTCATTTGAGATGTCTAAGTTGGTGAAAATGACCCATAACCAAAAATGACCCATAATCACAACTTCCCAAAATACCATTGACTTGTTAAAGCCATAACTTGAGTTCTATAAATCCAATCATGGACTTCTAGCACTCTATGGAAAGCTAAGGGAATAAGGAACAACATTCATGTTGACCAAAAGGTCATAGGAATCATCCTTATAGGGCAAAAGTGTCATGCAAGTTGGGTAACTTTCAAGCTCCAAATTCACATGCCTCAGATGACTTGTAACTTGTCTGGCTCGTAACTTGAGTTCTATAAACCCTATTAAGGACTTCTAGTACTCAAATTAAATCTAAGATCATGCCCTACAACAATCATATTGGGGTCAAGATGAGATGAAGATCATATCTTGAGTTAAATGGCCTTGAAGTCAGGGGTCAAGCTAGGGGATTTTACACTGTCAAGTCTTAGAAACCCTAGCCTGAAACTTCTCAAACTCTTCAATCATGATGAGATAACCTTGGAATCATCCTTATAACATCTCAATGTATCAATACATAATCACATGGCTCTTGGATTAGGTCTCAACCTTCTTCAAATCATCAGTTGACTTAGGGTTGACCCAGTCAAACCCTAGCTGCACCACTCATGGCTGAGCCTTCTTAATCTTGCACAATGACCTGTCTAGGCCTCAAAGTGATCTTCAACACTTGTCATGAACTCTCTCAAGACCTCAAGTCCAACTTCATGGCTTCAGCATCATCTGATGGCTTTCCACAACTCTCAAGTTAGGAGGCCTACACACTTGGCTTCAATCACTCTCTCAGAGGATCTTTTAACTTCTCTGACAAGGATATCAACCCTTGAACACTTGAATAACCTTCTTAGCTAGCTCCATAGTCTTGTGTAGCTCTTGATTAGTAATCATACCTCTTGATCTCCTGCATACATGTCAATGAAATGCAAATGATAATGCTAATGTGAATGAAATGAAACACAAGCTAGGTAAAGAAATGTTGGGCAAATTTTAGGGTGCAACAGCTGCCCCTATTCAAACGGCTTGGACCTGACTGGGTGAGAAGCGAGTGTCTATCAAATAATCAAGGTAAAAGATGGTTGAATACCAACAAACCCGGAAATTTGCCAACTGCACAAGTACACGGTACTTTGATGGGGACAAATCTTCGGAAACTGAAATGATATCTGCACGACAACTAGCTGGAGAAATACTGATCTGAACCTCCATCAGGATGATTCTCTGATAGCAATGCGTCCTTAAATCATCAAGGGATCACCGCTTACACGGTAACTGGCGGTTTTCCAACCGCACAGGTAAACGATACTCTGATTGGTAGGAACATCTTCAAAAACTGAGCATGACAGTTGCACGGTGTTGCACCCCAAATTTTGACCCCTTAGATTCTCATTATCATTTTAGGAGCATACTCATGAATTTTCTAACCTTAACCCAATGCAAGTCTGTCTTTGTCAAATTGCAGATGAATCAGGGTTTCGTGCAGTCAAAATTGAAACTTCAGGGTTTGTGATTAGTCAATGTTTTTGGCTCATTCAAATAGGAAACAAGGTCAAGGGTATTATATAATGTCAATTGAGAAGCCAATGTGAGGTTGTTACCCCAGAATTCAGAGCAGTGCATTTCAGAGCACCCGATTAGGGTTTTGGACTAGTAAAAGTCAACCGTAGTTTGACTTTGATGTTGGAAGATGTTTAAATGGTGGGATTATGATTTATGAAGTTCATACAGCTTAATAAAGTTCATCTAAGAAGTTTCAAAGTCTCAGGAGGCCCAGAATGTCAACAGGCGACTCGGTAATCACCGATCGGTCGTACGGTTGACCGAAAAGTCAACTCTCCAAATTTTAGGAATTGGACTTCAAGTTGTGAAACAAAATTTTTCCTTATTTCATATTGGACTTGCATATCAATTTTCATGACCATTGGATCAAGGATGAAGGAATAATCGAAAAATCGAGAAATTAGGGTTTTGAAAGGGGCTAAACCATAATTCCTTAACCACACATCCAATTGAGTTGGATCAAAGCTCATTTGGAAGCTCTTGACAAGTCCTACAAAATTCCCTAAGTGGTCCATGATCAGAAAATACATAGATTTGGAGTTATGATCAAATTCATTTCTAGAAGGGAAAAAGACTTAGAGAAATTTAACTTTTAAGTTCATTTTTTAGCAACTTTGGAGGGCTTTTTGGCCAAGTTCCTTTGGGAAATTGAAATTCATGAAATCATGAATGTTCTATATCTATTTGAGGGCTTTCTAAAAAGTACTAGCACATCTCAAAAGGATTTATGAGCTGAAAGTTATGGTCATGGCAAGTTGGTGGTTTTTCACTTTAGTCCCACATTGCCAAAAATCAAAAACTCCTTCTTTCATCAAGAGGACCAATCTCAGCCCTTGGATATTATTGACCCTGATATGTAGAGAGTTTGAAGCCTGAAAATATGAAAAATATGCAGAGAGGATGAATTCTCCAAGCTTTGCAAATTGCCTTGGAAGTTGGTTTGCAACTTGCACCAAAAGTGAAAAACTTAAGCATGAGGTGTAAAACAAATTCTGAACCAGCCCTCAAGCTATGCTTCTAGCCTGCAATTAGCCACACTAAACCATCATTGTTCTTGACTATTGAGGCCTGCCTTGCAGCCAAGGAAACCCTCTTGTAGAGGTTTGCTCCAAAAAGTGAAAAACCTTTCTTCAAAGTGAAGAAATCTTCAAATATTCCCCCCACTCCTTTGCCTATAAATAGAGACCTCCCTCACCTCATTTTGAACATGAAAAACCTTTTAAAAACCATAGAAATTGAGAATCCTTGCTGTTTCCACTCCTTGCTCCAAAAATCACAAAATCACAAACTTGTCAAAAGTGCCAAAAATCTGTCTTGGTGCAAGGGCTGCCAAACTCATTTCTCTACATTCAAACACCCCAACAATCATCCATGCAATCCCTAAATATGGTATCGAAGGTGTCTAAACCATTAAACCATCCAAAAACTTCACCAATCAAAAAGTCAACTTCATCACCAAGTTACTTTGACCAAAAGCTACAAATTCTACCAAATCTTGTTCTAAGCACTTGCCTGGTGTTTTAATCATCCTAACACCTCTTATATATTGTTTTTCAACTGTCCAAAGTATTAGAATTCATTGGTGAGACCTATTTCTCCAACTGTCATCATATTTGCATATTGCTTCAAAGTGAAGAAAAGACTCAAGGCAAAAAAGGTAGATTGAAGTTCTCTGGGTTTCTTGATTGTTTTAGCTTGTTCAACAAAGTCTACAAGAGGTATGTAGCTTATAAACATTGCCCTTTGCATCATTTTCCATACTTTGGCATTTTTGTGCAATATTGAGAAATATGAACTATGGACTCTCACTAATTTTCATGACATTTGATATTTTGATGAATGAAAAGATTTGGTGAGTCTTAACATGTGTGTTTGACTGGTTCTTGTCAAGTTTCAAATGTTAGTATGTTGAAAATGGTTGTTCTGCTGTCAAGACAGTTTTGGAGGAATTGTTAACTTTGTTTTTCTGCTAGAACATAAGTTTGGTTGGATTTGATGATGTGTTTGATTTCTGATGGGGTTGGGATCCTATCAGCCATTAGGTTGTTGTTGGTTTTAGGAGATGTTCAGGTTTAGCTGGTGCTAAGGCTAGGTCCTTTTATTTAGATGTTTGGTAAGTGGTACCTAGGAATGTTAATCCAGGCCAAATTTTAGATGACCATCTGATGTGGAGTTGGTCTGCTTGCTGTCAAAACTTGTTAATCATGCCAAGGTTAGATTGGCAAGATGAGGCTGTTCCAAGTCTTGGTTAAAATTGGAATTTATTACCAAGACTGTTTTAAGTTGGAGTGTATTAATTTAGGATGTTTTGCTTGAGCATACATTAGCCTGGCTTGACCTTGTGGTGATTTATAGTACTGATTAGGTTCAAGACAGTTTCCTTGTTTGGTTGGGAGAATAGTGACCTCATGTGGTAATTTAGCTTGGTACTTGATTTAGATTTTGGCCAAATAATCATGTATGTGCTTAGGCATGTGGAGGGAGCTGTTATGCCTCAGTTTTCTTTGGCCTGTTTCTTAAAGCCTCAGCCAGTAGTGTGACTTTAGGACTGTGTGTTTTTTGATAACAAACTAAATTTATGATGTGGAACAGATTGATATACCTTGGATTAGGTCATAACCTCATGTCCAAAACTTCCCTTGAACAATTCAGTCTTACCTGCTATGATTTGTTCATGAGGGCATACCATGATTGTCATCTAAAACTGAACAAAACCAAGAGACCATTTGCTGTTAGAAATTAAACACTCTTGTTGTTTCATGCTAAAGTTTCATGAGGGCCTAATGTTTGGAAATTAGTGAGCCCTGTTGTTTTAAGGTTGATTATGCCAAACTTTTCTAGGCATTGTGTTGATCATGTTCAATTACTGTTCATTTGGTGCATTTAAAAGGGCTGCTATTTCTGTTTAGAGTCACCAATGAGATTGTTGCATCCTTACTACAATCATGTGCATTTGTTTGGTTTAGTTGTTGATGTCAAACTTGCTAGTTTCAACTCACACACATTATTTTGCTCACTTGGTTTTTTAATAATGTCTTGTGTTGAAATCTCATCTAAAACACATTGCAAACTTGCACAAGTAATCACTAATTGTCAAAGGTATTTGTTTTGGTCTTTGGGATCAAATGTGCATTTTCAAAGACATCATTAAGCAACTCACACCTCATTTCTCATTCTAACAGTGTTCTGCTTAAACTAACTGTTGAAATACATCACATATATCATTTGTAACATGTTCAAAGCCTTTACTTGATTGAGATCACAGTTAATGCATGTTGAGATACCAAAATGCATTTTTAAAACCTCATACTTGCATGATCATACCAATATTGGTTCTGTTGTGTTTTGATCCAAATCAACTGTTGGAATACATCAAATATATCATTTGTAACATGTTCAAACCCTCATTTGATTATCACAACAGTTGGTTTATGTTTTAGATTTCAAAATGCATCTTTTAGCACAAAATTGCAACTCACATATCATTTTTCACCACAGCATAAATTGAGCCTTGATTCTTGCATGAGCTTAGTCCTTGTCACTTATATGTTGTGTGGATGTGATTATTTTAATTCAAAGCTGGCTGTCATGAGTGTTTCACTTCAAAGTGCATTTTTCCATGAAAATTACCACTTGACATATCAACTTCACAAATTGTTTGCATTGAGTTATTTTTTGAACTTGGAATCATTCATCATCATTTATGTGAGCTGTGTGTTGCTTTGGTTTGGATTGAAAAGGTTTGAAACAAGTTGTGAACATCAAAATGCATTTTTAAGTTTCAAAAGACACCTGCCATCGAATTTTAAAATGGAGGAAGAACCTCAGAAAAATAATCACACCATCATGTTCCTCATGTTTTTCTAGTTAAGATACATATAAATTTTGTTGCGTTTGGTTGAGAAACGAGAAAGTTACGGTAGAAAACGTAAATCACTTTTCATGTGTTATTTTTGGCCCAAGACATATAGCTTTTTACCCTTACTAATTAAAGGGGTGGCTTTTACAAACGGATGTATAGCCACCTCAGTGGTAAGCCCATTATGCCAAAAACGCCTTGCACGCCTTGTACCTGAGTTCGACCCCTGAGGAGGGCAACTCTTTTATTAATTTTTGTCATTTTTCACCAAACTTTGAAAAATCATATCTCTCTCAATTTTAATCATTTTTCACCCATTCTTTTTGCATTGTGTTCCTATTGATGTGTTTTTTCATGTCATTTTTTTATTTCCATGTTTGACAAATTTTTCATCTCTTTTGACTGTGTGCAAGTTATGTACTTTCTGTGATCGTTTTGACAAATGCAGATGCATTTTCTCTTGATGTACTCGTGATTTTTTGTGATGTTTGTTTGCATTATCATACTTAAATGTTTGTTAACATGTTAAAGTTTCATTTTTGGTTGTTACCATGTCCATATTACTTTATCTGTTGAATTTATTTGAACTCGATCTGTCGTCACATTTCCAATTCTGCTTACCTGCTTTGATTGTCATCAATGCATTTCCATTCTTATCAATTTCATGTGATCATTTAATGGTTGTCACCATGAATGCATCATTATTATGTTGTTGCTTTTCCTTTTTATTTTTCTTCCCCAAGTGATGAAGCTTGTTAGCTTTCATCCAAGTTGCCTCCCCTGTCTTCCTCCAAAGGAAGGTCTGTTTACTTGACCATCATGTCATGGATAATTCACTCACCCCTCTCTTGAATTTGTTAAGTCTCTTTAACCCTAGATAAAGAAGCCATTAGACTTTGCTTTAAGTCTAAGAAACCCACCTATACTAAGAGTGTTCTTCAACTAGGACCCTAGGAAAGAGTTTGTCAACTCTGTGTAAGAATCATTGTCATGACTTCTTACTTTCCCCTTTTTATATTGCAACTTAGATTAGGGAGTTTTATCAAACTCCACACAAACATTGTCATGTTTGTTCCCCTTTGAACCTTGATCATAATCAATTGTTCTTTTTCCCTTGTGAGGTGAACTACGATTGCTCTGATTGTATCCTAGTTAGGATACGTAGGCAGAAGACGCGACGTCTTTGCGAGCAAACTTAGTGTATATAACTTTAGGTTTCAACTCATATCTTTTCCCAATCCCAAAATCCATAGTACATATTTCACACTTAGCAAGCAATCAAACAAAAGGTTCCTGTAGAGTACTACAGATATTTAGGGTGCTAACACCTTCCCTAGGTATAACCAACCCCCAATCCCCGAATCTCTTAAGCGTTGTCGTTACATCGCGAAAAAGGTTTTTCTTTCTTTAGACCTTTCCCTTGGATAAAATAAAGTTCGGTTGTAAAAAGAATTAAAGATTCAAGTTAATTTAATAGCTTGATATCCAATTTTCACCGCAACACACGACAACTCTGCTGGGGAATTTGTCACACGGGAATTGGTGAAGGGTCTAATCCCAAATCTCCGTCAGGATGATCATCTGATTTTGCCGTAGATCTTCGTCCTCAAGTCATCAAGGGATCACCGGTTACACGGTAACTGAAAATGGATGGTTGATCATGCCGTCAGGCATCCTGCATCATAGCAGAAGAATTCCTTATCGTCACCTATGGACTCATTGTGTCGCTAGGCACGTCGACAACATCTTTGTCGGACTTCATCAGTAAGTCAATAAGGGATCACCGGTTATTCGGTAACTGGTGAATGGCTACTCTCAAATCTCCGTCGGGATGATTATCAGATTTCGCTGCAACTTCTTTCTCAAGTCATCATGGGCTCACTGGTCACTCGGTAACCGGCAATACATAGCTGATATTACCGTCAGGTATTCTGCGACACTGCGGCAGAAGGATTCCTCGGGACTCATCAGGTCATTAGGAACTTCTTAACAATCAAGTTAATTATGCCGTCGGGCATTCAAAGAAATTTCTGGGCGTCAGCCGGACTTCGTCAGTAAGTTGGAAACAGAATCCTCAATCAATCATGAACCCAATAGGGATATCTATTCTTCTGCCGTCAGGCACCCCACGTCAGCTAGGAGAACTACTTCGACCTCGTAGTTGGACTTCATCGGTAAGTCAGGAAATGGGATCCTTAGTCATTCACGGATCAACTAAGGATATACAATCTTTTGCCGTCAGGCACCCTGCGTCAGCTAGGCAAACTGCTTTGACATCGCAGCCAGACTTCATCAGTAAGTCTTCAAATGGAATCCTTAATCACTCAGGAACCACTAAGGATATACAATCTTTTGCCGTCAGGCACCCTGCGTCAGCAAGGCAAAGTGCTTCAACATCGTAGTTGGACTTCATCAGTAAGTCAGGAGATTTGGCACTACTGCCATACTTCAATCATCAAGTCTTCAAGGAAATTTCAACTTCTCTGTTTAAAAACCTGCCGGGGATGACACATCTCCGCTGGGGATTCTGGATAACTATCAAGTAACTCTGCTTCGGGTGATTCAAAAATCATTCTGGACAAATAAACTCTGCTGAGGGAATCAAGAATCATCTTGAACAATCAACTCTGTTGGGGACTTCAAGAATCATCCTGAACCAATAACTCCGCGGGAGATTCCAGGAATCATCCTGAGCAAACACTCTGCCGGGGACTCTAAGTATCAACTTGAGCAACCAACTCTGGCGACTTCACTGGGGATTTTAAGAATCATCTTAAGCAAACAACTTCGCTGGGAAATTCAAGAATCATCTTGAGCAAACCATTCTGCGGCAGAACACCTGCAAAACAAGAACGGTAACGACCTAGCTCATGTTTCGTATGCATATGTTTGACAATGGCGTAATGCTCCACACGGTGGAAATGCTACGCGTTTAGGGTAGATGTTATGCAATCATGCAAAATGCTATGACCCCATTAGCAAAATAAATGTTGAAGGGATAATCCTCCCGTCAAGGAGAAGGAACCACTCTGGTAGGGGAAGGAATCATCCTGCCGAGGAGAAGAAGTCACACCAATCTCTATTGGACAAAACCTGGGGAAACGAACTCCAGACGACTGCTGCAGGGGAACAGAGTTCTACAAGAACCTGAACCCGCTCAACTAGGTGTACGAACCACAAACTGCTGAGGGAACTGATGTCAATCGCAAAAATAAACTGCCCGGCCTTCTCGGCTTAAAACTTTCCTGGAGATAACGACCCCGGTAGGGAAATACAGCATCAACTATTCAACATTCTACTGGGGAAACCAATCATGGCCTGAACGGTTTCCAAGGACTCGGCTCTCTTGGGGAACTGTAGACTCGGCTGGGGAAGGAGGAATCATCCTGCTTGCTGGGGAGAATACAACTCTGTGGGGGATTTCAATTCTCCTAGAGACTTCAGTCTGAACTATCGAAAGCTGCACACTTGCGAATAGGCTTCTGCGAGAAAACTGCACATTGCCTCGGTGCTGGGAATGGGTATACACTTCTGCGTATGACTCAGCTGGGGAGATAACGATCCTTCCTCAAGATGCATCAGGTTGGGGAGAATCTTCTCTGCTTGGGGAGACATATCAATGCTCAGGGTCCTATGTTCAGACTCCGTAGGGAGAACACTGCTGGACTCGCTGGGGAAGGAGGAATCATCCTGCTTGGGAGACATACGACGTACTGCCTGGAATATGCCATACCTGCAACAGCACAAACAAAACGGACAAGATACCCTTCTCAAAGGGACCTATCAAGGTTATCATCCTGCAACAATGTTTAAGTAATTCATTGTTTCAACAATTAATGGCCTAGGCCAGTAAGTTTATGTATGCGCATTTTATCAAAAACATCGGCATTCTTTTTCACAAACAAAACAGACAAAGGCTAAACAAACACACAAAATGGATGGATAGTATATGTTCATTAATAATGAACCCCTGAATGGGTAAAAATGTTTTACAACAGATGCAAGCTCCTGGAATGAGGAAGCTGCGCAAGCATAAAAACATAAATATACATCAGTATATACATAAATGTCAGCAATGTGGCGTAGACGAACACCAGGAGTTGATCCCTCTATGACCCACTCGACTTCGATACTTCTCCGACGCTTCAGCTTCAGAAGAGATTGATTCAGATAAACGGCCCTTAGGTTTTCCAAACCACTAAATAATGAAAGTCCATACGCGGAATGCAGTCATTTGCTTTTTCAAATCCCTAATTTTTGCCTGAATCGCCCTTTCGGGTTTTCGATTCACCGGGATACCCTTTTTTGCCTAAGTCGCCTTTCCAGGTTTACGACTTTGCGGGTGTACATTTTTTTCATTTATATCCCTAACTTTTGCCCGAACCTTTTTCCGTTTTTATGGTTCGTCGGGATGCCCCATTTTTGCCGGGATATTCTTTTTCTTTCCAGCGGGTCATTTTTAAGCAAAGTATTTTTTAACTGCGTCCGCGTTCATCGGGGATGCAAAATCTTTGCCGTCCATTGTGGATAACAACAAGGCTCCTCCCGAGAAGACCTTGCTGACGACGTACGAACCTTCGTAATTGGGAGTCCACTTGCCCCGGTGATCGGAGTATGGAGGAAGAATCTTCTTCAGGACGAGATCACCCGTCTGAAAGCTTCTAGGACGCACCTTCTTATCATAAGCTTTCTTCATTCGGCTCTGGTACAGACGACCATATGCAATCGATGCTAATCTCTTCTTGTCCATTAGGCTGAGTTGGTTTAGTCGGTTCTTAATCCATTCTGCCTCATCGAGTTTCACGTCAACCAAAACTCGTAAAGAAGGAATCTCAACTTCTAACGGTAGGATAGCTTCCATACCGTACACCAGTGAGAAAGGAGTTGCCCTGGTTGATGTACGTACTGTCGTACGATAACCGTGCAGTGCAAATGGCAACATCTCATGCCAATCTTTATAGGTCACCACCATCTTCTGTACAATCTTCTTAATGTTTTTGTTGGCCGCTTCAACGACGCCATTCATCTTCGGCGGGTAAGGAGATGAGTTGTGGTGTTCAATCTTGAAACTTTGGCATAACTCCTTCATCATCTTGTTATTCAGATTCGAATCATTATCAGTAATGATCCGCTCGGGAATTCCGTAACGACAGATGATGTCCCTCTTTATGAATTTAGCCACCACCTGCTTGGTCACATTAGCGTACGAGGCTGCCTCCACCCACTTGGTGGAGTAGTCGATGGCTACTAGAATAAAGCGATGACCGTTAGATGCAGTGGGATCAATCTTGCCTATCATGTTGATGCCCCACATGGAGAACAGCCACGGGGATGACATGACATTCAACGGGCACGGCGACACATGAATTTTGTCAGCATAAATCTGGCATTTATGACATCTCTTCGCGAATTTAAAGCAATCCGATTCCATCGTCAGCCAGTAATATCCTGCTCTCAGGATCTTTCTCGTCATGGCATGCCCGCCGGCGTGCGTACCAAATGTGCCTTCATGGACCTTTTCCATGAGCATACTCGCTTCTTTCTCATCTACACATCTGAGTAGCACGAGATCATGGTTTCTTTTATACAAAACTCCATCAGGATTGAGATAGAAATTTCCAAACAGCCTCCTCAGAGTCTTCTTATCCTGGGTTGACGCTCCCGCAGGATACTCCTTAGTCATAAGGAAGGTCTGGATGTCATGGAACCATGGCTTGCCATCGGAGGCTTCCTCGATCGCAAAGACGAATGCAGGTCTATCAAGACGAGAAAGGACAATCCTTGGAGCTTCATTCCAAAAATTGACTTTATACATCGAAGCCAACGCGGCTAAGGCATCAGCCATCTGATTTTCAGCTCTGGGCACATGATGGAGTTCCACTCGATCAAAGAACGGAAGCAGCCTTCTGGCATAGTCATGTATGGCACCAAGTTCGATTGGCGAGTCTCCCACTCCCCTTTAATCTGGTTAATCACAAGTGCCGAGTCACCATATACATCTAGGTTCTTGATTCTCAAATCAATTGCTTCTTCTAGACCCATGATGCATGCTTCGTACTCCGCTTTATTATTGGTGACCGGAAAGGTCAGTCTAGCAGTGAATGGGATGTGGGATCCACGGGGAGTCGTGATGATTGCCCCTATGCCACTTCCGTAAGAATTAACTGCCCTGTCAAATATCAATTTCCACTGGGATTTCCTGTCTGGACCCTCGTCGGGCAACGGTTCATCACAATCTTTCACCTTGAGAAACATGATATCCTCATCAGGGAATTCAAATCTCATCGGCTGATAATCCTCGATCGGCTGTTCGGGAAGGTATTCAGACAATACGCTTCCCTTGATGGCCTTCTGGGAAACGTACTGAATGTCATATTCCGTCAACACCATTTGCCATCTGGCAATCCTGCCCGAAAGCGCTTGCTTCTCGAAGACGTACTTGATCGGATCCATCTTCGAAATTAGCATGGTTGTGTGATTGAGCATGTACTGTCGTAAATGTTTGGCATCCCAGGCGAGTGCACAACACGTCTTCTCCAACATTGAGTAACGAGATTCACAATCTGTGAACTTTTTACTCAAATAGTAAATGGCATGCTCTTTTCTGCCCGTCTCGTCGTGCTGACTGAGAACACACCCCATACTATTCTCAAGAACTGTCAAGTACATGATTAGGGGTCTTTCGGCCACTGGGGGTATCAAGATCGGAGGTTCTTGTAGATACTGTTTTATCTTATCAAATGCCTTATGGCAATCCTCGCTCCAGATAATCGCCTGATCTTTTTTCAGTAGTTTGAACATCGGTTCACACGTGGCCGTGAGCTGAGAAATAAACCTTGCAATGTAGTTTATTCTGCCCAGGAAACCACGAACTTCTTTTTCGGTTTTCGGTGTTGGCATTTCTTGTATTGCTTTTATCTTCGCAGGATCAACCTCAATGCCTCTTTCACTTACGATAAACCCCAGTAGTTTTCCCGACCGTACTCCGAAAGTACACTTGTTAGGATTCAGCCTCAACCTGAACTTCCTAAGCCTCTCAAAAAGCTTCAGCAAATTGATCAGATGTCCCTCCTCCGTTTGGGACTTCACAATCATGTCATCAACATAGACTTCAATCTCATGATGAATCATGTCATGAAACAAAGTGACCATTGCTCTTTGGTAAGTGGCCCCATGCGTTCTTCAGACCGAAAGGCATTACCTTGTAGCAAAATGTTCCCCAAGGTGTAATAAACGTAGTTCTCTCCATGTCCTCCGGCGCCATCTTGATCTGATTGTAACTGGAGAAGCCATCCATGAACAAAAACACGGAGAACTGGGTTGTATTGTCGACCAACACATTAATATGAGGGAGCGGGAAATCATCCTTAGGGCTCGCCCTATTCAAGTCCCGATAATCGACGCACATTCGCACCTTACCGTCCTTCTTCGGTACAGGTACTATGTTGGCGACCCACAGAGGGTAAGTAGTGACCGCTAAGAAGCCAACATCAAGCTACTTTTGCACTTCTTCTTTGATCTTAACGGCCATATCTGGTCGTGTCCTTCTAAGCTTCTGCTTAACGAGAGGACAATCTTCTCGCAGTGGCAAGTGGTGGACTACAATGTTAGTATCAAGTCTGGGCATATCTTCGTATGACCAAGCAAAGATGTCACTATACTCTCTCAGCATCTCGACCAATCTCTGCTTGACATCACTCTGCAACGCAGCCCCTATCCTGACGTTCCTGACAAGTTCCTCAGAACCCAGATTCACAATCTCGATCTCTTCCTCGTGAGGCAGAATAATTTTCTCTTCTTGTTTCAACAAGTGGGCCAACTCTTCAGGAAGGTCTTCGTCTTCATCAATCTCTTCTTCGACTTGATAGATCGGGCAATCAAAGTCGAAGTGAGTCATAGAAGGTCCAGAGTCGATGTCATCTGCTATGTGGATCCTACAATAACAAGGGTTAAGCTTAAAACAAGGATATGCAGGTTAGCACAAACCCTATTGCCATTTTATTGTTTTTCAAAACAAATATAAAACATGAATAACAGGGATCACAACATTTGAATGCGAAGAAAAACGCCTTTTGATTTATTGGTAAAATGCATGTACATAATCAAACAAGGCCCTGACAATAAAACCACTATGCCCCGGGTAGGACATAGGGTTGTACATAATTGGAGAAAGTAAATCATTACTCTTTGCCTGTCACTTGGATGGTATCCCTGATGGACCAGTTGTCGAGGCTCTGGCCTGGTTTGCTTGGCTGGATCCAAGAGTCCAAGTCGCAATCGCTGTCTCCGCCGTCTTCAGACGCTCACTTTCAAATATTACCCCGCCGCTGGTAAACTGGATCGGCCCTTTACATCGCAACGCACTTTGAGAAGAGGAGGCTCCAGCCGTAGGAGAGTATCCTAACCTAAACTTGTCCTGTTTGTTAGGTATTTCTAGAACTTGCCCCCAGCCTGGGGTAGATCCGGCTTGAACAATGGCTCGAGCTTCCTTGAAGGAAGAGAGAGTCATCTCTGGTTTTTCAGTCATCACTGGAGTCACGTCTTTGACCTTAACAGTTTCGAATGCCTGACATAGGATTTCGTGGATCTCCCTTTCCATCTCAACATATTTGAAGGACGACAAATGGCTCACCATTATATCTTCCTCGCCACATACAATTACAATGCTGCCTCCTACAGCATACTTGAGCTTCTGGTGCAATGTGGAGGTCACGACATCAGCAGAATGGATCCATGGCTGACCTAGCAGACAACTATAGGCTGGCATAATGTCCATAATGTAGAAGATTGCGTCGAAAGTTTCCGGCCCAACTTGGATTAGCAGAGTTACCTCTCCAAACACATGACGCTTGGTTCCATCGAAAGCCTTCACAACCAGATCACTGGGTGTGCAAATCAATCCTCTTGTATCCAGCTTCATCAATGCCTTCTTCGGGAGAACATTGAGCGAAGACCCAGTGTCCACCAACATGTGGGACATAATTGTTCCCCTACACTCTATCGAGATGTGCAGGGCGCTGTTGTGGTTCCTTCCCTTCAGCGTCAGCTCCAGATCAGTGAACCCTAACCTGTTTCCAGCATTCACGTGGGCTACTACCCCTTCCAACTGGTTGACCGAGATTTCCTGCGGTACATACGTGGCATTCAAGACCTTTAGCAGTGCGTTGCGATGTGCCTCAGAACACATCAACAAATTTAGAATGGAGATTTTCGAAGGTGTTTGATGGAGGTGATCCACGATCTTGTAATCACTCTTCTTGATCAACCTCATGAACTCTTCAGCGTCCTTTACAAGTAAGTCCTTCTCTACCCCACGAGGGGTTTCCTTAACGGCTTTACTCTTTCCCTTGTCAGTTTTCTCAACTTTGTCTGCTTTGTCTACCACAATCTCAGGTGGAGCAAATACTCTCCCGCTACGTGTGATCCCGCCAACTCCCACTAGGTTATCCACAGACTGCCCAGATGGTTCCAGTTCCAATTTCTGTCCGTTACAGTAGACGTCTGCCCCATAGTGCCATGGGACAGCGTTGGTGCTTTCAAAAGGTATCGGCCCAGCTTTTGTGATGGTGATTGTGGGTGGCCTGGGCGCAGAAATAGTTATTGTCTTGCGAGGGATGGTGATGGTGGCAACCTCATCATCCTGTTTCAGCATTACCTCTTTAGATCCACATTCGGACCTTCGGCTAAACTGCAAGATTCCTTCGGTCATCAGACTCTGAATCCCCACTATCAACTGTTCACATCCATCAGGACGAGTCGCACAGCCCATACACAATTCTCCACAGCCCGGAAAGAAGCCTCTCTTTATCAGCTTGGCTTTAACGAAGCTAAGCGGTGTCTTCAGATCCTTGACATTAGTCAATAAATCTAAGTTCTCTTCTTCAATAATGGCATTCACCCCACCTCCCCTATGGTTCGGCATAGGGTTCTTTGTGACATTCGGCAAATTATCTGAGAAATTGATGATCTTAGCATCCACCATATCTTGCACCTTGTGCTTGAATGCCTTACAGTTTTCTATCGTGTGGCCAGGTGCCCCTTAGTGAAAATCACATGTTGCACTCGCATCATAACCCTGCGGTGGTGCCCCTGTCAAGGGAGCCAGGGTTCTTTTCTGGACTAGCTGTAGCTGAAGTAGAGTTTGTAGTAGCTGAGCATAAGACATGGGTGGCGTCTCAAGGTGACGATTTGCCAGAGGCGTTCTGTTCTAATACCTTCTGTACCCTTGCTGATTTGGCTGCTGCTGCTGCGGCTGGGGTTGTTGGACAGCAGGTATGGTTATGCTAGCAATCTGCTGGCGCTGGCCCTTACCTTTCCTTCGAGCGTTGGACACGGCGCTCGTCTCTCCTTCACGCCTTTTGTTACTGTATGGTTTCTTTCCTCCTCCAGCTGAGGATAGATCAACACCTTGGATTTTCCCCAATTTGATTCCATTTTCAACGTGCTCGCCAGTAATGATGAGATCGGAGAAACTCCCTGACATACCACTGACCAGTTTCTCGTAATAAACCCCCGGGAGAGTGGCTACAAACATCTCAATAAGCTCTCGTTCAACCATCGGCGGCTGAACTCTAGCTGCTAATTCACGCAATCGCTGGGCATATTCTTTGAACCCCTCATTGTTATTCTGTGACAAGTTCTGCAGTTGAACCCGGTTCGGAGCCAAGTCACGGTTATACTGATAATGGTGCACAAAGGCCTCAGCAAGTTCCTTCCATGTACGCACACTGGTGGGTTCCAAACCCATGTACCATTCCAGGGATGGACCGGACAAGCTATCCTGAAAGAAGTGCATCAGCAGCTTCTCGTCTTCAGAGTGAGCGGACATCTTTCGGTAGTATGACCTTAAGTGGACACGAGGGCAAGTAGTGCCCTTGTATTTCTCAAAGTCGGGTACCTTGAATTTAGGAGGCACCTTGAAATCAGAAATCAACCCCAGTTTAGTCATGTCGACACCCATAGTGTTCAGGTTCTCGAAATTCTTCATTTTGTCCTTGAGTGCTTTAAACCTCAGACGTGCTTCAGCAGTCAGTTCTCCCTCAGCACTCCTCTGTGAGAACAAATCTTCTTGACGATCTTCTAGCCATGGATGAACGCCATTGCCAGCAGCAAATCCAGTAGCATTAGGCCTATGCAGATTTCCAGCACCTGTATTGCCATTGCCTAGTCCAGTGTTGCCATTAGCCTCAAAGTTTCCGTTACCGACGCCAGTCATATTACCATTAGGCCCGATGTTAGTGATCACATTGCCGTTACCACTTCCATTTCCCCTGGTCACGGGGATGCCACCCTGAGGAGTTTCAACAGGTGGAGGGACTAGAACGCTCCCTCCATGAAGCACATCGTTGTTGTCAACCCTTGAGATCAAAGGTTGGACCAATGTTCTGAGCTGGTCTTGGCCGTTAGCAACCACTTGCATGAGCTTCATGAAGCGGTCCATCCTCTCTCGGAGTTCCTGGATGTCAGTTTGCACTTGTTCCATTGCTCTAGTTTGATTCGCTCTAGTCGGATAGCGGTGGATCGGTCTTCGGTCAATCCTGGAACAACCTGCATACACAAAGGGTTAGAAAAAGACAAGGTGCTCGTTATGCAAATGCTTCATGCAAATGCAAGCGTGTGTCTGTGCCTTGGGGAGATTTCCCCCCCCCCCCCCCCCCCCGGTCCTAGTTTCCGAGACAAATAAAGTCTATCATCCAATCATGGAAAAGAAATCCTCATATATTCATCTGAAAAGCCCACTTGGGTAGCGTACAATTGTTATCACATACAACTGAAGCAACAAGGCATGACCCCAACCAACAGTCCTAGCGGTGATTAGCATATCAATGCATAAAATGTACAAAGAAAATACAAAAAGATCAGGTGCGGCCACGGGCACGAAAATCTTCTAACAACTTCTTTGTAGCGGGATGATCTGGCTGAGTAAGTAAACCCTGGATCAGCGGGTCCCTCTGCCTAATGGACTCTGGGAGGTTCTCGGAAACGCTCCTAGAAATATCTTCTTCAGAATGGTTCTCGACTCTACTCCTCTTAGCGTCAGCCCGGAGTTGACAATCCATCAGGTTCGCCTTAGCTTCAACCAATCTATACTGGACATCTCGTTGCAGTGAGGCTTCAGCCTCTATCTTCTCGTCTTTCACCATAATCTGAGCTTCTAGCTCGGCTACTCGCTGCTTCATCTTTTCTTCCCGTTCTTTGTACTTGGCTTGGGTGCTGCTCCAGACCTTCTCGTATTGGGTCAACTTCCTGTATAATCTATCCAGATCCTGTTTCTTGGTGGTCAACACGCCATGTACTGACTTTAGATCCAACCCCAGACGTTCCCTAACATCAGTTTCTTTGGTCAGATTGGCGCCCAGAAGATTGATCATCTCAGTCTGCTTCTTGCAGGTATAAACAGCTTCACTCTTCTCACTCCAGAGCTGAGCGATCTCTTTCTCCAACTCTTCATTGGCTTTTCGGAGATCTTCCTTCTCTTGGAGTACCTGGTTGAATTTCTGAATATCAACTGTGGTAGGCTCTTTGTACACAGGAGGATACAATGGTTCTATAGCAGGAAACGGCATTAGAAACTTGGCGGCTCTTTCTCGGACCCAAGTCACATACGGATCAAAGGCCTTGTTGTTGCTCTTGCCCAACAGGACTTTCCCCTTTCGGTGAATTTTGCTCCAAGCATTCTGTACCTTGACCAAAGTGTCACCTTCAAGCAACCCTGTGAGATACAGAGATTCTTGTATCTCTTCCTCTTCAGGAGGACCTCGTAGTGCATACCCGAATTGCCGTACCAGCAGAGAGGTATTTTAGTTGATACATCCATTCCTTCCGACCAGGGGGACGTTAGGAAAGCCACAACAGCTATGTACAATATCTTTGCCCAGTAGATCTCTATCAAACCAGATGATATTGTCAGTAGTCAAACCCATCAAACGTGCAGACCAAGGCGAAGACTAAGCAGAATCAATGAATGACCCTGACTTAGGAAGATGGCTAGCAAACCACTTATACAGTAAAGGAGTACAACATGCCACATTCTTCCCCTTTCTGTTTCCATTTTGCTGTGAACCGAATGGTAGACGTCTCCGAGGAGAGTGGGCACTGGATTCCCGGAGGCAAATATATGGCAAGCATCCATACCGATGAAGTCCGGATGACTTGGGAATAGCACGATCCCATAAATGCAAAGGGCTAAGAAGGCATTGAATACATCCCATCGACCCTTCTTGGCAAACTTTCGGGCCTTTTCCATCAGGAAAGGCAAAGGGAAACCATGAACTCCAATATTTCTAAATACCATCCCTTCCAACTCAGACTCATCTACATGAAGAGCGTCAGTCAACTTACTCAGTTTAGGTTCACCCTCCACACGGTAATAAGGCATCTGATTCAACAGAGGCACTCCCAACAGGTCAGAGTACTCCTCCAGGGTCGGAGCTAGGACATAGTCTGGAAACACAAAGCATCTGAGCTATGGGTCGAAAAACTGCAGCAGAGCATAGAGGCCATTCAACTCGTACGTAGGAAGCTTATACACAATACCCAGAAGTCGCCCATAACTCTTTCTGAAATTCTCCATTACTGTCTTATCAGCCGAAGAAATCAAAGTCTGTAACTCTCGGATGTCAGGTGTTGGTAGCTTGTAAGCCACAGTCTTCTTCAGAGATGCCATATCAGCCATGAGGATCAAGATCACTAGAACCAGGGGAGAAATATGCACCTGCAACAAAGACACACGTTAATGATATGCAAATGAGGATGCAAACAATGCAAAATGCAATCATGCAGCATGAGATCAAGATGACTGTGCTGTTGAGGAGATGGAGGCTCTGTATCAACAAAACAACAATATTGCTCTGTCAAGAACAAACATATCTCTGACGAGAAGAACACCTGATACCAGACCATAACTCTGCTCTGTCAAGAACAAACACATATCTGATGATGAGAACCTCTGATACCAACAAAGCTGATTCACTGTCAAGAAAACCAGGTAGTCTAAAGGTTAAGGTTTCCTGCAACAAACCCGACCCTGCTCACGGGTATGGACCTAATCACGGAAAAGGTTCGGCATCCTATGCGGTCATCAGCGTCACAGATTTTCAAGAAACGATGATACGATACCCAGGAGGTGTGGCATCATCATCTCTTGAAGCGGCCTCACTTAGCTGAATTCCAAATGATCGGTTCCCAGAGTCGACAATCCTCAGATCTGACAACCCCTCGAGTCCAAAGGACCGATAGGAAGCCATCAAAGAGAACCTCGTCTGAGTGTGGATTACATGGGAACTGATGCAAGCAAAGCAAGCACGTCCTCCACTAACCCACTCTAATACTATGTAGCTCTCAAGCCTGGGTCTGGCTTCTCACTCATCAGAATGCCCCTCCCACAACAGCACAGATAATCATATCATACTAAAAAATAAAATGCGAGAAATAAAATGCGATAAATAAAACCCAACAGGTAAACATACAAGCGCTAGGATTGACTCTCGCAGGGGACATTGGATCCCCAGATTGACTCACATGAGAGACGTTGGATCCCAGGAAACTATGAAGTCCCCAGCAGAGTCGCCAGCTGTCGCTACCGCGAAAATAAGGTGTCGGCAAAACAGAAGAGTTTCCACCTTTCGTTATTTATCCCTCAGAACGGGAAAGGAAACGATCGAAAAAACCTGACAAAAAGGTATAAGACAAGGTCAACGCAACCATGTCTGGGTTCGGGAGTCGCTTACGCAAGGGGAAGGTATTAACACCCCTCACGTCCATCGTACTCGATGGGATCCACGCTTGTTGTGTTTATCTGACGGGTTTATTTTACTATCTACCTGTCAAGGCTGGTCTGAAAAGAAAAGAAAATGACTCGGCAAAGCGTCGCACGTTATGCCTACGTATTCTCACCAGAGAATGAGAAATCAGAGTCAACATAGTTCACCTAACTACGGGTTATGGGGGAAGGTTGCTCGCCAATACATCAGTATTGTACCTACGTACTCTCAACAGACATGAGAGATCAGAGCTTACGTAGTTCGGGATAATACGGATTACGGGAATTTAGATTCATCTGTTTTTCGAGTAGGGTTAACAAACAGTTCCAGCAGTTTGGCGTACGCAGCTCGACCCTTGGAGACTTAGGCGTTACCGTTTGCGGTAGAACTGGGAGTTAACGACACTCTTTTCTTCAGAAAAGCTTCCTTTGAATTATGGGCCCACGGGGCAAAAAGGTTTGAAGTTTGTTTTCTGTCTTTTACGGAAGAACTGTTTTTTAGTTGTCTGTAGTTTGTACAACACTAGAGACTATGACCTGGGTACGAATGCGGCGCATATCGTCCAAAGGACGTATACTAAACGTTCTAGACGATTGAGAGGAGGCCGCTCAATTATCATTACCCAAGTAGTTTAAGGCTCGTAACACGCTTATTCTAACTTGCCTTTATTACATTTTTTAGTGTTGTTTTGAGATGAGAAGAGAGAACAGGCTCAACTAAGGGGGGACTATCAAGTCCTAACTGTTGTCATGCCAAGGATTCATCCTATGGTTGAGGTTTGAAACAAGGAACTCCTAGAAGTTATCATGCATAGGTTTCAACCTAAAATTCTAATCATCACTTCCTTATCAAAGGAAGTGAGATTCCTAGGGGATCATGTCAGGGTAAACAGAAACAGATAAAGCATCAGCTTAAACAGTAAACAGTAAATAGTATAGGAACAACTGTAAAATGCATGCAATGCAAGTGAGGGAGGAAATGTGTGTGGGGCATCAGCCTCCACAAGCTCGTCTCAACTTCAAGCCAGATATGAATAACTGCAATCATAAAGGAAAATAAAATGCCATCAAGCAAATCACAAACCACACAGGCAAGGGAGCGGAGCTCTACCAAATACCAGCAAGCAAAGCCATACAGTAAAAATACAAGCAGAGGGAGAAACTAGACCTCTAATGCAATACAACCAAGGGGAGAAACTCAACCCTTAGGATGCTCTTAGGCTTATTCAACTACATGACCTAATCTAAATGCATCACACCAATCAAGTCACATCAATACAGTTGCACAGAAAGAAAACAGACAGTCCAGAAAGCAAATCCACAGCTTCCACAGCTTCACAGTAAAGTAATCCTCTGACAGCAATCCAGTTCACAGTTTGCAACTGTTCTTCTAGTCCATCATCTTCAAGAGAAGGAGAGATACTCCATCTTCAAGCTTTAATCTTCAATAGGCTCCACCAAGAATGAAGAGAATCAATAAGATGATTATTTGATAATAGGAAGCAGACAGGAAACCAAAGGAATCATATCCGACACTCAACCAGTTATCAGAGAGAGGCATCCTCAAAAGTTCTACTCATTGTAAAGGTCACACATCCCTCCAAAGGAGAGATGAGACTTTAACATGAGGACTTTGAATCATAGGATGAGAATGGAATGGGAATGAAACCAACCATTATTTGAAGAAAAATCTAATTCCAAAGCTCTCTCCTAAAAGCCCTAATTTCCTAAGCTACACAAAGCTAACAAAAAAGAAGGAAAAACTCCAATCCAAGCCCCACCAGCCACTTCACACAAGCTTCATCATGTCCATGATGTCCTCCAATGAGATCCAGAAGCCCACTATGCAAGGAAGCCCAACTTTGAGTCCATTCCAAATCAATCCTCAACATTGAAACACCAAATGAACAACCAAGTTGAATATTCTATCAAAAATATCAAAACACATTCTAAAAATCTGATTATTTTTCTATGGGAACATGCATTTACTAATAACCTACAGTTAAAAAATCAGGGCCTAATTCATTCCCTAAGTCCTCCAATAAATCCTAAACCTCAAGGTATCACAACTAAACCCTAAAAGGGAGCTCCTAAAGTTCTAGTCCTAAAACAACACCTAAATTCATAACAAAAATGTGAGAAAAATCTGAGGGGAGCATACATATCTAACCTAATCATAAGCCAAATTTCAAGCAAAAACTCAATACCAAATGCTCAAACAAAATTCACCAAACATAAGAGGCAAACAATTCCATTTTATAGTCAAATAAAATGTGCAAAATTCAAATAAAATGAAAATGCATGATAATCCTAATATTTTTATTCCTAAAATTTATAAATTCAATCATGAATCAAGGAAAAAAACTCAGAATTTATTGACTAATTTTCATATTTTTAATGGATTAAAATCAAACTAACATGAAATGCACAAAATAAAGAAAAAGAAAAGAAAATAGAAAGGAGCGCGTGTCCAATAGCAATTATAAGCAGTTCAATATGTGGGTCGGGCCCAGAAGGGGGGTACGAATAGCAACTAGGACCTAATACCACTCTGACTCACTAACTTGAACGCTGCGTTTTGTACAAGGGTATGTGGCAAGCTTCTGAACACATGATGGGATGACTAGTCAATGAATCCAAACGCCCATGCGATGCCAGGACATTAATGAGAACGGTGTCGTTTTGTGTAGTCAATAGTCAACAGTTAAAATCCAATCGTGGCCGTGGATGGTGAGTACTGAGTCAAGTCTTTAACATGATCTAACGCCTCTCATGCACCGTCTTCCTTTAAAATCAGTTTGGAGGGAATTCACCAGACGGTGGCGCCACCGTCTTCTCCGGCAGACCATCTCACACAGGTCAAGCAAAACTAACAAACCATACATCATTCTCTCTAGAATTCAATGGTGATCATGAATATCTCATTAGAATCATCTAATTCCTTCTAAATTCCAAAACCCGATAGCACTTTCAGAAATGCACCTCAATCTTGATTCTCACCAAAGTCTAAATTAATGGCACCAATGTAATCCTCATCTTATGGTGATCATTCTACACTATCCAAACTTGATTAACAGTCCAAGAATTGCTTGATTTGAGCCTCAACAGAAAACGATCATCAACCTATTTTGTCTCTAATTCACCATTTTTTGATCTGTAATCCAACTACACATCACCAGGATCCTAACCACCTATGAATTTCTATCTATCTCTACATAAATTAAACACAAAAGTGAAATGTACCAACCCGTGTTCAAGCTTGTAACAGAAGCAGTTCTTGCACTCTTCAGCCTTCAAAAAGTGCAGATACACTCCAAATCACTTGCTGAAGACTATGAAACCTTCAATTGATCTTGATTTCCTCTTAAACTCTGAATTTGATTCACACTTGCAGCTCTGAAATTTCAACTTCAATCCTTGCTTCAGGCTTCAATCTTTTCCAAAAAATGGACTGAATGCACTCATAGACTTATATAAGATGCAACTGAATGATCTAGATCCTTCTCAAATGTTCAGAATGATAAATTCAAATTTCAATTTCTCTTCAAAATATCATTCATGGAACTCACGATTTCTCCTCTATCTTTCTTCAGGAAACTTCCCTTGCACTCCTTGTGAGTTACTGAACTTAAATGGTGGGGATTCATCCCTTGTTTTCATCCTATGGCTTGGATTTGAGATGTAACTTCCTCATGAAGTACCAAAGCAAAAGGCCATGAAAATGAACTCAAACCTAAATTCTAATGATGTCATTGCTTCCAAAATGCAATTTCCATTCAAAAAATGATATTACTTTGCCTTATTTGCTCACATAACATTTATTTTGAATTTTTGATCTTTAATGCCTTTTAATTCTTCCTTTTTCAAAATTCCTTGAATCAAGTCTCTCCTTGAGCCATTTCAATGCCTACTTAATACATGGTCAAAGTTGAAACCCCATTTTGAGCAACTTTCAAGTTGAACAAAACTTCATTTGAGATGTCTAAGTTGGTGAAAATGACCCATAACCAAAAATGACCCATAATCACAACTTCCCAAAATACCCTTGACTTGTCAAAGCCATAACTTGAGTTCTATAAATCCAATCATGGACTTCTAGAACTATATGGAAAGCTAAGAGAATAAGGAACAACATTCATGTTGACCAAAAGTTCATAGGAATCATCCTTCTAGGGAAAAAGTGTCATGCAAGTTGGGTAACTTTCAAGCTCCAAATTCACATGCCTCAGATGACTTGTAACTTGTCTGGCTCGTAACTTGAGTTCTGTAAACCCTATCAAGGACTTATAGTACTCAAATTAAAGCTACGATCATGCCCTACAACAATAATATTGGGGTCAAGATGAGATGAAGATCATATCTTGAGTTAAATGGCCTTGAAGTCAAGGGTCAAGCTAGGGGATTTTACACTGTCAAGTCTTAGAAACCCTAGCCTGAAACTTCTCAAACTCTTCAATCATGATGAGATAACCTTGGAATCATCCTTAGAACATCTCAATTTATCAATAAATAATCACATGGCTCTTGGATTAGGTCTCAACCTTCTTCAAATCATCAGTTGACTTAGGGTTGACCCAATCAAACCCTAGCTGCACCACTCATGGCTGAGCCTTCTTAATCTTGCACAATGACCTGTCTAGGCCTCAAAGTGATCTTCAACACTTGTCATGAACTCTCTCAAGACCTCAAGTCCAACTTCATGGCTTCAGCATCATCTGATGGCTTTCCACAACTCTCAAGTTAGGAGGCCTACACACTTGGCTTCAATCACTCTCTCAGAGGATCTTTTAACTTCTCTGACAAGGATATCAACCCTTGAACACTTGAATAACCTTCTTAGCTAGCTCCATAGTCTTGTGTAGATCTTGATTGGTAATCATACCTCTTGATCTCCTGCATACATGTCAATGAAATGCAAATGATAATGCTAATGTGAATGAAATGAAACACAAGCTAGGTAAAGAAATGTTGGGAAAATTTTGGGGTGCAACACACCAGTTGAAGGCCGACCTTTGATTATGTATTTGATGGTTTTGGAAGATTCCATGGGTTGTGTACTCGGTCAGCAAGATGAAACATGAAAGCAAGATCATGTCACTTATTACCTGAGCAAGAAATTTATAGATTGTGAAACAAGGTACACTATGTTAGAGAAGAATTGTTGTGCTTTGGCGTGGGCCACCAAATGTTTGCGCCAGTATATGTTGAATCACACCACTTGGTTAGTTTCGAAGATGGATCCTATCAAGTAAATCTTTGAGAAGCCCGCTCTGACTGGGAGAATTGCTAGATGGCAGATGTTGTTGTCTGAATATGATATCGAATACCATACTCAGAAAGCCGTCAGAGGAAGTGTTTTGGCTGATCATTTGGCTCACCATCCTATTTTGGATTATCAACCCTCAAACGATGACTTTACCGATGAAGATGTTATGTTTTTAAAGATGAAAGATTGTGAAGAACCCGTGCATGGTGAAAGACCAGAACCCGGATCTCAATGGGGTTTAGTTTTTGATGGAGCTGTCAACGCTTATGGAAAAGGGATAGGTGCTGTTATTGTGACTCCTCAAGGGTCCCACATCCCGTTTACTTCCAGATTAACGTTCCAGTGTACTAATAATGAGGCTGAGTATGAAGCATGCATTATGGGTCTTGAGGAAGCAATCGATTTGAGAATTAAGAATTTGGATGTGTTTGGTGATTCTGCAGTGGTAATCAATCAAATCACTGGAGAGTGGGTAACTCGACATGATAATTTGGTCCCATATAGAGATTATGCTAGAAGACTGTTACCGTTCTTTGATAGGGTCGAATTTCATCATATTCCTCGTGATGAGAACAAAATGGCAGATGCGTTGGCAACTTTGGCCTCAATGATTGTGGTGAACTTTTGGAACGAGTGTCCTCGGATTGAAGTAAAACGTCTTGACAGACCCGCCTACATCTTTGTCGTCGAAGAAGTCGAAGATGGCAAACCTTGGTACCATGACATTGAAGTATTCCTTAGAACTCAAGAATATCCTTTGGGAATTTCTAACAAAGATAAGAAGACTTTGAGAAGGTTGGTTGGAAATTTTCTTTTGAGTAACAATGTGTTGTACAAGCGGAATTTTGATATGGTCTTGCTGAGGTGTGTTGACAAACAAGAAGCAGATATGTTAATGAAGGAAATTCACGAAGGATCCTTTGGCACTCATGCCAATGGACATACCATGGCTAGGAAACTCTTAAGGGCTAGTTATTATTGGATCACAATGGAATCAGATTGTTACAAGTTTGCTAGAAAATGTCACAAGTGTCAAATTTACGCAGATATGATTCATGTGCCTCCTACTTTGTTGAATGTTATCTCGTCTCCGTGGCCGTTCTCTATGTGGGGGATTGATATGATTGGAATGATAGAGCCGAAAGCATCTAATGGACACCGATTCATCTTGGTATCCATTGATTATTTCACCAAGTAGGTCGAAGCGGCTTCCTACGCTAATGTAACTCGACATGTGGTTGTCAAATTTATCAAGATCAGCTTATCTGCCGATATGGTGTGCCAAACAGAATTATTACAGATAATGGTTCCAATTTGAATAACAGGATGATGAAAGAATTGTGTGAAGAATTCAAGATAGAGCATCATAATTCTTCTCCTTACAGACCAAAGATGAATAGGGCTGTTGAAGCCGCCAACAAGAATATCAAGAAGATCATTCAGAAAATGGTTGTTACTTATAAAGACTGGCATGAGATGCTCCTGTTCGCCTTGCATGGGTATCGTACGACAGTGCGCACATCAACTGGGGCAACTCCGTTTTCATTTGTCTACGATATGGAAGCAGTGCTCCCGGTAGAAGTTGAGATTCCCTCTATGAGGATTTTGATGGACGCAAAGTTATCAGAAATAGAATGGTGCCGAAACAGATATGATCAGTTGAACTTAATCGAAGAAAAGAGGATGGCAGCACTATGACATGGACAGTTGTATCAGCAAAAGATGAAGAAGGCTTTTGACAAGAAGGTTCGACCCCGTGTGTTCAAGGAAGGTAACCTCGTGCTTAAGAAGATCCAGTCTTTCCTCACCGACGTCAGAGGAAAATGGGCCTCGAACTATGATGGACCGTATGTGGTAAGGAAGGTTTTGTCAGGAGGCGCCTTGATGTTAGCAACCATGGATGGAGAAGAGATCACTCGCCCCGTGAATACGGACGCTGTCAAGAAGTATTTCGTTTAGGACTTGGAGAGTACTCGTCAGTTTAGGAGAAGCAAGTCATTATTCCCTTTATGTAATCGCCATTATTTTCCAACACTGTAATATTGGGGTCATGCCTTTTTGCTGACCACCACTCTATAAAAGTTTTCCATTTATCAAAAGTCTTTATTTTTGATAGCAAAATCCAGATTGATTTAAACTTTTTCAAAACTTTGTGTTTTACTTGATATATGAATAACGAAAGGAGGACCATGGGTGTTTATTTCATCCATGGAAGAACAACAATCTTATGTGTTTCTCTAAGGCAAGAGGATATTTATTTTATCCAGACATGAAGACTATCTCTGTTCGGGATATTTTCCTTGCAGGTGATAAGGGTCTGTGGAGATTTTGCTTGGGTACCCCTTCGTTTGAGGCGTTTATTACGCCTCTCCCGGTCCGTCAGCATACGTATATCATATAAGTAGACAGCATGGCATGTGCATTCTTTTCTTTATGTTTATTTTCTCCTGTCACCTTGGTCGTGGTTATCCCCAAGTGACTGGGCATGTCTTTTCCTTCCAAGTAGAGTTGTTAGCCCTAGGCAGAAAGAGCACAATGTTTATTTTTCCCCATGAAGATTCGACCCTCATGGGAGACGGTTATTTTAGTACAATTCCATTTGAGTTCATACCTCAATGGTCGATTCTTGCTTGACATTTTCCTTTCGGGTACTTCCCGAATGGAACTTCGGTCCTTGGCAATTGCGACGTGGGTAATCTCCGACTTTCGGACTTGGATTAAGTGTGCATTTATTTTGCACTTTATTCCCCAGGAAGAATATTTTCGAAGAATCTTTATAAGGACAGATATTTCTCCAACGGTATCACAAGTTTTCTTAACCATCTACATTTGGACTACAAACATCTCATTATTTGAGCAATTCGTTTTGACTACGATCTTATTTAAAACGACAAACGACAGTTTTTACAAGACATCTCTCTTTATTGGAGAGCTCACAGAATATTTTGCAACTACGACAAAGATGCTCCTCAGAAATGAATTCCCCAGTGAGTCATCACACAAGATTATTTTCATCAATGTGACATCTCCCCAGAGAAGTCGAAGAAGTTTATCACATCAGTCTCTCTTTATTTAAGAAGGCATATTTTACTATTCAACCGGCTCACATCTCTTCCGAGGATCCCCGGTGAAGATTTAAAACTACATTTACAAATTACATCTACAGATTACATCAACAACAATTACAATCTACAACAACAACAACTACAATGACATCTGCAACTGAGACCCGTTCGTGGATTCCAAATCACGAGGCGTGGGGAGGTGTTTTTTCGGAACTAAGACCCGTTCGTGGATTCTAAATCACGAGGCGTGGGGAGGTGTTTTTCAGAATTGAGACCCGTTCGTGGATTCCAAATCACGAGGCGTGGGGAGGATATTACATTTTACTGTTCCCGTTTGGATTTCAAAAAAGATAATAATAAAAAGAAGAAAAAGAAAATAAAACAACTGAATTTTTGATTCGATCAGAAGTTTCACTTTGGTTATTACCGTCGTCCGGACTACTCTATATTGGTAATAAGTTATCCCTAGATTACAAGTTCATCACAGATTTTTAAATCGCCATACCTTGGGCGCATCTGCTACTGTTATACTTCCGGAGATTTCCCATTGTCGGTTGTTCCCTGTCCCCGTGGAGTCTCCTTTTGTCGAGCGTGTTCTTCCCGTGTGCTGTGTCTAGTTTCTCCCCTGTGGCGCCATTTCTCCACAGGACCTCTGTCTTGCATCCTCATATCATCGCATATCATTTGCATTCGGTGGTTTCTTAAGGCCAAAAATTTGTGCAATGTTTGTATTTAAGTCCCTCCTATCTCGTCGAGACGGAGATTTCTCTCTCCATATCTCCGAATAGAAGAAACTTAAATAGGGGCATCTGTCGCACCCTAATTTTTGACCATAAGATCCCACCCCCTTTGTTTTCTATGCGTTATCTTTATACTTTTGTATGTGTGTTATTATCTAACCAATCCATGCAGCTGCAGTAATGTCGAGTATAAATCCTTGCAAATCAAACTCTCCAAGACTAAGCTAGAGTTGGAATCATTCAAAGCGCTTTTCTCTTTGAGGTGCCACGCACAACGTGGAGGTTACGGAACTAATTCACTATCCATTTTCACATCTCTAATCAAGTTTTAAAAAGAAGTACACTTTGAGAATTTCAGAAGGCTGTTATTCCCTTTTAAAAAAAAGAGGATATTTTAAGCTAAAGGGAATGTCTGTGACCAGGATCATGAAGGGTTAAGTAAGTATGTAGCTATTAGTGGTGAGAAGGGGAGAGTTTTTGTGTTTTTGAGAAATGGTGATGTGTTGGTTGAGTTTGATACTTTATTGGACTCGCCTATTACGGCTATGGTTTCGTATACTCCCGCTTTTAAGAATGAGAGTTTTGTTGTAATTGGTCATGAAAGTGGGGGGATGTCGATACATAAAATTTGGGAAGGTTCGAGTGGTGAAGATTGAAGTTCGTTGCTCATGGAAAATGTTGGAGGATGAAGTACATTCCATCTGTTGATACTAGTAAGGCTTTTAAGGAAAGCGGCTTGTTTTATGGCTCTGTCACACCGAGTACTAGACCGTTGATTTTCTTGAAGCAAAGGCTTATGTTTTTGACAGAAGCTGGTGCAGGATCAATTGATCAAGAGGCATAATATGGAAGTTTTATTCATGACAAATTACAAACACACTTAATCATAGCTATTCAAAATTTTCAAACTAGAGAGAATTTACTTTCTTACAATCTTCTACTACTACGCCAAAAGTCATAGCTATTACATAATGAGTCACAAGCACAGAAACAGAACCACTTCATTTCATTGCATTACAGTAATGATCATCAAAACAAAGCATAAAAGAGGAACATTGAAGGAAAACATAGATCATCATAATTCAAAACAAGGTTTGGATTTCAAGCACTGCTGTTAGGCATTTGATAACAGGAAGTCCTGGTCTTCCTTTCGAGTTTGCTGAATGCTGTTAGGATAAGTCTATCCTCTTCCCTGGAGTGCACATTCACGTCTGGAACTTCATGAAGAGGCCCACCCTTTACTCTCCGAACGTTCCGTATGTTGCTGCAAGCATTTGAAATGCAGGATGTAAGAGTTAGCTATCACCGAAGCAGAAAACCGATTTCTTTTGTCAGGCAACTGTAGTCACAAGGACAAGAATTAATCACTGAGAAAATCAAATTGAAATGAAATACAGTTTCGTCAGTAAATTGGCATACCTCAAAAAAAACCAGTCATGATCACAATGCCCCAATCTCGCTGAAGCCACGCCGAAAGAACCATATGCGAACCTGATTGCTACAAAACGAAAAGAAGACGTTAGCAAAATTCAAATGCCATCATTAACTCCTTACCAAGCGTCGAGAAATTCGAATCTAGACAAACGGGACAACTATCCTCAGAACTTTTCTCAACACAGGCCGAAGGCACCAACGGCACAGCCTCAAGCACGCGAGTTCATACCATCAAGTCATCATCACCGTTATACATTTCCCGGCACCGGAGCTAAGACCAAGTGGACTTTGAACCGATCATCAGCAACCTGAAGAAAGAAGAGAAAAGTCAGCATCACAACAACAACCAACTTCAAGCCAGATGGTTCCTACATCAGGATTCACAGCCAACAACAATCACTCATATACGAACGAAGATTCATCTTTTAACACAGGCTACTCATATGAAACTTCAAGCAGTCAATCAAATGGAAAAGTTTCGGTCCTCATCGACTTCAGAAGATGCCCTTCTGCACTCTCAACAACGGTATCAGCAAAAGCCCCAGCAGTTTCAACAGCTAGACCAGTACTTAAATCACAACAATAAATTTCAGTCGAAACTACACAATCAGCGGTCTCAGTATCTAGTCAGCACGACTCATCATCCTAGCACCAAAGAAACAGAGTTAGCAAGCTATTTCACGTGAAGAAATTTTCAAATTCAGGGCCGTTACCAACGATGAAATTTTGGGCTCACCAAATCCCTTCACACCACAACTATCAGAATTCATTTTGAGGCTACTAGTTTTTTTTTTGGCCCAAAGAAAAACCGCTATCTACACCTGCCAAATCACAAAATCCCGAATTAGCAAATCAATCAAAGAATATACCCGTTTGGGAAAAAGATTCAGTTCAGACAGCTAGCAGTTTTTATCTCAAGACATTGAATCTGGACAGGTAGAGCATTAAACATGATCGATCCAAATATCACAGATTGAGATTTTCATTAACAAGCATCAATGAAATCAGACAGGAAAGGAAAGATTTCAAATCTGGTCTAAACCAAAACAGAAGGTCCAAAAACGAATATTACAGCATTCAAAGCATTTAATCGGATTTTAAACAAGAGATTTCACTTGAAGCCTATATAAGATAAGATTCGAGATGAAGAGAAGGAGGGAGAATTTCACCGAAATCCACACAAACGGTTCACAACAGTTCTCAAAAAAAAAAAAGACCCCAAACATTCAGAAAATCCCAATTGGAAAAACCCTAAGTAGCCGAGATCATAAGAAGGAGAGAACTCATCTTTCCTCAAAAGCTTCACTGAAAACCGTCGTTTCCGGAGCCATCTCCAAACCCACAAATCACCACCGCGTTGCCAGCTCGAACCTCCGACGCCGTCTCAGTTCACGGTAACCTTTTATTCGCGTCAAAGATTATTGAAACTTTTGATGTTTTATTTGTAGTGCAGGTTCAAAACGAAGGAGAGCCATGGAACGAAGGAGGAGAATGAAACGAAATCAAGAGGAAGAAAATCATAGTGATGGGGAGTGAGATCGGTGAAATCGAAGAATTTGGGTGGGGGGGAAGATTTGGGGGTTAGGGTTCCGTTTTTTTCTTCTTTTTTTCTCGTTGTTTTGTTATTTCCTTCGTAATGTAATCATTCATCACACGCTCACCACACACACCACTAACCATCGCTTAATCTCCCATTAGTCCTAATTAACCTATACCATAATCATTAACTCCTTTTATTTAAATAATTAACTAATTAACCATTATAACTTTTATTAATAAATCCTTAATATACCTTTCTATCTAATATAATTTTTTTTTTATTAATTATAATCTATTCATTTTATTTAAAACAACTTATAAATCTTTTTTTTCTAAATCAACTCTTTTTTTGAAAAAATAACTCATAAAACTGATCCACCCTTTTACCTTTTAAATTAATCGACTTTTAATTCATCTAATTAATTTAATTTAATCTAATTCACTCAATTAGTTTTTTTTTTATTTTCAACTTAGCACCCTTTTTTATAACTTAATAACATTATTCGCATTTTATTAATGACTAAACATTTTAACATAAACACCCCTTTTTCAATTTAAATTAACTTCTATCTCTTATCATAACATCTAAAAAAAACCATTTTTATTTAATAAATCCTATTTATTTAAAACCAATCCACATCCAAAACCTTTTTGCTAATAAAATTAAATTAACTCTTTTTCTAAAATCAACTCCATCAATTAATCTAACTTTTTTATTAAAACCAAAAAACAACATTTTTTTTATAAAATTAATCTCCTTATAAAATAATCATAACTTCCTAAAATCAATTTCACCTTAGGAACAATTCATTCCCCTTAAAATCAATTTGACTAAAAAACAGTCAAACTCCGCCTAAAATCAATCAACATCGAAAATACAACCTAATCGTGCACACTCACATCCACAATTCACTCTCACACACTTCAGCGCTTTCATGCGTATGTGTATGCTTTACTTATTCGCCCGTTACTATTTCCACAATTTTACAGCAATTTACATTATCGCAATTTACATTCTTACATCGCATCCCTTCCAAAGGAAAAACCTACACATGATTCAACGCTTGTGTGTAGTGCACATCATTTGCATCATTCTCCCCTACGATCCTTGATCCCATTCAAGTCGATCTCTTAAGATAGATCCTACCCCATAGGAAGGACCTTTATCTTTTACAACATAGAAACAAACAAACAACTCAACAACAAATATTCAAACACAATAGAGAAAAGATGTTAATCATCTTAAGCGAGATAGAATCTCCACCCCACATCAATACAATCAACATGTAGGGACTTTGCCTTAAGAGAGAAAGAGGCGTACATCGTCGATCAATATCCGAGTACTTGAGCCCTTCTCTTAAGACGATGCAAAGACTATTTTCCTACAACTCGTGGCGGTTAAATCTCTCTTAAAATGACAACTCGTCTTTTCTTCTAAAATCAATCAATTAACTACCCTAAACTCGTAGGAACTTTGACCACAGTCAAAGAACTCCTCAAACCCTTAAGGGGAACTACAAATACTCTAATTCCACTCCCGTAAGGATATGTAGGCATAAGATGCGATATCTTATCGAGTATACTTAGAAATAAACCACTAGGGTCTTTTATCCTTTAAGCATATAAACACATAGCAATAAACAAACATAAAACAAGAGGTTCCTGTAGAGTACTACAGAAACTTAGGATGCTATAACTCTCTAGCTTGCATTTGCATTGCATTGTGGGAATTTCGATCTTTATCCCTTCCTTTGGACAAATCAAAGTTCGGTTGCAAAATGAATTAAAGATTCAAACTAATCAATAGTTTGGTATCCAAATTTCACCGCGACAATTTCTAACGCGCTATTTTTCACACAGTATGCGCCGACGCATGAGATTTTTGATCGATGAATCGCGCGAATTTTGTGAAAAATATCTGCTAAATTGTTCATTTTCCACTATTTTCAATGCAATTTAATTCATATTGTCCATTCAAATTCATCATCGTTAAAACATTTGCATTGAGCATTGTAACCTACATCAAGGCTATCTATCTTCTTCTCCTCTTCCCAAAACCTAGCATCTACAAAAAGGGGTAAAATCATTATCTTCTCTCCATCTTCAAGAGTACCCTTTTCATCACAAATTCTTCATCTCCAAACTTGAAAGTAAAAATGTCTACCCGAAGGATCACCGGCAAGAGAACTACCAGAGCATCCTCCTCCCATGCAGGTTCATCATCTAGAACCCTACCAGTAATTGCTATATCCCTTGTACCCCCTGAGTTTTCAGAAATCTATGAGAAACATTTCAGCAAGCGATTTCTAGTTAAGCAACATGCTTACTACCAGAAGGTTGCTGAACGTATGCATATTCCACAAGTGATTGATTTTTTTGATGTTCAAGGTTTCAACAACTTTTTAGAATGTAACACTAAGTACAATGAAGACCTTATGAGGAGCTCCTACACAGGTCTTCAAGGGAAATTTCAAGGGTTCGAGTTCAACACGAAACAAGCAAATACTGAGGTATGTGTGAACGACTTGGTTTGGAAAACTGTGTTTGACATGTCACCAGTATCCGCTGAGCCCATCATTAAGGCCAAAGATGCTCATATTGTCATAGGCTACGAGTTCAAAGAAGCTTTGAAATCCATGTTGAAGAAACCATATGCTGATGATACTGTGGCAAGTGACCTCTTCCTAAAGACGATCACAACGGGAAAATTAAAACCAATGGATAGAATCTTACAGTGGATTGTGGCGTACATTCTACGGCCAAAGAAAGGCGGTTATTCTCGTGTCGATCAAGATGAGGTACATTTGATCTTTATTCTAAAGAAAAAGATCAAAATCAGTTGGCCTTACTACATCGCAAGTAGGATTTATTTGCTGAGGGATTCAGGTAGATGGACTGCTCTATCGTACAGGTCCTTTATCCAAGAAGTTCTCAACAACGCCAAAATCACAGTTTCAGGCATCCCTTACAAATCACTAACCTCAGATCAAGACTTTTTCCAAAAGACTCTTACCATGATGGGATATATTTGGGATCAAACAGAAAGTCTTTACAGGTTCATTGTCAAGGCGACTACCTCTCAGTTGGAAGAATCAGACGAGAGTGATGATCAGAATAAGGAAGCACATGAAGAAGAACAAGAAGAAAAGGTAGGCGGACAACCTATGGAGGCTGATGACCAATATAATAGTGGGTGGCTAAATCAATCACCTCACTTGGATCATGAGGATGACTAAAGGCGGGGCGCCTGACAACATACAGGCTGGACAACATTAGGTGTCAACTATATGCCACAACAGCATTTAGAGTATCAAGACACTCCAAACTGGAGCTATGAGCCTCAACCATCCTCGCATCTATAATAACACTTCGATGAACTCCTCAACATGATGAGGACTATGCAGCTTGAGCAACACTCGTTCATGACTGCTCAGGATGAGCAATTCTCTCAACTACAAAGTCAATTTCAAACTCACACCGAAAATTTCAATGCATTCTCATTCGGTGTCATGAGAAGGTTCGATGGGTTTGTTGAAACAGCAGCAAGTCAACAAAGGGCTCTTGCCACCAACTTCAACATACTCAATAGAGCGGTCTTGGAGTTCACTGAAAGAGCTGATGTGTTGTAGTGAGAATAGGATATCAAATTATTAATTAATTTGAATCACATCTTTAGTTCACAACCGGTCTTTGATTTATCTGAAGGAAAGGTTAAAGAAAGGAAAAACCTAATTTGCATCGTAAACACAATGTGGGGAGAGATCTAGGGTTCGGGGTTGGTTAAGCTTAGGAAAGGTATTAGCACCCTAAACTTCTGTAGTACTCTACAGGAACCTCTTATTTTAATGCTGATATTTTGCTAAAGTTATTTGCTTAAGGGTATATGCTAAGGGTTAGAAGGTAAAAAGAAAGACCTAAGGGTTAGTCCTAAGTTTACTCGCCAAGACTTGCATCTTGTGCCTACGTATCCGAGGTAGAGGATGGAACCAGAGTAATCGTAGTTCCCATTGAAAGGGAGGAAGAGAAACTTCTTGAATGTGGTCAAGGTTTCAAGGGGAATAAACATTCATAGGGAAGCGCTTACGTGGAGTGCGGTGACTCCTATTTCTACGTTGTAATTAAATTGAAAAGGGTAAGATAGGTATTCCACAGCGAGAAACCTAATACGGAGTACGGCGACTCCTTATCCTAATGCTAGGGTAAAGGATAAACCTGTCCACAGCGGGACGCCTATGCAATTAGGGTTTGAAAGGTGAAAGAGATAAGGGTTAAGGACTATTGACACGGCGGTCAAACAGCTAGACCTATCCTTCCGAGGGGAAAATTGTAAAGTAAACAATGAAAGATAAACAATTTAATGACGATATCAGAATAATATACAAATGAATAATAATGGGATGAGAAGTAACAACATCGTTAGATGATTTACAACCATACAAATAAATACAAAAACAAAAGATTAGTGAACATGGACAAATGAGAATAATGTTAGGAACGAATAAGTTAGACATATTGAATTGATTTGGACGATGAGAAGTTGGAAGAGAAAAAAAAGGATGCATTAGGGTTTTAGGTGCAATTTAGAAAAAGTTAGAATAATAATAAAAAAAAAGGTTAAATTAAAAGAAAAGTTTGAATTTTAATAAATAAAACAAGTTAGAATTAAAAGTTAAAAAAATGAGTTAGAACTTTAAATTTAAAAAAATGTATTTTGAAAATTTAACATAAAAAAAGTTAGGAGTTTTAAATTAAAAAGAGAAAATTAGAATTTTAATTAAGAAAAAACGTTAGATTTTTAATTAGGAAAAAAGTTAGAAACATTGAAAAATTAGAATTTAAAAAAAAAAAAGAGTTAGTTATTTAAAAAAAAGTGTTGATTTAATTTATTAAAGAAAGTTTATTCTATTTTTAAAGGAAAGGTTAATTAAAAAAAGAAAAGAAACAGAAGTAAAAAAAATAGAAAATAGGAAGTAAAAATGAGGGGGAGGGGTGACAGATCCTGTGTGTGCGTCTGTGAGAGTGTACGGTGGAACTCCAAGGTGGGAGCCGTATGATTAGTTTTGATGAGGGATGTGCGGTTTGATTTTGAGTGCGCATGGTAATACGGTGGTCATGCATGCATACGATTATTAGGATAATATATAACCCAAAAAACCCTAAATTTGACACTTCCCCCCTTTCTCCTTCTGGTCTGCCACCCCCACCTCTACTTTCTCTTCTCTCACCCGGATTCTCTCTTCTCTCACCTGGATTCTCCCTTCTCTTACCACCTCCCCTCTTCTCCTTTCACCTGTTACTCTAAAAAAAAATAAAACACGTTAGGGGGCTTACATCTTCAGAAACGTGATGATTTTCGAATGATGGTTGTCCGTTGGGTGATGGTTTGATGATGGTGTTTGCTGTTTCGTGAGGACGAATGGTGACGAAGATGGTTCAGGGTTTTCGTTCCCCTGTTTGATGATTTACGGACGCCGTTTTTTCTTGGTGTTTTCGTGGTGTTCTGATGTTTTTAGGGTTCCGGTCGCCCCCGTTTTTTGATGTTTTGTGATGATTTATACTGTTTTATCTTTCGTGAACTTGTTGGGCCTGGATCGGATGATTCAATATTTTTAAATCTTATTTTGGGATTTGATTTGGTTTATCTTTGATGATGATTGGATTCAATTGGCTTTGATTTGCTGTGTAAAAATGATTTTCTGCTATTTTTGATATCCTGATTTGGTTTGTGAAATTGATTTATGATCTGGATTTTTTGGATTTGGATCTGATTATGGTTTTGGATCTGTTTGGTTGAAAAATCATTTTTTCAAAATAAGCTCTTCTTCTCTCTCTCTCTCTCTCTCAGAAATTTTGAATAGATATTGTTGGGTTTTTTCCGAGGTCGGAACATGGAATCCGGGAGCTGGCGACGAATTTTTCGCTGCCCTCCTGACATGCCCAGTGATGAGAATTTTCTGAGGGCATCGAAAACAACTAAGACCCACTTTTAGATAGAATTTAATTAACTCCCACTGATAACACTTTTCTCTGATGTTGTTTGGTTTTGCTGGTTCTGGAATTCGGAGATGATGAAGAATCGTATATGAAGAACTTCGAAGTTAGATGGCTTAGGACAAACTTAGGATTTTAGGCTTTTTAGGACTTGTAATTCTGTAGTCTTCAAAATATGAATTCTCGAATAAATGTTGTAATAAAAAATTGTACGGAAATTGAATAAATTCAATCTTTAATAAAAACTTTGATTTTCTGACTAAATTCAATCAGTCTTCCTTTTCGAATTAATTTAACATTTCATAATCCAAATTCGGCAACTAAACGGCTTGCACAAATTTAAAATTAACTGACGTCCGATGCAAATTATGAGTTCACCTGAGCCTTGAAAGAATTAACCCATACTCGGTAATAAAAATCAGTGAACCTGGCCTTGAATAGACAAACAGATAAATCCATTTTAGTGGCTGTTATACCCCAAAATTTGACCAACCTTTTTTTTGTACTTGGCTTATGTTTCATTTCATTTTAGCATTTGCATTTGTATAGGATTGTTCTTAACAGGGGACCAAGAGAGGTGTTCCATTCAATAGAAGAGTCTCATTTTATTTCAAGCTCAAGCAAGAGTATTTATTCAGGTCATCAAGTGAATGCCATCACCATGAAGTTGTCAAAACTCCTTGAAAGGAAGGATTGATGTATGTTGTTTGTCTCCTATCTTGGAGGTCAACAGAGGATCATCAGGGGTTCATAAGATCTTTTTTATGGATAATATGTGATTCATAAGCTCATTGAGTGCTTTGGAAGTCATTGTAGAGCTTGTCTAGGCTTTTATTTCATCTGCAAGAGGTCACAGTCAAAGGATGTGAATCTAGGGTTTCATCTGGTCAACTCAAGGTCAACTGTGGACTTGAGAGAGTTTAAGACTTAGTTCTAAGACATTGAGCCTATGGGAAGTTATCTTGACATCTTTAGTATGTCATGTCAAGTTCAAATCAAGAAGAATCAGGAGTTCAAGAAGTTACTAAATTAGGGTTTCAGAGGATCTCAGTGTAAAATCCCCTGCTTTAGTGCCTAACTTTAAAGACAATTTACCACATGATACAAGTTCAATCTCATTTTCATGCAAACATGAAACTTGTAGGGAATGTTCTTAGCTTTCGTTTGAGTACTAGAACTCATCCATTGAGTGTGTATAACTCAAGTTATGATGCCAACAAGTTAGAGGTCTCAGATGAACTTATTTTTGGTCAACTAAATGTCAACTCACTTCCAAGGCATTTTTGACCTAGAATCAAGTTTCTCCTCGACTTTAGGTGAACATGAAAGTTGTTCCTCATGGTCTTAGATTTCCAAAAAGTCCTAGAAGTCCTTGATATCATTTGTACATATCAAGTTATGGTCTTGGAAAGGCAAGGGTATTTTGGGAAAGTTTCATTATAAGCCATTTGCTTCATAAGTCATTTTCATGAACTTATCTACCTCAAATGCAATTCCAACCAACATGAAAGTTGTTTATAAAGACCTAATTTACATCATTGTACTCAAGATTCATGGATATTATGGAATTATATGGCCCTGTGGGAGGATTTTTAAGGGAAATTTTGACTTTTGGTCATGGCATGGAATTGGTGCATTATAGGTCTTATTTTGCACCATTTTTGAACTTTTCTACACCAATGTATGGTCATAATCAAGATTACCACAATTGGAATTTTTGAAAATTTTCAAGTTTCTTCATTAGAAAGTTTTCACTTCAAACTTGAGATGTGGATCAAATTCAAGGCCCAATTCTATTCAAATCAAAAATTCACTTCACATGCTTCAGATTGGTAAACTTGTATGGTGTGAAGCAAGCCAAAACGCGTGTGCATGAGGAGGTTTCTTTTTTGGGAATTTTTCTCAAATTCACCAAACAGCCAACATGGGCCTGCATAGTGATCATAAATCCAACATATATAAGCATTTAGGGTTGCTCTAATGCTCAGAAGTGTCAATTGGAGCTGGAGAGAGCAGATTGCAATTCAAAATCCTCAAGCACTCTTCAACTTCGAATTTGAATTTTCACTTGAAATCAACTGAAATTGAGGTTTGCATCTTCTTCCTGGGAGCATTTGGAACGTGTTTGAAGCAAGAAAGTGAAGGTTGCACGCATATGAAGAACCAACAGAGTTTCTCTGTTCAGTAAGCTTCCACTCTCTATTTCTCTCATTTTAGGCATTGATTTAGGCTCATATTGGTTGCATCTGAAGCCCTACATTGAGTAGGCAATGTTTGCATATGTGTGATCATGTTTTCAGTTGGTGCACTCAAACTTTGGATCTTTGATTGTCCTTAATCTTGAACTATTTTGATGTTTGATCTATGGATTTGGAACCCTTGCAATGAGATCTTTCGTTTGGTACCATTTTCATGCCTGTTGGTTGAGATTTTTTCTCTGAGCTCCGGTAAGCTCACCAGAGAAGACGACCGGAGCCCTAGCTCCGGCGTCTGGTTTATTTCCAGTCAGATCTGACTTGGCTTCCTTTGAATTGTTGACTTGCATGCGTGTTGTTGTGTAATTGGCTTGACCTGGGTGGTTTGGCACGCTGACTCCACCTCAGATTAATGAAACGGTGCGTTTCATTAATCTGGCTCAGCCTTGGTTTGGATTAGGCTTCTTTTGCTATGCGCACCTCCTTGTTTCTGAGCCCAAACACGTGTTGCCCGATTTCAAGTTGTTCTGGGAATTGCTTTTGCACCCCTGCTTCCATTTCCTTTTATTTTATTTTACTTTATTTGCTGTTTTCATTTGCAATTATTAAAAATACCTCCAATTTTCCAAAAATTAAATATAAATTGTTTTCAAACATTTCAAAACCTTATTTAATTTTTCATAATTTTTGTTTCTGATTTTATTTTATTTTAATTTTGCAAAGTGAGGTGTTTTTAATATTGTTCTTGTTTGATCATTCATGCTTGAGCTACCATTTGATATCACCAATGAATGAGGTTTCATCTCCATTTAAAGGATGGATTGAGGTACCTTTGAGGCAGATTTTGGTCTTTGTTTGATTACTGTTTGTTTGACTTTGAGTTGTTTTTGTTTGACCATCGATTATAATTTAATAAGGTGGAGCACCCTAGTTGATCAAATCATTTGGTGATGCCTTGAATTTAATTTGGTTTTGAAATTTTGGACTCTGTTTTCCAATATACTTGGTTGATTTGTGCATTTTGTTTGAGATTTATTGAACATTTCTTCTATTTTTGGTGAACCTTGCAGGTCAAGTCACCCTAGATGAAGTTCATACAAACTAGTTGACCTAGTTTCTTTGGGAAATGACTTTGATTGATCCCATATGCACCCTATGACTTTTGATTCTCACTCTTGACATGATTAAGGTGTTGGCTTTGCATTTATAGGTCACACACTTGTGTAGCTTGTGTTACAAGTCAATTTGAATTAGGGCATTCCACTTGGTTATAAATGTTGAATGTGGTTTGAACTTTGGTTCTTTCTCTTGCCTTGACTTGTAACTTGCTTGTGCCTTGGTTTCCATTTGGTTTTATCATCTTATTCTTGTGTTTATGCTTCTGTCCCTTGGCTTTTGATACTCATTCAAGGCAATTTGGTATCCTTTGTTCATACTTTGAGTTTGCTTTGAATGAGGGATCACTTTGAGCACTTATTTGCTCTTTTATTTTGCATGATCAATATTGTTTTGGTTGAGATATCTTGCATGTTGCTTGTTGTCCAAGCCTATTATTCCATCTCCATTTTGATCATGGCTTCTCCCTTTGGATTTGTTGTTTGTGTTTTGGTTTTGGTGATTGATGCATGAATGGTTGTAGGAGTTGTGACTTCTCCCATTTCATCTCACTTTTTCTTTGACTTGTTTAAGTCATTTTTCCTTGATCTTTTGTTGGCTTTGCATCTTTTGCATCTTGCATATCATGTTTGCATTTCTTCTTGACTTGTTTAAGTCAACTTCATCCCTTTCTTGCATTCTTTTGTGATTGATTTATCTTGTGTTTTCTTGGCCTTTTGCCATGATCCCTTAGGATTCCTGGTCCCTCCGTTTAGGATGGGAGTAGGAGAGACATTAAGTGTTCAATCCAAGCATGCTAACATTAGGATAGTCTTTTCCCCTCTTAATCTCAATCTTAGGAGCACATTGCATGATAACATTAGGGTTGTTTAGTTTCCCCTTAGAGTTTGTGTCTTCTCTTCTCATCTCTTAACACCTCAAGACACCTAATAAAGGATAATAAGTGTTGTACGCTACGAGCCTTAAGTACTTGGGGAATGATGGTTGGGGGGATTCCTCTCAATTGTCTAGAGTGTTTAGTGTATGCCCTTTGGGCGATATGCGATGCATTCACTCTCAAGTCATAGTCTTTAGTGCAACATGAATTACAAACTTAATTCAATTCACTTCTTCTTAAAAAAAACACAAGAAAAAACATCAAATCTTTTTATCCTTCGGGATTAATTGAAAATCATTTTCAGAAAGAGTGTGTTAACTCTTGGTTCTACCGCAAACAGGTAACGCCTAAGTCTCCAATGGTCGAGCAGCAATACACCTAACTGCTAGAACGAAGGTTTAACCCTACTCAATTAAAACACTTGAACCAATATGTGGTCATGTCAGCCCGAACTATGTTTGCTCTGATTTCTCATACCAGACGAGGATACGTAGGCACAAGACGGAGATGTCTTGGCGAGCAACCTTTCCCCACCTTCACCCGTAGTTTTCCAAACTACGTTGACTCTGACTTTCCCATTGTACGAGAGAATACGTAGGCATAGAGCGGTGATGCTCTATCGAGTCTCTTTTCTTTTCTTTTGTCCCTATGGCCAGCCTTATAGATTGACACCCTTTTAGATAGATAACAAGCGTGGATCCCGTTAAGTACAACGAACGTGAGGGGTGCTCATACCTTCCCCTTGCGTAACCGACTCCCGAACCCAAGATTTGGTTGCGATGACCTGTCTTTTCCCTTTTTCGTAGGTTCTCTCTGATTGTTTTCTTTCCCTCTCTTTGGGATAAATAACGAACAGCGGCGACTCTTCTGTCTATGCCGACCCCTCTTCGCAGCGATGCGACAGTTGGCGACTTTGCTGAGGACTCTTCCCATCCCCTATGCGAGTCAATCCTAGCGCTCGTGTGTTATTTTTTAGGGTGTGTATATATGTGCATTTGTGTTGTATCTGTATTTTATTGCATTTGCGTTTTACTTTCAGCATTTTATATATCATATTGTTGTGCTGTTTGTTGGGAATGTTCCATTGTGTGATAAGCCAAAACCCGGGCTTGAGTATAACCCTTGAACTAGAAGTGGAAAGTAGTGATGAATCTGTATGTTTGACATGCACTAGTTCTCACGAATTTCGCACTCATACGAGATTCTCTTTGATGACTACCTTTCCAGTCTGTTTCGGACAATTGAGAGGATGTTGGATATGAGGATTGTCGACTCTGGGGACCGATCATTTGGAAGTCAGCTAAGCGAGGCCGCTTCGTTAGACTATGATGTCAAACCATAAATGGTGAACGTATCATCATTTCTCGAAAGTCTGTGACGCTGATGACCGCATAGGATGCCAGACCTTATTAGAGATAGGTTCACACCTGTGAGTGGGGAGGGTTATGCAAGAAAACTTGACCTTCAACCTACCTGGTTTTCTCGTCAGTGTGAACTTTTGATCCTTGATACTATGGGTTCCTTGTGTCAGTGATGTGTTCTAGCCAGAGCGAAGCGCTGGTTCATCTTAGTCAACGACACAACAATCTTGGTCCCCTATTGCATTTGTATTTTCATTTGCATATTAACATTGACATGTATTTCTGTTTCAGGTGCATATTCTCCTCTTGATTCTAGTAAACCAATTCCCTGCTGACATGGAGAGTTGTTTGAAGAAGACAGTTGTGTATAAGTTTCCAACACCAGATATAGGGTCTCTACTCAGTCTGATTTTTGCTGCTGATCACAGTGTGATGGAAGATTTCAAGAAAGAGTATGGGAAGCTTCTGGGTTGTGTCTGTAAAGCTTTAGTGTTTGAGTTAGGAGGTCTTCACACCATGCTTCAGTTCTATGACCCTCAGCTGAGATGTTTCACTTTCCCTAGTTATGTATTGATGCCTACTCTAGAGGAGTTTGCCATGTTGTTAGGAGTTCCTATTCTGGATCAGATGCCTTTCTATCATTCTGAAGTTGAGCCTAATTTGACTAAGCTTGCAAATTCACTTCATCTAGATGCTTCTGAGTTGGAAGGAAAGATGGTTCAAAGGAATGGAATGTCTGGTTTCTCATTGCCTTTCTTGGTTGGTAGAGCTCAAAATTTTGCTAAAGAAGGTTGCTGGATTGTCTTTAATGCTATTTTGGCACTCTGCATATACGGCATAATTCTGTTCCCAAAAATTCCAGACTTTGTGGATTTGGATGTGTTCCATATCTTTGTCTTGAAGAATCCTGTGCCTACGCTCTTGGGAGATGTGTATCACTCTATGCATTACAAGAATGAGAACAGGAGGGGGAAGAATGTTTCTTGTTGTGTACCTCTTTTGTATAAATGGTTTATGAGTCATCTTCCTAAGTCTGGTCCATTTGTAGACATCTCTGACACTGCTGATTGGTCAGAGAGGCTTATGGGGTTAACCTCTGAGGACATTGTATGGTTTAACCGAGACTTCCTGGGTATGGAAATAATCTTTAGTTGTGGTAATTTCCCTAATGTCCCTTTGATTGGAAGGAAGGGTGGTATTAGCTACAACCCAGCTCTTGCAGTGAGGCAGTTTAGGTATGCTCTAAGGGAACCTCCAAAGGAAGAAGAAATACAAGAATCTCTGTATTCCACCGGCTTGATTGACAGTGAGACACTGATCATATTAGAGAAGGCTTGGAGTAAAATTCACCGTAGAGGAAAGTCTTCTTTGGGAAAGAGAAATAGCAAAGCTTATGAGCCTTATGTGGTATGGATTCAGGAAAGAGTTGAGAGATTGTTGTTACCATTTCCAGCTCGAGAACCTTTGTATCCCCGAATGATTAAAGAACCAGCAATAGGTTATATTCAGAGATACAATCAACTATGGGCCGAAAAGGAGGAGTTACGCAAGGTAAACGAGGAGTTAGAAAAGGAAATTATGCAGCTCAGAAGTGAAAAGAATCAAGCTACCTACTCATCTAAGAAGTAGACAGAGCTGGTGAACAAGATGGGTAGAGAACTAACAAAGGAGATTCGCGCCCGAGAGCGAGTGGGCCGAGACTTGAAGAGTGCTAGTGATATCCTCAAAGATAATAAGAAGGAGCTAGAAGGAGCACATCTAGAGATATCTAAATTCAATTCTCAATGGAACGTCATTCTAACTAACAACAAAGACCGAGAAGATGGATTGCGACAACAAATTTTCAGGTTGAAAGCTCAACTCCAGGTGAAAGAGGAGAAAGATATAGTTGAATCCTCACGCCGATGCAAAAGTGACCGCAAGTTGAATGAAGCTCTTGCAACGTTGGAAGAGTACAAGTTACGAGCGGATCTGAAGAGGCCTAAGCTTGAAGAAGCATTTGAGGAAGGCGCCTGGGAAGATTATGCTCAGGGCTTGCAGGCTACCATTGGTCGGAGAGAGTTGCTCATCCAAGGATTGATTGCTATGCCAGACTATCCTGATACGAAGGAGTTATTAGAGGAGTTCCAGACTCGCTGTCATACTTGATACTTTCTCTTTTTTGTATTTGTTGTTATGATGTATCACGACCATCACCAGGATTGTTGGATGGGGTCATGTTTGATTCCGTTGTAGTTCCCTCAGTGACATGATGTGTATTGACTCTGGTTCTCATTTTATTTATGAGAAGTTTGTGTGACCTTATCTGTTGGTTCTCCATTGTCTTGTTGTCCCGTGAAACTAGAATCAAGGGGAAAATTTCCCTGAAGCATATTTGCATGTCTGCATTGCATCATTTCTCATTTTGCATCGCAGGTGTTCCAGGTTCTGTTAACCTTATCTCCTTTCTGTGGTTTTTTCAGCTTGTTTCAGGATTGAAAACCAAGCGATTCATCGCTACTCTACCAGGGGAAATCAACGCAAAGCTATGGACCAGATTTAGCTAGAGTTGAAGGAGTTCTGTGACCGTATGGCCCAGTTTATGGACCAGATTCTACATGGAGGAACTGCTGTTATACCTCCTACAACTAACAATGTTACCCCCCCTCCCCCATGCTACTGCTATTCCAACTGTCGTTATTCCTCCGGGCGGAGGAAATCAGACTAGAATCCCTATTCCTGCACCAATATGTGTTGTGCATGGAAACGCTGGCCCCCAATGGGATGAAGATGACCAAGATGATGTTTTCTCTATGAGAGAGCTTGGTGTTGGTCTGCCGTCTGACGCAGACAGAAGGTTTAAGCTGATAGAGGAAAAGATGAAGAATTTTGAAAATCAAAACTCGCTGGGTCTAGATATGTCAAATCTGGGGTTGATTCCAAACCTGAAGATTCCTCCAAAGTTCAAGGTTCTAGACTTCGATAAGTATAAGGGGACGACTTGTCCTAGGGTGCATCTTCGTTCTTATTACCGAAAGATGTCTGCATACTCCAATGATGAGAAGCTGCTCATGCATTTCTTCCAGGATAGTCTTTCTGGTCCCTCCCTGGAATGGTATATGGGTCTAGAGCCGGTCAACATCAGGAGTTGGAGAGATTTGGTTAAATCTTTTGTCAGGCATTATAAATATAACAGTAATTTGGTACCAAACAGGGTACAGTTGCAGAACCTATCACAGAGAAGTAATAAAGGTTTCAAGGAATACGCCCAGAGATGGCGTGAACTGGCAGTAAGAGTTCAACCTCCTATGGTGGAGAGAGAGTTGATTGACATGTTTGTTGCTACACTGTGTCGCTACCGCGAAAATAAGGTGCCGGCAAAACAGAAGAGTCGCCACCTTTCGTTATTTATCCCTCGGAACGGGAAAGGAAACGATCGGAAAAACCTGACGAAAAGGTATAAGACAAGGTCATCGCAACCATTGTCTGGATTCGGGAGTCGGTTACGCAAGGGGAAGGTATTAGAACCCCTCACGTCCATCGTACTCGATGGGATCCACGCTTGTTGTGTTTATCTGACGAGTTTATTTACTATCTACCTATCAAGGCTGGTCTGAAAAGAAAAGAAAATGACTCAGCAAAGCGTCGTGCTTTATGCCTACGTATTCCCATCAGAGAATGAGAAATCAGAGTCCACATAGTTCGCCTAACTACGGGTTACGAGATGGGGGAAGGTGGCTCGCCAATACGTCAGTATTGTGCCTACGTACTCTCAACAGGTATGAGAGATCAGAGCTTACGTAGTTCGGGATAAGACGGATTACGGGGATTCAGATTCATCTGTTTTTCCGAGTAGGGTTAACAAACAGTTCCAGCAGTTTGGCGTACGCAGCTTGACCCTTGGAGACTTAGGCGTTACCGTTTGCGGTAGAACTAGGAGTTAACAACACTCTTTTCTTCAGAAAAGCTTCCTTTGAATTATGGGCCCACGGGGCAAAAAGGTTTGAAGTTTGTTTTCTGTCTTTTACGGAAGAACTGTTTTTTATGGATGTTTGCAACTAATATCGCACTAGAGACTATGACCTGAGAGTGAATGCATCGCATGTCACCCAAAGAGTGCCATACTAAACGTCCAAGCTGTTGAAAAGAAACTCTCCAACAACCTTTTCTCAAGTAGCTTAAGGTTCGTAATGTACGACATCAGTTAACCTTTATTACTGTATTTTAATTTGTTTTGAGATGAGAAGAGAACGAAATCTATGGGGAGACTATCAAGTCCTAATGTCGTCATGCTAAGGATTCATCCTATGGTTGAGGTTTGAAACAGGGAAATCCTAGAAGTTATCATGCATAGGTTTCAACCTAAAGTTCTAGTCATCACTTCCTTATCAAAGGAAGTGAGATTCCTAGGGGATCATGTCAATGATATACAGAAACAGATAAAGCATCAGCTAAACGGTAAACAACTGTAAATAAAATGCATGCAATGCAAGTGAGGGAGGAAATATGTGTGGGGAAGGAGCCTCCACAAGCTCATCTCAACCTCAAGCCAAGTATGAATAATTGCAAAGATAAAGGAATGCAACAATAGCAAGTCACACCAGCAACAGTCAAACAGAAAGAGTAGCAGACCAAACAGCAGACAAAATAGCTCAACAGCAGAGCAGATAAACATCAAACATCCAAACAGCTGCAAGCAAACTCCAAGCTCAAGCCATCTTCAAGAGGGGTCTTCATCTTCAAGAGAGGTCTTCATCTTCATGCTTCAACAAAAGAGAAGAGAGTCAACGAGATGAGTACATGATGATGGGAAGCATGATGGAAACCTAAGGAATCCATCATGACACTCAACCATGCATCCATGAAAGGCATCCTCAAAAGTTTTACTCATTATGACATGCCATACATCCCTCCAAAGGAGAGATGGGCTTTCACATGAGGACTTTGAATCATAAGATGGGAATGGCATGCACACAAAGCAAGCCATGTTTGTTTGAAGAAAGAAAACACTCTCTAGGGCTCTTCCTAAACCTTAAGGAGGTTTCTACTTACTTACCATTCTATCAAGAAGGAATACACTACTTAGGATCATCTAATGGCCAATTACAAGATTAACCTATGAAGTTCTCTAAGTTAGAATCACCTAAGCTGAAGTTAATTTGTAAAATAGGGAACTAAATGAAAATCATTCCTAAAAATTCTAGGGAAAATATCATATCATCCTACATGTATCAACATGCTATATTCCAAAAATCAGGGGTTAAACCTAAGTCAAAAGGCTCAAATTAAATCTAAATTTTCAAGGGTACACCAAAGGAATTCAATCATGAACACTCCTAAACAACTACCCTAAAACCCTATTTAAAATCATCTAAAAATCATAACAAAAATCACACAACATCATCAACATGTATATAACTAGCATGTAAAATCTCAAGATCAAACTCAGAAATATGGGTGAGAAATAAAATGGACAAAATCAGCGCACAATTATTCCACCATTAAAAATATATTACACTAGAAAATATGAAATAAAATGGAAAATGCATGGAAAATTAAAATAAAAAGCATGATAAAATCCTAAACATATCAATCTACATCCACAAATTTTTCCAGAATTTAATACCAGCATTCACTATTTATTATGAATTAAATCTAACAAGCAATTAAACAAAAAAATAAAAGAAAAGAAATTAAAAGAAATAAGGATGGGAGGTGCAGTAAGCAGGTCAACCATGGGTTATTTCTCCTGGGCCCAAGAAGGGGGGTGTGGATAGCGCATGGGCGTTGGGCCCAGCTGAGTTTCAACTCAGCAAATCCTTCTCAACTCTGAACGTGACAGGGGGTCATTAAGCAATTATCCTACGTGTTATTGCATGCTGGGCTTATTAGCGGGTGTTGATAGCGCAAAAAAGCTAAAGCCCAAAACCACAAATTAATTCAATCAGTTCTCACAATTAAAAGAAACTGACCACGCAAGGGATCGAACCCACGCTCCAAAGGTTCACGTAGCGAGCTGAATGACTGTGGTGTAATTCACTTAACCAAACGACATCGCCTTGGGGGAGGGTCACGTGGCGCGTCATGAAGCGCAGGATTGAATGACTTAGTCCTATTTTCTCAAGCGAACACACGGCCATGATTTTGTCTTCTTCAATTTGAAAACGCGCAGGGGAGAGAATGCAGAATCCGGCCGCGAATGGCCGGAGCTTCACCGGAGAAATTCATGACCTCCTATCTCTCTCAATACTCTACCAATCCAAATGATTCTTGAACGAAAATTGATGGAAATTTCATGAGGATTACAACTATACCACTTAATCACGCTAAAACCTCAAGACTAGGGAAATCTACATCTCAACCGAAAATGGATCAATCCCTAATTTGTCACTAAACCTCAATTTTAATATCCAGAATCTATCTACACCTTAATTACAACCTAGCCACATGAATCTAAGCTACTAAAAACGCATGAATTGAGAGAAATTTTGAGAAATATAAACCTGATTTTAAGCTTCGAGTGTTGTGGTTTCAGACCTCAATTCTCCTCCAACAAGTGCAGATAGCTTCAGTGATTGATGATAAACGTTTCTTGATAATCAACTCTTGATGTAATCCTCTGAATCTCCAAAACCGAAAATCCAATTTCAAGCTTTTTCACCAACTTGCTCTAATGGCTTCTCAACTGAATTTTACACTAGAAGCTTCTCAGAATGATCCACATTCAATTTATATTCTGTTTAACCATTTTGGAGGCCCAAACAAAGCCCAATTTAAGATTTTCCATTTTCACTTTCCTTCCAAAATTCCAATGGTGATGTGCATGTTTTGGCTTTGTTCTTACTTCAAATTCAGTCCATCTTACTCACTTAACAGCTGAGGAGTATAATGGCATAGCTTCCCCTCTTTGATTTCAATCCATGGGGTGTACTTGATATATTTCTTCATTATGAAGCAAGACTCCATATGGCCATGTTATGCACTTCAATTCAAAATTGTGATAATGCCAATCTTTCTAGAATATCAATTCCAATCAAAATGACCACAAATTTGACCTGAAAACCTCTCATTTCCAATTGTTTTGAATTTTCACATTTTAATTCATTAAAATGGTCTTTATGTGAATTTTCTTCAACCAATGCTTGATATAATCCATATCAATGGACTCTTGATACTTGTATAAGCTAAAAACATCATTTTGAGCAACTTTCATGTTGAACAAAAATCCATTTGAAGCTTGCAAGATGATGAAATTGACCTATGATTCAAAATGACCTGTAATGTCCAAATACCCAAAATACCCTTGACTTGTCAAAGCCATAACTTGAGTTCTATAAATCCAATCACGGACTTCTAGTACTCTATGGAAAGCTAAGAGGATAAGGAACAACATACATGTTAACCAAAAGTTCATAGGAATCATCCTTCTAGGGAAAAAGTGTCATGCAAGTTGGGTAACTTTCAAGCTCCAAATTCACATGCCTCAGATGACTTGTAACTTGTCTGGCTCATAACTTGAGTTCTATAAACCCTATCAAGGACTTCTAGTACTCAAATTAAAGCTAAGATCATGCCCTACAACAATCATGTTGGGGTCAAGATGAGATGACAATCATATCTTGTGTTAAATGGCCTGGAAGTCAGGGGTCAAGCCAGGGGATTTTACACTGTCAAGTCTTAGAAACCCTAGCCTGAAACTTCTCGAACTCTTCAATCATGATGAGTTAACCTTGGAATCATCCTTAGAACATCTCAATGTATCAATCCATGATCACATGGCTCTTGAATTAGGTATCTACTTCCTTCAAATCCTCAGTTGACTTAGGGTTGACCCAGTCAAACCCTAGTTGCACCAATCATGGCTGAGGCTTCTTAATCTTGCACAATGACATGTCTAGGTCTCAAAAAATGAACTTCAACATTTCTCATGAGCTCTCTCAAGACCTCAAGTCCAACTTTATGGCTTCAGAATCATCTGATGGCTTTCCACAACTCTCAAGTTAGGAGACACACCCTCTTGGTTTCAATCACTCTCTCTGAGGATCTTTTAACTTCTCTGACAAGGATATCAACCCTTGAACATCTGAACAACCTTCTTAGCTAGCTTCATAGTCTTGTGTAGCTCTTAATTGGTAATCATACCTCTTGATCTCCTGCATACATGTCAATGAAATGCAAATGATAATGCTAATGTGAATGAAATGAAATATAGGCTAGGTAAAGAAATGTTGGGCAAATTTTGGGGTGCAACACACTGCCAGGAGTGTATTATGAGAAATTGATAGGCAATATGTCGGGTAGTTTTTCAGACTTGATCATTACAGGCGAGCAGGTTGAAAATGGAATCAAACTGGGGAAGGTACAGGCCAGAGAAGGATCCTCAGCTGGAAGAGGTAGGAAAAGTTTTGGCAATAAGAAGAGAGAGGGGGAAACAAATGCAGTATCAGGTTTCCGAAGCATAAATAAGAACAGAAATCAGCAATATCGCCAGCAGTAACCTCAGGTCGCAAGCATTACAATCCCTGCTGCACCACAACAACAGCAACAGTGTCCACAACAACAGCAACAACGTCAACAACAACAGCAAAATTATGCTCCGCGGTGATTCCAAGATCGGGGAAGAGCAGTGAACAGACAATTTGATGCACCACCGATGCCTTACTCACAGTTACTCCAACATTTGATACAATTAAAATTGATCCAGAAAATGATGCTAACTCCTTTAACTAGCGCACCACCTTCATGGTATGACGCCAATGCCAGGTGAGACTTTCATTCTGGTTCCCCCGGCCATAACATTGATAATTGTAAAGCCTTCAAGCATAAGGTGCAAGTTCTTATTGACAGTAAAGCTATCAATTTTTAACATGACGCGCCTAATGTTGTGCAAAATCCCATGCCTAATCATGGAGCGGCTGGGGTAAACACCATTTTTGAGGAGGAAGGTTTGAATCTGGTGACTGATGTTGAAGAACTGAAAACACCGTTGAGTTTTGTGAAGGATACGTTATTGAGTGGAGGAGTATTTCTCGGATGTGAAAGAGACTATGCAAGTTATTTAACCCATCCTGAGGGGTGTGAGAAATTAAAGAGTCGTGTTCAAAGGTTGATGGATGACGGTATTCTGCAGTTTGACAGAGTTTCGAAAGAGAAAAGAGGAAAAGTAATTGCTGAAGAGAAGGATGAAGTGGCTACAATTTCCATTCCTTATAAGACAATCACTTTTTCTGCGCCGCCAAGGCCACCCACCATTATAATCACTAAAGCAGGGCATGTGCCCAACGAGAGTACCAAAGCGATCCCATGGAATTATAGGGCTGAGGTCTATTACAATGGTCAGAAGCAGGAGCTGAAAAGGTGCGCCATTAGATTCCGTTGATAATTTGGTAGGAACTGGTGGAATAACCAAAAGCGGAAGAGTATTTTCCCCTCCAGAAGCGAATGATGAAAGGGCCGATAAGGGAAAAGGAAAAGTTGTGGTTGAAGAGAGTTCTCAAAGTGGTGAGAAAGAAACTTTGTTGAAAGATGCGGAATGCGCTTGATCAGGAAAAGTGATTATAAGATTGTAGATCACTTGCAACAAACTCCGTCGAAGATTTCAATCTTATCTCTACTTCTGTGCTCTGAGGCACATCGGAATGCCTTGTTAAGGATTCTGAATACCGTGTACGTGCCACAGGAAATTTCTGTGAATCAACTAGAAGGAGTGGTGGCACACGTCAACGCCGGGAATGGGCTAGGATTTACAGATCTTGATTTGACGCCTAAAGGAAGAGACCATAATCACGCGCTGCATATCTCCATTGAATGCAGAGGGGTTGTACTGTCGCATGTGCTGGTGGACACCGGGTCATCACTTAATGTGTTACCCAAGAAAGCTTTGATGAAGTTGGACACCTGGGGAGTAATGTGCACCCTGAGTGATTTGGTTGTACAAGCATTTGATGGGACAAGAAGGTCCGTTTTCAGAGAAGTGACTCATCCAATCCAGGTTGGGCCGGAGGTTTTCAATGCGGTGTTTTATATTATGGATATTCAGTCGGCGTATAGCTGCTTGTTAGGATGACCTTGGATTCATTCAGCGAGAGCTGTGACATCAACCCTACATCAAAAGCTGAAATATAAGGTGGGCGGTAACATTGTTACTATTTGCGGTGAAGAGGATATTATGATAAGCCATTTGTCTTCATTTAAGTATGTGGAGGTTGACAGTGAGATTCACGAAACGTTGTGTCAAGCTTTCAAAACCGTGCAGATTAAGGAGAAGGCACCAGTTGTGGGCAGTGTTCCTGAGGTTGCTATGTCGTCTTTTAAGGAAGCACGGGTAGTGGTGAAGTCCAGAGCATCTCAGGGTTGGGGGAAAGTTCTGAACATCCCTAATAAACAAGACAAGATTGGACTAGGGTACAACTCATCTTTTTCCTCTTCACAGAGCGCTCCACGCTACAGAGGACCAGTCCAATTCACTAGTGGTGGGGTGATTTTTGATCAGATCAACACCGTGTCTGACGAAGAAGGTGATAGTGACTACGATATGGATGCATAGATCCGGCCATGTATTCCTGGTCAGAGCTTGAACAACTGGACCATCAAGGAAGTTATCCAAGTGACTCGTGAAGAGTGATTTTCCTGTTTTCTTGATTATGTGTAGCCCTATGTTCTACCCAGAGCATAGTGGTCTGTGTATGAAGGGCCTTATCTTTTATGTTTGAACATTCATTTTGTCATTAATCAAAGGGAGTTTTCTTGCATTCAAATATTGTGATCTTTGTTTTTCTTGTTTTATTTTAACAATAAAATGGCAATGTGGTTTGTGCTTGTTTACATATCATTTTAAGCATTAAATCATCATCATTGCAGGTTTCACATTGCAGATGCCACCGACTCAGACTCGTGTATGACTCGGTATGACTTTGATAACTCGATCTTTCAAGCTAAAGAAGAGATTGAGGAAGACGGAGACCTGCCTGAAGAGCTGATCAGGCTACTAAAACAAGAAGAGAAAGTTATTCTGCCTCATCAGGAGGAAATTGAGGTCATCAACTAGGGCACCGAGGAAGCCAGAAAGGAAGTCAGGATAGGGGCTACATTGCAGAGTGACGTCAAACAAAGACTGGTTGAAATGCTCCAGGAGTATAAAGATGTCTTTGCTTGGTCATACGAAGATATGCTCGCTCTTGATAAAGATATTGTGTTTCATCGCTTACCTCTTCGAGAAGAGTGTCCACCTGTGAAACAGAAGCTGAGACGAACCAGACCAGACATGGCGGTAAAGATCAAAGAAAAGGTCCAGAAGCAGTTGGACGCAGGATTTCTCGCCGTGACGAATTACCCTTCGTGGGTCACCAATATTGTACCTGTACCAAAGAAGGATGGTAAGGTAAGAATGTGTGTAGATTACCGTGATCTCAATCGAGCGAGCCCGAAAGATGATTTCCCGCTACCCCACATTGATGTGCTTGTTGATAATACTGCTTAGTATTTAGTGTTTTCCTTCATGGACGGTTTTTCTGGATATAATAAGATCAAAATGGCGCCGGAGGACATGGAGAAAAAAACTTTTATAACGCTATGGGGTACTTTTTGCTATAAGGTAATGCCCTTTGGATTGAAGAATGCAGGGGCAACCTAGCAGCAGGCAATGGTGACTTTGTTTCATGATATGATTCATCATGAGATTGAAGTCTATGTTGATGACATGATTGCAAAGTCGCAAACGGAGGAAGGACATTTGGTGAATCTGTTGAAGCTGTTTGAGAGGTTAAGGAAGTTCAAACTAAGGTTGAATCCGAGCAAGTGCACTTTTGGTGTACGGTCAGGAAAGTTGTTGGGGTTTATAGTCAGCAAAAGAGGAATTGAGGTTGATCCTGTGAAAATAAAAGCAATTCAAGAAATGCTAGCGCCGAAGACGGAGAAAGAGGTTTGTGGTTTCCTGGGTAGATTGAACTATATTGTGAGGTTCATATCTCACCTAACAGCCACTTGTGAACCAATGTTGAAATTGTTGAAGAAAGATCAGACGGTCGTCTGGAACGAAAACTGCCAAAGGGCGTTTGAAAAAATAAAAGAGTATTTGTAGGAGCCTCTGTTACTGATGCCTCCAGTGGCTGGAAGACCATTAATAATGTATTTAACGGTTCTTGAGAATTCCATGAGTTGTGTTCTCGGTCAACACGACGAGACAGGAAGAAAAGAGCATGCCATTTATTACTTGAGTAAAAAGTTCACAGATTGTGAGTCCAGATACTCAATGTTGGAAAAGACGTATTGTGCACTCGCTTGGGCTACCAAACGTCTAAGGCAATAAATGCTAGACCATACAACCATGTTGATTTCAAAGATGGGTCCGATTAAGTACGTGTTCGAAAAGCTAGCATTTTCGGGAAGGATTTCCAGGTGGCAGATGGTTTTGACAGCATACGACATTCAATACGTCTCCCAAAAGGCTATTAAAGGGAGTGTTCTGTTAAATATCTTGCAGAGCAACCGATTGACGATTATCAACCGATGAAGTTTGGATTTCTTGATGAAGATATCATGTTCTTAAAGATGAAGGATTGTGATGAGTTGTTACCTGATGAAGGTCTTGAGTCGGGCTCCCAATGGAAAATGATTTTTGACGGTGCTGTTAACTCATACGGTAGTGGAATTAGGGCAATCATTACAACTCCCCACGGTTCTCATATCCCATTCACTGCCAGGTTAACGTTTCCCTGGACCAATAACGAAGCTGAGTATGAAGCATGTATCATGGGTATTGAAGAAGCGATTGATTTGAGAATCAAAAACCTTGATATCTATGGCGATTCAGCTTTGGTGGTCAATTAGATCAAAGGAGAGTGGGAGACTCGACAACCTAATCTGATTCCATATATGAACTAAACAAGGAGGTTGTTACCTTTATTTGACAGGGTAGAGTTTCACCATGTGCCAAGAGCGGAGAATCAGATGGCAGATGCTTTGGCTACGTTATCCTCAATGTATAAAGTGAACTTTTGGAACGATGCTCCGAGAATTGTCATCTCGCGCCTTGATAGGCCGACATTCGTATTTGTAATAAAGGAAGCTTCAGATGGGAATGCGTGGTATCATGACATCCAGAATATTCTCAAGAACCAAGAATATCCGCCAGGGGCTTCGGTCCGGGATAAGAAGACCTTGAGGAGGTTGTTTGGAAATTTCTATCTGAACCAAGATGGTGTACTCTATGGAAGAAATTTTGACTTAGTTCTGTTGAGATGCGTGGACGAAAAAGAAGCAGGGTTGCTTATGGAAGAGGTCCACGAAGGTGCTTTTGGAACACATGCAGGCGGGCATGCCATGTCTCGAAAATTGTTGAGGGCAGGCTATTATTGGTTGACTATGGAGTCTGATTGCTTCAAGTATGCAAAGAAATTCCATAAATGCCAAATTTATGCCGATAAGATTCATGTGCCGCCAAGTCCTTTGAATGTCTTGACGTCTCCCTGGCCTTTTTCCATGTGGAGCATTGATATGATTAGCAAGATTGAGTCAACCGCATCCAATGGACATCACTTCATCTTAGTGGCAATTGATTACTTCACTAAGTGGTTTGAAGCAGCTTCCTATGCCAATGTCACCAAATAAGTGGTAGCTCGGTTTATCAAGAAGGACATCATTTGTCGTTACAGAGTGCCCGAAAGAATCATTACTAATAATGGTTCAAATTTTTATAACAAGATGATGAAGGAACTGTGCCAGAGTTTCAAGATTGAGAATCACAATTCTTCTCCTTATCGTCCGAAGATGAATGACGCTTTTGAAGCGGTCAATAAGAATATAAAGAAGATTATGCAGAAGATGGTTGTGACCTATAAAGATTGGCATAAAATGTTGCCCTTCGCATTACACGGATATCGTACTTCGGTACGTACTTCAACTAGGGCAACTCCTTTCTTGCTAGTGTATGGTATGGAAGTTGTCCTACCATTGGAAGTCAAGATTCCTTCTTTGAGAGTTCTGGTTGACGTCAAGCTTGATGAGGCAGAATGGGTGAGGAACAAATTGAATCAGCTAAGCCTGATGGATGAGAAGATACTAGCGTCTATTACATATGGTCGTTTGTATCAAAGCAGGATGAAGAAAGCTTTTGACAAAAGGGTACGCCCTCGGAGTGATGGTAACAAGAGTTTTGGGTGGAGGTATGAGTAATTTTTCGGTTTTTTCACTTTTCTACCTTCATTTTTGAAAAAAAAAATCCATAATGCCTTGGTTTGAAAATTATTTGCTTAAGTATCCATTTTCTATAGAAGTTCGTCCATTCCGTGGACGAGGGGGTGCGTGTAGAAATTTTGGAGTTGAAGTTCGTCCAAGTTCGTCCAACCAGTGGGCGAGCCTCTGAAAATCAGAGCCAAGGCAAAGCCTATGAAGCGTGTTTTGTTTTTTTAATTCAGTTTTATTTATTTAAAGATTTTGATAAATATAATTTTAATACATTATATAAATTATATAATTAATAATTAAATACCATAGTTTTTAATAATTTTTAATGTTAATAATTTTTAATTTTAAATAGTTAATGATAAATTATGTAATTAATAATTAAAGATCATAAAATTTTAACTATAATTACAATTTTAACTATAAATTATGTATTATAATTTTTTAATTTTATAATACCATTTTTAAAAATTTTAATTATAAAATACTAATTAATAATAATTACATTATAAAAGTAGATTATAAGAAATGTAAATAATTTTTACGTTACAAGATTAAATTACAACAATAAAATTGATTAAACAAAAATACATTTCATCGAAGATGACCCCAGTTCCACACCTAGTGGTCCTTCACTCTCTATATCCTCTGTCCAAAAGCTCATTTCTAGGTGATTGAGATGAGTTGGAAGACATGTCTTCATTGTGATGTGTTGTAGGGGGGTTTTCCTGCCGTGAAGAGGGTCCTGGTTGCTCATCGAGAAGATCATCAATGTTAAAATCAGCGTGAAGGTCGAGGTGGGTTGAGTTAAGGTAGTGTTGAAGGTCGAGGTGGGTTGAGAGAAGGTAGTGTTGAAGGTTTGATATTGGAAACATGGGTCGGTCTGGTCAAAGTTGGGCGGTGGGACTAGGGTGAACTGTTTGGGCAGTGGGACTAGGGTGACCTGTTTGGGCGGTGGGACTAGGATGAACTGTTTGGGCGGTGAGACTAGGGTGAACTGTATGGGTGGTCGGAGGTAGGGTTGGGGATGATATTGTTGGTTGTAGTGGTAGTTATAGTTTTGTTGAGGGAATGGATTGTTTGGTGTTTGTTTGTTCTTGGTATGAGGATGTGTAGGTTGGTGGCACATCCTGAAGCACTGATGCAGCAGTCGGTTGTGTTGATGATGATGCTTGCGCGTGTGGGTCGGTCAAAAATTGTTCTGGAGCAACATGCACATAAGGAATGGCACGAAACCAAGCTAAATACTTTTGGCTTGGCTTGCGTTCACCTGCAAAATCATATTTCTTCTGTGTCTCTATTCTCTCCTTATTGAATTCTCGCCAATGAAATTTTTGGGCTTTTCTCATGGTCATTGTGTGGCGTTCCCTTAGACACCTTGGCGGGGAGGGATTTGTTGGTCTAATCCAAACTGGAGTGTTACCCTATTCATTTGATGTATCTCAATGGTATAGAAACAAATAAGGTAAGTTGTTGCACTCCAGATTTGGCGATCTCCAAGACTGGGCACCGGATATTGAATGTACTGCCTCCACATAATCTGCCACATAAAAAAGAAAATT